>JBBMRE010000174.1:0-478461 GCA_037974335.1 Prionace glauca
TCACGTGCTCACTGTGTGACACTGAGACTCTGAGACACTGAGACACAGTAGCACAGAGACACAGAGACAATGAGGCACAGAGATACAGAGACACAGAGATACTGAGACACTGAGACTCGGAGATACTGAGGCACAGAGACACTGAGACAAAGAGATACTGAGACACAGAGACACTGAGTTTCTGAGACACTGATACATTGAGACTCTGAGACACTGAGGCACAGAGACTTTGAGACACAGAGACACTGAGATTCTGAGACACTGAGGCACAGAGACACTGAGACACAGAGACACAGAGACACTGAGACAAAGTGATACTGAGACACAGAGACACTGAGTCTCTGAGACACTGATACATTGAGACTTGAGACACTGAGGCACAGAGACTTTGAGACACAGAGACACTGAGATTCTGAGACACTGAGGCACAGAGACACTGAGACACAGAGATACTGAGACACTGAGACCCTGTGACACTGAGGCACAGAGACACTCAGACACAGAGACAAAGAGACACTGATTCTCAGAGACACTGATACACTGAGACACAGAGACACTGAGACTTTGAGACACAGAGACACTGAGGCACAGAGTCACTGAGACACTGAGACACAGAGACACTGAGACACTGAGAAGCGGAGACACTGAGGCACAGATACACTTAGACACAGAGATACTGAGACACAGAGACACTGAGTCTCTGAGACAGTGATACATTGAGACTCTGAGACACCTAGGCACAGAGATATTGAGACACAGAGACACTAAGATTCTGAGACACTGAGGCACAGAGACAATGAGACACAGAGATACTGAGACACAGAGACACTGAGTCTCTGAGACACTGAGACATTGAGACTCTGAGACACTGAGGCACAGAGATCGAGAATCACTGAGACACTGTGACATTGAGGCACAGAGTTACTCAGACACAGAGAAACTGAGACACTGAGGCACCAAGACACAGAGACTCTGAGAGATTGAGTCTCTGAGACTCTGAGACACTGAGACACAGTAACACAGAGACACAGAGACAATGAGGCACAGAGATACTGAGACACTGAGACTCGGAGATACGGAGGCACAGAGACACTGAGACAAAGAGATACTGAGACATAGAGACACTGAGTCTCTGAGACACTGATACATTGAGACTCTGAGACACTGAGGCACAGAGACTTTGAGACACAGAGACACTGAGATTCTGAGACACTGAGGCACAGAGACACTGAGACACAGAGATACTGAGACACTGAGACCCTGTGACACTGAGGCACAGAGACACTCAGACACAGAGACAAAGAGACACTGATTCTCAGAGACACTGATACACTGAGACACAGAGACACTGAGACTTTGAGACACAGAGACACTGAGGCACAGAGTCACTGAGACAATGAGACACAGAGACACTGAGTCTCTGAGACACTGATACATTGAGACTCTGAGACACTGAGGCACAGAGATCGAGAATCACTGAGACACTGTGACACTGTGACATTGAGGTACAGAGTCACTCAGACACAGAGAAACTGAGACACTGAGGCACCAAGACACAGAGACTCTGAGAGATTGAGTCTCTGAGACACTGAGACACAGTAACACAGAGATACAGAGACACTGAGGCACAGAGGCACAGAGACACTGAGACACAGAGACACTGAGACTCTGAGACGCTGAGACACAGAGACTCTGAGAGATTGAGTCTCTGAGACTCTGAGACACTGAGACACAGTAACACAGAGACACAGAGACAATGAGGCACAGAGATACAGAGACACTGAGGCACAGAGGCACAGAGACACTGAGACACAGAGATACTGAGTCTCTGAGACACTGATACATTGAGACTCTGAGACACCTAGGCACAGAGATATTGAGACACAGAGACACTAAGATTCTGAGACTCTGAGGCACAGAGACAATGAGACACAGAGATACTGAGACACAGAGACACTGAGTCTCTGAGACACTGTTACATTGAGACTCTGAGACACTGAGGCACAGAGATCGAGAAACACTGAGACACTGTGACAATGTGACATTGAGGCACAGAGTCACTCAGACACAGAGAAACTGAGACACTGAGGCACCAAGACACAGAGACTCTGAGAGATTGAGTCTCTGAGACTCTGAGACACTGAGACACAGTAACACAGAGACTCAGAGACAATGAGGCACAGAGATACTGAGACACTGAGACTCGGAGATACGGAGGCACAGAGACACTGAGACAAAGAGACACTGAGACACAGAGACACTGAGTCTCTGAGACACTGATACATTGAGATTCTGAGACACTGAGGCACAGAGACTTTGAGACACAGAGACACTGAGATTCTGAGACACTGAGGCACAGAGACACTGAGACACAGTGATACTGAGACACTGAGACCCTGTGACACTGAGGCACAGAGACACTCAGACACAGAGACAAAGAGACACTGATTCTCAGAGACACTGATACACTGAGGCACAGAGACACTGAGACTTTGAGACACAGAGACACTGAGGCACAGAGTCACTGAGACACTGAGACACAGAGACACTGAGTCTCTGAGACACTGATACATTGAGACTCTGAGACACTGAGGCACAGAGATCGAGAATCACTGAGACACTGTGACACTGTGACATTGAGGCACAGAGTCACTCAGACACAGAGAAACTGAGACACTGAGGCACCAAGACACAGAGACTCTGAGAGATTGAGTCTCTGAGACTCTGAGACACTGAGACACAGTAACACAGAGACACAGAGACAATGAGGCACAGAGACACAGAGACACTGAGGCACAGAGGCACAGAGACACTGAGACACAGAGACACAGAGACAGTAAGACACTGAGAGACTGAGGCACAGAGACACTGAAACATTGAGACACTGAGGCACTGAGACACAGATACACATAGACACTGAGACTCTGAGACACTGAGGCACAGAGACACTGAGATACAGAGACATAGAGACACTGAAACTCTGAGACACTGAGACACTGTGACACAGAGACTCTGAGACACAGAGACACAGAGACACAGACTCACTGAAACTCTGAGACACTGAGACACTGGGACACAAAGACACTGAAGCATTCAGACTCTGAGACACTGAGACACAGAGACTCTGAGACACAGAGACACTGAGATTCTGAGACACTGAGGCACAGAGACACTGAGACACAGAGATACTGAGACACTGAGACCCTGTGACACTGAGGCACGCCAGAGACACTCAGACACAGAGACAAAGAGACACTGATTCTCAGAGACACTGATACACTGAGACACAGAGACACTGAGACTTTGAGACAGAGAGAAACTTAGGCACAGAGTCACTGAGACACTGAGACACTGAGACATTGAGGCACAGAGACACTTAGACACAGAGATTTTGAGACACAGAGACACTGAGATTCTGAGACACTGAGGCACAGAGACACTGAGACACAGAGATACTGAGACCCTGAGACACTGAGAAGCGGAGACATTGAGGCACAGAGACACTGAGACACTGAGACACTGAGAAGCGGAGACACTGAGGCACAGAGACACGTCGACACAGAGATACTGAGACACAGAGACACTGAGTCTCTGAGACACTGATACATTGAGACTCTGAGACACCTAGGCACAGAGATATTGAGACACAGAGACACTAAGATTCTGAGACACTGAGGCACAGAGACACAGAGACAATGAGGCACAGAGGCACAGAGACACTGAGACACAGAGACACTGAGACTCTGAGACGCTGAGACACAGAGACACTGTGACACAGAGACACAGAGACAGTAAGACACTGAGTGTCTGAGGCACAGAGACACTGAAACACTGAGACACTGAGGCACTGAGACACAGATACACATAGACACTGAGACTCTGAGACGCTGAGACACAGAGACACTGTGACACAGAGACACAGAGACAGTAAGACACTGAGTGTCTGAGGCACAGAGACACTGAAACACTGAGACACTGAGGCACTGAGACACAGATACACATAGACACTGAAACTCTGAGACACTGAGACACTGTGACACAGAGACTCTGAGACACAGAGACACAGACTCACTGAAACTCTGAGACACTGAGACACTGGGACACAAAGACACTGAAGCATTGAGACTCTGATACACTGAGACACTGAGACACTGAGACACAGAGACACTGAGACTCTGAGACACTGAGACACTGAGACACTGTGACTCTGAGACCCTGAGACATAGAGACACTGAGACACAGACTCACTGAAACTCTGAGACACTGAGATCACGTGCTCACTGTGTACTGAGACAGAGAGACACAGAGACACAGAATCTCTGAGACACTGATACACTGAGACACAGAGACACTGAGACACTGAGATCCTGTGACACTGAGGCACAGAGACACTGAGACACAGAGACACAGACTCACTGAAACTCTGAGACACTGAGACACTGGGACACAGAGACACTGAGACATTGAGACTCTGAGACACTGAGACACTGATACACTGAGACACAGAGACACTGTGACTCTGAGACACTGAGACACTGAGACACTGAGACACAGAGACCCTGAGACACAGACTCACTGAAACTCTGAGACACTGAGACACAGAGACTCTGAGACACAGAGACCCTGAGACACAGACTCACTGAAACTCTGAGACGCTGAGACACTGGGACACAGAGACACTGAGACAGGGAGACACCGAGACACTGAATCTCTGAGACACTGATACACTGAGACACAGAGACACTGTGACTCAGAGACACTGAGACACTGAGGCACAGACACACTGAGACCCTGTGACACTGAGGCACAGAGACACTTAGACACAGAGACAAAACGACACTGATTCTCAGAGACACTGACACACTCAGACACAGAGACACTGAGACTTGGAGACACAGAGACACTGAGGCACAGTGACACTGAGACACAGAGACATGGAGACACTTAAACTCTGAGACACTGTGACACAGAGACACAGAGACAGTAAGACACTGAGAGACTGAGGCACAGAGACACTGAAACACTGAGACACTGAGGCACTGAGACACAGATACACATAGACACTGAGACTCTGAGACACTGAGGCACAGAGACACTGAGATACAGAGACATAGAGACAATGAAACTCTGAGACACTGAGACACTGTGACACAGAGACTCTGAGACACAGAGACACAGAGACACAGACTCACTGAAACTCTGAGACACTGAGACACTGGGACACAAAGACACTGAGACACAGAGACTTTGAGACACAGAGACACTGAGATTCTGAGACACTGAGGCACAGAGACACTGAGACACAGAGATACTGAGACACTGAGACCCTGTGACACTGAGGCACAGAGACACTCAGACACAGAGACAAAGAGACACTGATTCTCAGAGACACTGATACACTGAGACACAGAGACACTGAGACTTTGAGACAGAGAGACACTGAGGCACAGAGTAACTGAGACACTGAGACACAGAGACACTGAGACACTGAGACACTGAGAAGTGGAGACATTGAGGCACAGAGACACTTAGACACAGAGATACTGAGACACAGAGACACTGATTCTCTGAGACACTGATACATTGAGACTCTGAGACACTGAGGCACAGAGACTTTGAGACACAGAGACACTGAGATTCTGAGACACTGAGGCACAGAGACACTGAGACACAGAGATACTGAGACACTGAGACCCTGTGACACTGAGGCACAGAGACACTCAGACACAGAGACAAAGAGACACTGATTCTCAGAGACACTGATACAATGAGACACAGAGACACTGAGACTTTGAGACACAGAGACACTGAGGCACAGAGTCACTGAGACACTGAGACACAGAGACACTGAGACACTGAGACACTGAGAAGCGGAGACACTGAGGCACAGAGACACGTCGACACAGAGATACTGAGACACAGAGACACTGAGTCTCTGAGACACTGATACATTGAGACTCTGAGACACCTAGGCACAGAGATATTGAGACACAGAGACACTAAGATTCTGAGACACTGAGGCACAGAGACACAGAGACAATGAGGCACAGAGATACAGAGACACTGAGGCACAGAGGCACAGAGACACTGAGACACAGAGACACTGTGACACAGAGACACAGAGACAGTAAGACACTGAGAGTCTGAGGCACAGAGACACTGAAACACTGAGAACTGAGGCACTGAGACACAGATACACATAGACACTGAGACTCTGAGGCACTGAGACACAGATACACATAGACACTGAGACTCTGAGACACTGAGGCACAGAGACACTGAGATACAGAGACATAGAGACACTGAGACACTGAGACACAGAGACACTGAAGCATTGAGACTCTGAGACACTGAGACACTGAGACACAGAGACACTGTGACTCTGAGACACTGAGACACTGAGACACAGAGACATTGAGACACAGACTCACTGAAACTCTGAGACACTGAGACACTGAGACACTGGGACACAAAGACACTGAAGCATTGAGACTCTGAGACACTGAGACACTGAGACACAGAGACACTGTGACTCTGAGACACTGAGACACTGAGACACAGAGACATTGAGACACAGACTCACTGAAACTCTGAGTCACTGGGACACAGAGACACTGAGACAGAGAGACACAGAGACACTGAATCTCTGAGACACTGATACACTGAGACACAGAGACACTGAGATCCTGTGACACTGAGGCACAGAGACACTGAGACACAGAGACACAGACTCACTGAAACTCTGAGACACTGAGACACTGGGACACAGAGACACTGAGACATTGAGACTCTGAGACGCTGAGACACAGAGACACAGAGACATTGTGACTCTGAGACACTGAGACACTGAGACACAGAGACACTGAGACACTGAGATCCTGTGACACTGAGACACAGAGACACTGAGACACTGAGATCCTGAGACACTGGGACACAGAGACACTGAGACATTGAGACTCTGAGACGCTGAGACACAGAGACACAGAGACACAGAGACACAGAGACAATGTGACACTGAATCTCTGAGACACTGATACACTGAGACACAGAAACACTGTGACTCTGAGACACTGAGACACTGAGACACTGAGACCCTGAGACACAGACTCACTGAAACTCTGAGACACTGAGACACTGAGACACAGAGACTCTGAGACACAGAGACCCTGAGACACAGACTCACTGAAACTCTGAGACACTGAGACACTGGGACACAGAGACACTGAGACAGAGAGACACAGAGACACTGAATCTCTGAGACACTGATACACTGAGACACAGAGACATTGTGACTCTGAGACACTGAGACACAGAGACACTGAGACACTGAGATCCTGTGACACTGAGGCACAGAGACACTGAGACACAGAGACACAGACTCACTGAAACTCTGAGACACTGAGACACTGGGACACAGAGACACTGAGACATTGAGACTCTGAGACGCTGAGACACAGAGACACAGAGACACAGAGACAATGTGACACTGAATCTCTGAGACACTGATACACTGAGACACAGAGACACTGTGACTCTGAGACACTGAGACACTGAGACACTGAGACCCTGAGACACAGACTCACTGAAACTCTGAGACACTGAGACACTGAGACACAGAGACTCTGAGACACAGAGACCCTGAGACACAGACTCACTGAAACTCTGAGACACTGAGACACTGGGACACAGAGACACTGAGACAGGGAGACACCGAGACACTGAATCTCTGAGACACTGATACACTGAGACACAGAGACACTGTGACTCAGAGACACTGAGACACTGAGGCACAGACACACTGAGACCCTGTGACACTGAGGCACAGAGACACTTAGACACAGAGACAAAGAGACACTGATTCTCAGAGACACTGACACACTCAGACACAGAGACACTGAGACTTGGAGACACAGAGACACTGAGGCACAGTGACACTGAGACACAGAGACATGGAGACACTGAAACTCTGAGACACTGTGACACAGAGACACAGAGACTCTGAGACACAGTGACACAGAGACACAGACTCACTGAAAATCTGAGACACTGAGACACTGGGACACAGAGACACTGAGACAGAGAGGCACAGATAGACTGAATCTCTGAGACACTGATGCACTGAGACACAGAGACACTGTGACTCTGAGACACTGAGAAACGGAGACACTGAGACACGGAGACACTGAGACACTGTGACACTGAGGCACAGAGACACTGAGACACTGAAACACAGAGACACTGAGGCACAGAGACTCTGCGACACAGAGACACTGTGACATTGAGACTCTGAGACGCTGAGACACTGAGGCACAGTGATACTGAGACACAGATTCACTGAGACTCTAAGACACTGTGAAACGGAAAATCTGAGAAACTGAGACACTGTGACACTGAGGCACAGAGACACTCAGACAGTTAGACACTGAGTTTCAGAGACACTGATAAACTGAGACACAGAGACAGAGACACTGAGACTCTGAGACCTGAGACACTGAGACACAGAGACACTGGGACACAGAGACACTGAGACACAAAGACACTGAGGCACAGAGACAGTGAGACACTGTGACACTGAGGCACAGAGACACTCAACAGAGAGACAAAGTGACACTGAGTGTCTGAGACATTGATACACTGAGACACTGAGACTTTGAGACATTGAGACACTGAGGCAAAGAGACACTGAGACACTGAGACGCCGAGACACTGAGACACTGAGACACATAGACACTGAGACAATGAGACTTTGAGATATTACGTCACTGAGGCACAGGTAGACTAAGTCTCTGAGACACTGAGACACTGAGAGTCTGATAGACTGAGGCACAGAGACTCTGAGACACTGAGGCACCAAGACACAGAGACTCTGAGACACTGAGGCACTGAGGCACAGAGGCACTGAGATACAGAGACACAGAGACTCTGAGACACTGAGACACAGAGACGCAGAGACACTGAGACACTGAGGCACAGAGACACAGACACACTGAGACACTGTGACTCAGAGACACTTAGACACAGAGACACTTAAACACAGAGAGACTGACACACTGAGACAATGGGACATGGAGACACTGAGACTCTGAGACACTGAGACACAGTAGCACAGAGACACAGAGACAATGAGGCACAGAGATACAGAGACACAGAGATACTGAGACACTGAGACTCGGAGATACTGAGGCACAGAGACACTGAGACAAAGAGATACTGAGACACAGAGACACTGAGTTTCTGAGACACTGATACATTGAGACTCTGAGACACTGAGGCACAGAGACTTTGAGACACAGAGACAATGAGATTCTGAGACACTGAGGCACAGAGACACTGAGACACAGAGACACAGAGACACTGAGACAAAGTGATACTGAGACACAGAGACACTGAGTCTCTGAGACACTGATACATTGAGACTTGAGACACTGAGGCACAGAGACTTTGAGACACAGAGACACTGAGATTCTGAGACACTGAGGCACAGAGACACTGAGACACAGAGATACTGAGACACTGAGACCCTGTGACACTGAGGCACAGAGACACTCAGACACAGAGACAAAGAGACACTGATTCTCAGAGACACTGATACACTGAGACACAGAGACACTGAGACTTTGAGACACAGAGACACTGAGGCACAGAGTCACTGAGACACTGAGACACAGAGACACTGAGACACTGAGACACTGAGACACTGAGAAGCGGAGACACTGAGGCACAGATACACTTAGACACAGAGATACTGAGACACAGAGACACTGAGTCTCTGAGACAGTGATACATTGAGACTCTGAGACACCTAGGCACAGAGATATTGAGACACAGAGACACTAAGATTCTGAGACACTGAGGCACAGAGACAATGAGACACAGATATACTGAGACACAGAGACACTGAGTCTCTGAGACACTGAGACATTGAGACTCTGAGACACTGAGGCACAGAGATCGAGAATCACTGAGACACTGTGACATTGAGGCACAGAGTTACTCAGACACAGAGAAACTGAGACACTGAGGCACCAAGACACAGAGACTCTGAGAGATTGAGTCTCTGAGACTCTGAGACACTGAGACACAGTAACACAGAGACACAGAGACAATGAGGCACAGAGATACTGAGACACTGAGACTCGGAGATACGGAGGCACAGAGACACTGAGACAAAGAGATACTGAGACACAGAGACACTGAGTCTCTGAGACACTGATACATTGAGACTCTGAGACACTGAGGCACAGAGACTTTGAGACACAGAGACACTGAGATTCTGAGACACTGAGGCACAGAGACACTGAGACACAGAGATACTGAGAAACTGAGACCCTGTGACACTGAGGCACAGAGACACTCAGACACAGAGACAAAGAGACACTGATTCTCAGAGACACTGATACACTGAGACACAGAGACACTGAGACTTTGAGACACAGAGACACTGAGGCACAGAGTCACTGAGACAATGAGACACAGAGACACTGAGTCTCTGAGACACTGATACATTGAGACTCTGAGACACTGAGGCACAGAGATCGAGAATCACTGAGACACTGTGACACTGTGACATTGAGGTACAGAGTCACTCAGACACAGAGAAACTGAGACACTGAGGCACCAAGACACAGAGACTCTGAGAGATTGAGTCTCTGAGACTCTGAGACACTGAGACACAGTAACACAGAGATACAGAGACACTGAGGCACAGAGGCACAGAGACACTGAGACACAGAGACACTGAGACTCTGAGACGCTGAGACACAGAGACTCTGAGAGATTGAGTCTCTGAGACTCTGAGACACTGAGACACAGTAACACAGAGACACAGAGACAATGAGGCACAGAGATACAGAGACACCGAGGCACAGAGGCACAGAGACACTGAGACACAGAGACACTGAGACTCTGAGACGCTGAGACACAGAGACACTGTGACACAGAGACACAGAGACAGTAAGACACTGAGAGACTGAGGCACAGAGACACTGAAACACTGAGACACTGAGGCACTGAGACACAGATACACATAGACGCTGAGACTCTGAGACACTGAGGCACAGAGACACTGAGATAGAGAGACATAGAGACACTGAAACTCTGAGACACTGAGACACTGTGACACAGAGACTCTGAGACACAGAGACACAGAGACACAGACTCACTGAAACTCTGAGACACTGAGACACTGGGACACAAAGACACTGATGCATTGAGACACTGAGACTCTGAGACACTGAGGCACAGAGACACTGAGACACAGAGATACTGAGACACTGAGACCCTGTGACACTGAGGCACAGAGACACTCAGACACGGAGACAAAGAGACACTGATTCTCAGAGACACTGATACACTGAGACACAGAGACCCTGAGACTTTGAGACTTTGAGACACTGAGGCACAGAGTCACTGAGACACTGAGACACTGAGAAGCGGAGACACTGAGGCACAGAGACACTTAGACACAGAGATACTGAGACACAGAGACACTGAGTCTCTGAGACACTGATACATTGAGACTCTGAGACACCTAGGCACAGAGATATTGAGACACAGAGACACTAAGATTCTGAGGCACTGAGGCACAGAGACAATGAGACACAGAGATACTGAGACACAGAGACACTGAGTCTCTGAGACACTGATACACTGAGACACAGAGACATTGTGACTCTGAGACACTGAGACACAGAGACACTGTGACTCTGAGACACTGAGACACTGAGACACAGAGACCCTGAGACACAGAGACCCTGAGACACAGACTCACTGAAACTCTGAGACACTGAGACACTGGGACACAGAGACACTGAGACAGCGAGACACCGAGACACTGAATCTCTGAGACACTGATACACTGAGGCACAGAGACACTGTGACTCAGAGACACTGAGACACTGAGGCACAGACACACTGAGACCCTGTGACACTGAGGCACAGAGACACTTAGACACAGAGACAAAGAGACACTGATTCTCAGAGACACTGACACACTCAGACACAGAGACACTGAGACTTGGAGACACAGAGACACTGAGGCACAGTGACACTGAGACACAGAGACATGGAGACTCTGAGACACAGTGACACAGAGACACAGACTCACTGAAAATCTGAGACACTGAGACACTGGGACACAGAGACACTGAGACAGAGAGGCACAGATACACTGAATCTCTGAGACACTGATGCACTGAGACACAGAGACACTGTGACTCTGAGACACTGAGAAACGGAGACACTGAGACACGGAGACACTGAGACACTGTGACACTGAGGCACAGAGACACTGAGACACTGAAACACAGAGACACTGAGGCACAGAGACACTGCGACACAGAGACACTGACATTGAGACTCTGAGACGCTGAGACACTGAGGCACAGTGATACTGAGACACAGTTTCACTGAGACTCTAAGACACTGTGAAACGGACAATCTGAGAAATTGAGACACTGTGACACTGAGGCACAGAGACACTCAGACAGTTAGACACTGAGTCTCAGAGACACTGATAAACTGAGACACAGAGACAGAGACACTGAGACTCTGAGACCTGAGACACTGAGACACTGAGACACAGAGACACTGGGACACAGAGACACTGAGACTCTGAGACTCTGAGACACTGAGACACAAAGACACTGAGGCACAGAGACAGTGAGACACTGTGACACTGAGGCACAGAGACACTCAACACAGAGACAAAGTGACACTGAGTGTCTGAGACATTGATACACTGAGACACTGAGACTTTGAGACATTGAGACACTGAGGCAAAGAGACACTGAGACACTGAGACGCCGAGACACTGAGACACTGAGACACATAGACACTGAGACAATGAGACTTTGAGATATTACGACACTGAAGCACAGATACACTGAGTCTCTGAGACACTGAGAGTCTGATAGACTGAGGCACAGAGACACTGAGACACTGAGGCACCAAGACACAGAGACTCTGAGACACTGAGGCACTGAGGCACAGAGGCACTGAGATACAGAGACACAGAGACTCTGAAACACTGAGACACAGAGACGCAGAGACACAGACACACTGAGACACTGTGACTCAGAGACACTTAGACACAGAGACACTGAGACACTTAAACACAGAGAGACTGAGACACTGAGACAATGGGACATGGAGACACTGAGACTCTGAGACACTGAGACACAGTAGCACAGAGACACAGAGACAATGAGGCACAGAGATACAGAGACACAGAGATACTGAGACACTGAGACTCGGAGATACTGAGGCACAGAGACACTGAGACAAAGAGATACTGAGACACAGAGACACTGAGTCTCTGAGACACTGATACATTGAGACTCTGAGACACTGAGGCACAGAGACTTTGAGACACAGAGACACTGAGATTCTGAGACACTGACGCACAGAGACACTGAGACACAGAGATACTGAGACACTGAGACCCTGTGACACAGAGGCACAGAGACACTCAGACACAGAGACAAAGAGACAGTGATTCTCAGAGACACTGATACACTGAGACAC
This sequence comes from Prionace glauca, assembly GCA_037974335.1. Lineage (NCBI taxonomy): Eukaryota > Metazoa > Chordata > Chondrichthyes > Carcharhiniformes > Carcharhinidae > Prionace > Prionace glauca. The sequence goes on from JBBMRE010000174.1 coordinate 13,525, forward strand.
AGAGACACTGAGACTTTGAGACACAGAGACACTGAGGCACAGAGTCACTGAGACACTGAGACACAGAGACACTGAGACACTGAGGCACAGAGACAATGAGACACAGAGATACTGAGACACAGAGACACTGAGTCTCTGAGACACTGATACATTGAGACTCTGAGACACTGAGGCACAGAGATCGAGAATCACTGAGACACTGTGACATTGAGGCACAGAGTCACTCAGACACAGAGAAACTGAGACACTGAGGCACCAAGACACAGAGACTCTGAGAGATTGAGTCTCTGAGACTCTGAGACACTGAGACACAGTAACACAGAGACACAGAGACAATGAGGCACAGAGATACTGAGACACTGAGACTCGGAGATACGGAGGCACAGAGACACTGAGACAAAGAGATACTGAGACACAGAGACACTGAGTCTCTGAGACACTGATACATTGAGACTCTGAGACACTGAGGCACAGAGACTTTGAGACACAGAGACACTGAGATTCTGAGACACTAAGGCACAGAGACACTGAGACACAGAGATACTGAGACACTGAGACCCTGTGACACTGAGGCACAGAGACACTCAGACACAGAGACAAAGAGACACTGATTCTCAGAGACACTGATACACTGAGACACAGAGACAATGAGACTTTGAGACACAGAGACACTGAGGCACAGAGTCACTGAGACACTGAGACACAGAGACACTGAGACACTGAGACACTGAGAAGCGGAGACACTGAGGCACAGAGACACTTAGACACAGAGATACTGAGACACAGAGACATTGAGTCTCTGAGACACTGATACATTGAGACTCTGAGACACCTAGGCACAGAGATATTGAGACACAGAGACACTAAGATTCTGAGACACTGAGGCACAGAGACAATGAGACACAGAGACACTGAGTCTCTGAGACACTGATACATTGAGACTCTGAGACACTGAGGCACAGAGATCGAGAATCACTGAGACACTGTGACACTGTGACATTGAGGCACAGAGTCACTCAGACACAGAGAAACTGAGACACTGAGGCACCAAGACACAGAGACTCTGAGAGATTAAGTCTCTGAGACTCTGAGACACTGAGACACAGTAACACAGAGACACAGAGACAATGAGGCACTGAGATACTGAGACACTGAGACTCGGAGATACGGAGGCACAGAGACACTGAGACAAAGAGATACTGAGACACAGAGACACTGAGTCTCTGAGACACTGATACATTGAGACTCTGAGACACTGAGGCACAGAGACTTTGAGACGCAGAGACACTGGAATTCTGAGACACTGAGGCACAGAGACACTGAGACACAGAGATACTGAGACACTGAGACCCTGTGACACTGAGGCACAGAGACACTCAGATACAGAGACAAAGAGACACTGATTCTCAGAGACACTGATACACTGAGACACAGAGATACTGAGACTTTGAGACACAGAGACACTGAGGCACAGAGTCACTGAGACACTGAGACACAGAGACACTGAGACACTGAGACAATGAGACACTGAGAAGTGGAGACACTGAGGCACAGAGACACTTAGACACAGAGATACTGAGACACAGAGACACTGAGTCTCTGAGACACTGATACATTGAGACTCTGAGACACTGAGGCACAGAGATCGGGAATCACTGAGACACTGTGACACTGTGACATTGAGGCACAGAGTCACTCAGACACAGAGAAACTGAGACACTGAGGCACCAAGACACAGAGACTCTGAGAGATTGAGTCTCTGAGACCCTGAGACACTGAGACACAGTAACACAGAGACACAGAGACAATGAGGCACAGAGATACAGAGACACTGAGGCACAGAGGCACAGTGACACTGAGACACAGAGACACTGAGACTCTGAGACGCTGAGACACAGAGACACTGTGACACAGAGACACAGAGACAGTAAGACACTGAGAGACTGAGGCACAGAGACACTGAAACACTGAGACACTGAGGCACTGAGACACAGATACACATAGACACTGAGACTCTGAGACACTGAGGCACAGAGACACTGAGATACAGAGACATAGAGACACTGAAACTCTGAGACACTGAGACACTGTGACACAGAGACTCTGAGACACAGAGACACAGACTCACTGAAACTCTGAGACACTGAGACACTGGGACACAAAGACACTGAGGCATTGAGACTCTGAGACACTGAGACACTGAGACACTGAGAAGCGGAGACACTGAGGCACAGAGACACTTAGACACAGAGATACTGAGACACAGAGACACTGAGTCTCTGAGACACTGATACATTGAGACTCTGAGACACTGAGGCACAGAGATCGAGAATCACTGAGACACTGTGACACTGTGACATTGAGGCACAGAGTCACTCAGACACAGAGAAACTGAGACACTGAGGCACGAAGACACAGAGACTCTGAGAGATTGAGTCTCTGAGACTCTGAGACACTGAGACACAGTAACACAGAGACACAGAGACAATGAGGCACAGAGATACAGAGACACTGAGGCACAGAGGCACAGAGACACTGAGACACAGAGACACTGAGACTCTGAGACTCTGAGACGCTGAGACACAGAGACACTGTGACACAGAGACACAGAGACAGTAAGACACTGAGAGACTGAGGCATAGAGACACTGAAACACTGAGACACTGAGGCACTGAGACACAGATACACATAGACACTGAGACTCTGAGACACTGAGGCACTGTGACACAGTGACTCTGAGACACAGAGACACAGATACACAGACTCACTGAAACTCTGAGACACTGAGACACTGGGACACAAAGACACTGAAGCATTGAGACTCTGAGACACTGAGACACTGAGACACAGAGACACTGTGACTCTGAGACACTGAGACATAGAGACACTGAGACACAGACTCACTGAAACTCTGAGACACTGAGACACTGGGACACAGAGACACTGAGACAGAGAGACACAGAGACACTGAATCTCTGAGACACTGATACACTGAGACACAGAGACATTGTGACTCTGAGACACTGAGACACAGAGACACTGAGACACTGAGATCCTGTGACACTGAGGCACAGAGACACTGAGACACAGAGACACAGACTCACTGAAACTCTGAGACACTGACACTGGGACACAGAGACACTGAGACATTGAGACTCTGGGACACTGAGACACAGAGACACAGAGACAATGTGACACTGAATCTCTGAGACACTGATACACTGAGACACAGAGACACTGTGACTCTGAGACACTGAGACACTGAGACACAGAGACCCTGAGACACAGACTCACTGAAACTCTGAGACACTGAGACACTGAGACACAGAGACTCTGAGACACAGAGACCCTGAGACACAGACTCACTGAATCTCTGAGACACTGAGACACTGGGACACAGAGACACTGAGACAGAGAGACACCGAGACACTGAATCTCTGAGACACTGATACACTGAGACACAGAGACACTGTGACTCAGAGACACTGAGACACTGAGGCACAGACACACTGAGACCCTGTGACACTGAGGCACAGAGACACTTAGACACAGAGACAAAGAGACACTGAGGCACAGTGACACTGAGACACAGAGACATGGAGACACTGAAACTCTGAGACACTGTGACACAGAGACACAGAGACTCTGAGACACAGTGACACAGAGACACAGACTCACTGAAAATCTGAGACACTGAGACACTGGGACACAGAGACACTGAGACAGAGAGGCACAGATAAACTGAATCTCTGAGACACTGATGCACTGAGACACAGAGACACAGAGACACTGTGACTCTGAGACACTGAGACACTGAGAAACGGAGACACTGAGACACGGAGACACTGAGACACTGTGACACTGAGGCACAGAGACACTGAGACACTGAAACACAGAGACACTGAGGCACAGAGACACTGCGACACAGAGACACTGTGACATTGAGACTCTGAGACGCTGAGGCACAGTGATACTGAGACACAGATTCACTGAGACTCTAAGACACTGTGAAACGGAAAATCTGAGAAATTGAGACACTGTGACACTGAGGCACAGAGACAGTCAGACAGTTAGACACTGAGTCTCAGAGACACTGATAAACTGAGACACAGAGACAGAGACACTGAGACTCTGAGACCTGAGACACTGAGACACAGAGACACTGGGACACAGAGACACTGAGACTCTGAGACACTGAGACACAAAGACACTGAGGCACAGAGACAGTGAGACACTGTGACACTGAGGCACAGAGACACTCAACACAGAGACAAAGTGACACTGAGTGTCTGAGACATTGATACACTGAGACACTGAGATTTTGAGACATTGAGACACTGAGGCAAAGAGACACTGAGACACTGAGACGCCGAGACACTGAGACACATAGACACTGAGACAATGAGACTTTGAGATATTACGACACTGAGGCACAGATACACTAAGTCTCTGAGACACTGAGACACTGAGAGTCTGATAGACTGAGGCACAGAGACACTGAGACACTGAGGCACCAAGACACAGAGACTCTGAGACACTGAGGCACTGAGGCACAGAGGCACTGAGATACAGAGACACAGAGACTCTGAGACACTGAGACACAGAGACGCAGAGACACTGAGACACTGAGGCACAGAGACACAGACACACTGAGACACTGTGACTCAGAGACACTTAGACACAGAGACACTGAGACACTTAAACACAGAGAGACTGACACACTGAGACAATGGGACATGGAGACACTGAGACTCTGAGACACTGAGACACAGTAGCACAGAGACACAGAGACAATGAGGCACAGAGATACAGAGACACTGAGATACTGAGACACTGAGACTCGGAGATACTGAGGCACAGAGACACTGAGACAAAGAGATACTGAGACACAGAGACACTGAGTCTCTGAGACACTGATACATTGAGAATCTGAGACACTGAGGCACAGAGACTTTGAGACACAGAGACACTGAGATTCTGAGACACTGAGGCACAGAGACACTGAGACACAGAGACACTGAGACAAAGTGATACTGAGACACAGAGACACTGAGTCTCTGAGACACTGATACATTGAGACTTGAGACACTGAGGCACAGAGACTTTGAGACACAGAGACACTGAGATTCTGAGACACTGAGACCCTGTGACACTGAGGCACAGAGACAATCAGACACAGAGACAAAGAGACACTGATTCTCAGAGACACTGATACACTGAGACACAGAGACACTGAGACTTTGAGACACAGAGACACTGAGACACTGAGACACTGAGACTCTGAGACTCTGAGACTCTGAGACACTGAGACACTGTGACACAGATACACTGAGACACAGAGACACTGAGACTCTGAGACACAGATACACTGAGACACAGAGACACTGAGATTCTGAGACACTGATACACTGAGACACAGAGACACTGAGGCACAGAGACATTGTGATACTGAGACTCTGAGACACAAAGACACAGAGACACTAAGACACAGAGAGACTGAGACACAGAGACGCAGAGACACTGAGACACAAAGAATTGAGACCCTGAGACACAGACAATGAAACACAGATACACTGAGACTCTGAGACACTGAGACACAGAGACACAGAGACACTGACACACAGGGACACAGAGACACTGAGACACAGAGACGCAGAGACACTGAGACACTGAGACACAAAGAATTGAGACCCTGAGACACAGAGACAATGAAACACAGATACACTGAGACTCTGAGAGACTGATAAACTGTGACACGGAGACAGAGACACTTTGACTCTGAGACCTGAGACACTGAAACACAGAGACACTAGAATACAGAGACACTGAGACTCTGAGACACAAAGACTCTGAGACACTGAGACAAAGAGACTGTGAGACACTGAGACACAGAGATACTGGGACACAGAGACACTGACAGTCTGAGACACAGAGACACAGAGAAACTGAGACACAAAGAATTGAGACCCTGAGACACAGAGACACTGAAACACAGATACACTGTGACTCTGAGACACTGAGACTCTGAGACTCTGAGACACTGAGACACTGAAACACTGAGACCCTGAGACACTGAGACTCTGAGACTCTGAGACACTGAGACACTGAGACCCTGAGACACTGAGACTCTGAGACTCTGAGACACTGAGACACAGAGACACTGAGACACTGTGACACAGAGGCATAGAGACACTCAGACACAGAGACAATGAGACACTGAGTCTCTGAGACACTGATACACTGAGACACAGAGACACAGAGACACTGAGACGTTGAGACACTGAGACACAGAGACACTGATATTCTGAGACTCTGAGACACAGAGGCACAAAGACACAGAGACACAGAGATACTATGACACTGAAACACTGAGACACAGAGACACTGAGACACAGAGGCACAGAGAAACTGAGACACTGAGACTTTGAGACACTGAGATACAGAGACACTGAGACTCAGAGACACTTAGACACAGAGATACTATGACACTGAGACACTGAGAATCTGAGACTCTGAGACACAGAGGCACTGAGACACTGAGACACAGAGTCACAGAGACACTGAGACACAGAGACTCTTAGACACTGAGGCAATGAGACACTGAGGCACTGATAATCTGAGACACTGTGACACTGAGGCACAGACAAACTCAGACACAGAGACACTGAGACACTGAGACTCTGAGACACTGAGACTCTGAGATACTGAGACACAGAGACACTGAGACACAGATACACAGAGACGCTGAGAGTCTGATAGACTGAGGCACAGAGACACTGAGGCACCAAGATACAGAAACTCTGAGACACTGAGACGCTGAGACTCTGATACATTGATACACAGAGACACAAAGACACAGAAGCACTGAGACACTGAGGCACTGACGCACAGAGGCACTGAGATAGAGAGACACAGAGACTCTGAGACACTGAGACACAGAGACACTGAGACACTGAGGCACAGAGACACTGAGACACAGAGACACTGAGACACTGTGACTCAGAGACACTTAAACACAGAGACACTGAGACACTTAAACACAGAGAGACTGAGACACTGAGACACAGAGACACTGAGACACAGACTCACTGAAACTCTGAGACACTGAGACACTGAGACACAGAGACTCTGAGACACAGAGACCCTGAGACACAGACTCACTGAAACTCTGAGACACTGAGACACTGAGACACTGGGACACAGAGACACTGAGACAGAGAGACACCGAGACACTGAATCTCTGAGACACTGATACACTGAGACACAGAGACACTGTGACTCTGAGACACTGAGACACTGAGGCACAGAGACACTGAGACCCTGTGACACTGAGGCACAGAGACACTCAGACACAGAGACAAAGTGACACTGATTCTCAGAGACACTGATACACTGAGACACAGAGACACTGAGACTTGGAGACACAGAGACACTGAGGCACAGTGACACTGAGACACAGAGACATGGAGACACTGAAACTCTGAGACACTGTGACACTGAGGCACAGAGACACTGAGACACTGAGACACAGAGACACTGAGGCACAGAGACACTGCGACACAGAGACACTGTGACATTGAGACTCTGAGACGCTGAGACACTGAGGCACAGTGATACTGAGATACAGATTCACTGAGACTGAGAAACGGAGTCACTGAGACGCAGAGACACTGAGACACTGAGGCACATAGACACTGAGACAATGAGACTTTGAGATATTACGACACTGAGGCACAGATACACTGAGTCTCTGAGACACAGAGACACTGAGACACTGAGAGTCTGATAGACTGAGGCACAGAGACACTGAGACACTGAGGCACCAAGACACAGAGACTCTGAGACACTGATGCACTGAGGCACAGAGGCACTGAGATACAGAGACACAGAGACTCTGAGACACTGAGACACTGAGGCACAGAGACATAGACACACTGAGACACTGTGACTCAGAGACACTTAGACACAGAGACACTGAGACACTTAAACACAGAGAGACTGAGACACTGAGACAATGGGACATGGAGACACTGAGACTCTGAGACACAGTAACACAGAGACACAGAGACAATGAGACACAGAGATACAGAGACACAGAGATACTGAGACACTGAGACTCGGAGATACTGAGGCACAGAGACACTGAGTCTCTGAGACACTGATACATTGAGACTCTGAGACACTGAGGCACAGAGACACTGAGACACAGAGACACAGAGACACTGAGACAAAGAGATACTGAGACACAGAGACACTGAGTCTCTGAGACACTGATACATTGAGATCTGAGACACTGAGGCACAGAGACTTTGAGACACAGAGACACAGCGACACTGAAACACTGAGATACTGAGACACAGAGACACTGAGACACTGAGACTCGGAGATACTGAGGCACAGAGACACTGAGACAAAGAGATACTGAGACACAGAGACAATGAGTCTCTGAGACACTGATACATTGAGACTCTGAGACTCTGAGGCACAGAGACTTTGAGACACAGAGACACTGAGATTCTGAGACACTGAGGCACAGAGACACTGAGACACAGAGATACTGAGACACTGAGACCCTGTGACACTGAGGCAGAGAGACACTCAGACACAGAGACAAAGAGACACTGATTCTCAGAGACACTGATACACTGAGACACAGAGACACTGAAACTTTGAGACACAGAGACACCGAAACACAGATACACTGAGACTCTGAGACACTGAGTCACTGAGACTCTGAGACTCTGAGACACTGAGACACTGAAACACTGAGACACTGAGACTCTGAGACACTGTGACACAGAGGCACAGAGACACTCAGACACAGAGACAATGAGACACTGAGTCTCTGATACACTGAGACACAGAGACACTGAGACTCTGAGACTCTGAGACACAGGGGAACAAAGACACAGAGACACAGAGATACTATGACACTGAGACACAGAGACACTGAGACACAGAGGCACAGAGAAACTGAGACACTGAGACTTTGAGACACTGAGACACAGAGACACTGAGACACAGAGACACTTAGACACAGAGATACTATGACACTGAGACACTGAGACTTTGAGACTCTGAGACACAGGGTCACAGAGACACTGAGACACTGAGACACAGAGACACAGAGACTCTTAGACACTGAGGCAATGAGACACTGAGGCACTGATAATCTGAGACACTGTGACACTGAGGCACTGATAATCTGAGACACTGAGACTCTGAGACACTGAGACACAGAGACTCTGAGACACTGAGACACAGAGACACTGAAATAAGGAGGCACAGGGACACTGAGACTCTGAGACTCTGAGACTCTGAGACACAGAGACACTGAAATAAGGAGGCACAGGGACACTGAGACTCTGAGACTCTGAGGCACGGAGACACTGAGGCACAGAGACACTGAGACACTGTGACACTGAGGCACAGAGACACTTAACACAGAAACAAAGTGACACTGAGTGTCTGAGACATTGGCACACTGAGACACAGAGACACTGAGACACAGAGACACAGAGACACTGAGACACTGAGACACAGAGACACTGAGACTCTGAGACACAGAGACATTGAGCAACAGAGACACTGGGACACAGAGACACTGAGACTCTGAGACACTGAGGCACAGAGACACTCAACACAGAGACAAAGTGACACTGAGTGTCTGAGGCATTGATACACTGAGACACTGAGACTCTGAGACATTGAGACACTGAGACACAGAAATACTGAGACACAGAGACATTGAGACACTGAGACACTGAGCCACAGAGACACTCAGACAAAGAGACAAAGAGACACTGTGCAATGAGACTCTGATACACTGAGACTATGAGACACAGAGACACTGAAACTCTGAGACACTGAGTCACTGAGTCACTGGGACACAGAGACACGGAGACAGAGAGACACAGAGACACTGAATCTCTGAGACACTGAGACTCTGAGACACTGAACACAAAGACTTTGAGACACAGAGACACTGAGACTCTGAGACACTGAGACACAGAGACACTGAGACGCTGAACACTAAGACACAGAGACACTGAGACACTGAACACTGAGACACAGAGACACTGAGACACTGAAACTCTGAGACACTGAGACACTGAGACACTGTGACACAGATACACTGAGACACAGAGACACTGAGACTCTGAGACACAGATACACTGAGACACAGAGACACTGAGATTCTGAGACACTGATACACTGAGACACAGAGACACTGAGGCACAGAGACATTGTGATACTGAGACTCTGAGACACAAAGACACAGAGACACTAAGACACAGAGAGACTGAGACACAGAGACGCAGAGACACTGTGACACAAAGAATTGAGACCCTGAGACACAGAGACAATGAAACACAGATACACTGAGACTCTGAGAGACTGATAAACTGTGACACGGAGACAGAGACACTTTGACTCTGAGACCTGAGACACTGAGACACAGAGACACTAGAATACAGAGACACTGAGACTCTGAGACACAAAGACTCTGAGACACTGAGACAAAGAGACTGTGAGGCACTGAGACACAGAGATACTGGGACACAGAGACACTGAGACAAAGAGACTGTGAGACACTGAGACACAGAGACACTGAGACACAAAGAATGGAGACCCTGAGACACAGAGACACTGAAACACAGATACACTGTGACTCTGAGACACTGAGACACTGAGACTCTGAGACTCTGAGACACTGAGACACTGAAACACTGAGACCCTGAGACACTGAGACTCTGAGACACTGAGACACTGAGACCCTTAGACACTGAGACTCTGAGACTCTGAGACACTGAGACACAGAGACACTGAGACACTGTGACACAGAGGCATAGAGACACTCAGACACAGAGACAATGAGACACTGAGTCTCTGAGACACTGATACACTGAGACACAGAGACACTGAGACTCTGAGACACTGAGACACAGAGACACTGAGACACTGAGACACAGAGACATTGAGACACTGAGACACTGTGACACTGAGGCACAGACAAACTCAGACACAGAGACACTGAGACACTGAGACTCTGAGACACTGAGACTCTGAGATACTGAGACACAGAGACACTGAGACACAGATACACAGAGACGCTGAGAGTCTGATAGACTGAGGCACAGAGACACTGAGGCACCAAGATACAGAAACTCTGAGACACTGAGACGCTGAGACTCTGATACATTGATACACAGAGACACAAAGACACAGAAGCACTGAGACACTGAGGCACTGACGCACAGAGGCACTGAGATAGAGAGACACAGAGACTCTGAGACACTGAGACACAGAGACACTGAGACACTGAGGCACAGAGACACTGAGACACAGAGACACTGAGACACTGTGACTCAGAGACACTTAAACACAGAGACACTGAGACACTTAAACACAGAGAGACTGAGACACTGAGACACAGAGACACTGAGACACAGACTCACTGAAACTCTGAGACACTGAGACACTGAGACACAGAGACTCTGAGACACAGAGACCCTGAGACACAGACTCACTGAAACTCTGAGACACTGAGACACTGAGACACTGGGACACAGAGACACTGAGACAGAGAGACACCGAGACACTGAATCTCTGAGACACTGATACACTGAGACACAGAGACACTGTGACTCTGAGACACTGAGACACTGAGGCACAGAGACACTGAGACCCTGTGACACTGAGGCACAGAGACACTCAGACACAGAGACAAAGTGACACTGATTCTCAGAGACACTGATACACTGAGACACAGAGACACTGAGACTTGGAGACACAGAGACACTGAGGCACAGTGACACTGAGACACAGAGACATGGAGACACTGAAACTCTGAGACACTGTGACACTGAGGCACAGAGACACTGAGACACTGAGACACAGAGACACTGAGGCACAGAGACACTGCGACACAGAGACACTGTGACATTGAGACTCTGAGACGCTGAGACACTGAGGCACAGTGATACTGAGATACAGATTCACTGAGACTGAGAAACGGAGTCACTGAGACGCAGAGACACTGAGACACTGAGGCACATAGACACTGAGACAATGAGACTTTGAGATATTACGACACTGAGGCACAGATACACTGAGTCTCTGAGACACAGAGACACTGAGACACTGAGAGTCTGATAGACTGAGGCACAGAGACACTGAGACACTGAGGCACCAAGACACAGAGACTCTGAGACACTGAGGCACTGAGGCACAGAGGCACTGAGATACAGAGACACAGAGACTCTGAGACACTGAGACACTGAGGCACAGAGACATAGACACACTGAGACACTGTGACTCAGAGACACTTAGACACAGAGACACTGAGACACTTAAACACAGAGAGACTGAGACACTGAGACAATGGGACATGGAGACACTGAGACTCTGAGACACAGTAACACAGAGACACAGAGACAATGAGACACAGAGATACAGAGACACAGAGATACTGAGACACTGAGACTCGGAGATACTGAGGCACAGAGACACTGAGTCTCTGAGACACTGATACATTGAGACTCTGAGACACTGAGGCACAGAGACACTGAGACACAGAGACACAGAGACACTGAGACAAAGAGATACTGAGACACAGAGACACTGAGTCTCTGAGACACTGATACATTGAGATCTGAGACACTGAGGCACAGAGACTTTGAGACACAGAGACACAGCGACACTGAGACACTGAGATACTGAGACACAGAGACACTGAGACACTGAGACTCGGAGATACTGAGGCACAGAGACACTGAGACAAAGAGATACTGAGACACAGAGACAATGAGTCTCTGAGACACTGATACATTGAGACTCTGAGACTCTGAGGCACAGAGACTTTGAGACACAGAGACACTGAGATTCTGAGACACTGAGGCACAGAGACACTGAGGCAGAGAGACACTCAGACACAGAGACAAAGAGACACTGATTCTCAGAGACACTGATACACTGAGACACAGAGACACTGAAACTTTGAGACACAGAGACACTGAAACACAGATACACTGAGACTCTGAGACACTGAGTCACTGAGACTCTGAGACTCTGAGACACTGAGACACTGAGACTCTGAGACACTGTGACACAGAGGCACAGAGACACTCAGACACAGAGACAATGAGACACTGAGTCTCTGATACACTGAGACACAGAGACACTGAGACTCTGAGACTCTGAGACACAGGGGAACAAAGACACAGAGACACAGAGATACTATGACACTGAGACACAGAGACACTGAGACACAGAGGCACAGAGAAACTGAGACACTGAGACACTGAGACACTGAGACTTTGAGACACTGAGACACAGAGACACTGAGACACAGAGACACTTAGACACAGAGATACTATGACACTGAGACACTGAGACTTTGAGACTCTGAGACACAGAGTCACAGAGACACTGAGACACTGAGACACAGAGACTCTTAGACACTGAGGCAATGAGACACTGAGGCACTGATAATCTGAGACACTGTGACACTGAGGCACTGATAATCTGAGACACTGAGACTCTGAGACACTGAGACACAGAGACTCTGAGACACTGAGACACAGAGACACTGAAATAAGGAGGCACAGGGACACTGAGACTCTGAGACTCTGAGACTCTGAGACACAGAGACACTGAAATAAGGAGGCACAGGGACACTGAGACTCTGAGACTCTGAGGCACGGAGACACTGAGGCACAGAGACACTGAGACACTGTGACACTGAGGCACAGAGACACTTAACACAGAAACAAAGTGACACTGAGTGTCTGAGACATTGGCACACTGAGACACAGAGACACTGAGACACAGAGACACAGAGACACTGAGACACTGAGACACAGAGACACTGAGACTCTGAGACACAGAGACATTGAGCAACAGAGACACTGGGACACAGAGACACTGAGACTCTGAGACACTGAGGCACAGAGACACTCAACACAGAGACAAAGTGACACTGAGTGTCTGAGGCATTGATACACTGAGACACTGAGACTCTGAGACATTGAGACACTGAGACACAGAAATACTGAGACACAGAGACATTGAGACACTGAGACACTGAGCCACAGAGACACTCAGACAAAGAGACAAAGAGACACTGTGCAATGAGACTCTGATACACTGAGACTATGAGACACAGAGACACTGAAACTCTGAGACACTGAGTCACTGAGTCACTGGGACACAGAGACACGGAGACAGAGAGACACAGAGACACTGAATCTCTGAGACACTGAGACTCTGAGACACTGAACACAAAGACTTTGAGACACAGAGACACTGAGACTCTGAGACACTGAGACACAGAGACACTGAGACGCTGAACACTAAGACACAGAGACACTGAGACACTGAACACTGAGACACAGAGACACTGAGACACTGAAACTCTGAGACACTGAGACACTGAGACACTGTGACACAGATACACTGAGACACAGAGACACTGAGACTCTGAGACACAGATACACTGAGACACAGAGACACTGAGATTCTGAGACACTGATACACTGAGACACAGAGACACTGAGGCACAGAGACATTGTGATACTGAGACTCTGAGACACAAAGACACAGAGACACTAAGACACAGAGAGACTGAGACACAGAGACACTGTGACACAAAGAATTGAGACCCTGAGACACAGAGACAATGAAACACAGATACACTGAGACTCTGAGAGACTGATAAACTGTGACACGGAGACAGAGACACTTTGACTCTGAGACCTGAGACACTGAAACACAGAGACACTAGAATACAGAGACACTGAGACTCTGAGACACAAAGACTCTGAGACACTGAGACAAAGAGACTGTGAGGCACTGAGACACAGAGATACTGGGACACAGAGACACTGAGACAAAGAGACTGTGAGACACTGAGACACAGAGACACTGAGACACAAAGAATGGAGACCCTGAGACACAGAGACACTGAAACACAGATACACTGTGACTCTGAGACACTGAGACACTGAGACTCTGAGACTCTGAGACACTGAGACACTGAAACACTGAGACCCTGAGACACTGAGACTCTGAGACACTGAGACACTGAGACCCTTAGACACTGAGACTCTGAGACTCTGAGACTCTGAGACACTGAGACACAGAGACACTGAGACACTGTGACACAGAGGCATAGAGACACTCAGACACAGAGACAATGAGACACTGAGTCTCTGAGACACTGATACACTGAGACACAGAGACACTGAGACGTTGAGACACTGAGACACAGAGACACTGATATTCTGAGACTCTGAGACACAGAGGCACAAAGACACAGAGACACAGAGATACTATGACACTGAAACACTGAGACACAGAGACACTGAGACACAGAGGCACAGAGAAACTGAGACACTGAGACTTTGAGACACTGAGATACAGAGACACTGAGACTCAGAGACACTTAGACACAGAGATACTATGACACTGAGACACTGAGAATCTGAGACTCTGAGACACAGAGGCACAGAGACACTGAGACACAGAGTCACAGAGACACTGAGACACAGAGACTCTTAGACACTGAGGCAATGAGACACTGAGGCACTGATAATCTGAGACACTGTGACACTGAGGCACAGACAAACTCAGACACAGAGACACTGAGACACTGAGACTCTGAGACACTGAGACTCTGAGATACTGAGACACAGAGACACTGAGACACTGAGTCAAAGAGACACTGAGACTCTGAGACACAGAGACACTGAGATAAGGAGGCACAGGGAAACTGAGACTCTGAGACTCTGAGGCACGGAGACACTCAACACAGAGACAAAGTGACACTGAGTATCTGAGACATTGGCACACTGAGACACTGAGACTCTGAGACATTGAAACACTGAGACACAGAGACACTGAGACACAGAGACACAGAGACACAGAGACTCTGAGACACTGTGACACAGAGACACTGAGACACTGAGACACAGAGACACTGAGCAACAGAGACACTGGGACACAGAGACACTGAGACTCTGAGACACTGAGACACAGAGACACAGAGACACTCAACACAGAGACAAAGTGACACTGAGTGTCTGAGGCATTGATACACTGAGACACTGAGACTCTGAGACATTGAGACACTGAGACACAGAAATACTGAGACACAGAGACACTGAGACACAGAGACACAGAAATACTGAGACACAGAGACACTGAGACACAGAGACACTGAGACACAGAGACACTGATACACTGAGACACAGACTCACTGAAAATCTGAGACATTGAGACACTGAGACACTGAGGCACAGAGACACTCAGACAAAGAGACAAAGAGACACTGAGTCAATGAGACACTGATACACTGAGACTATGAGACACAGAGACACTGAAACTCTGAGACACTGAGACACTGAGTCACTGGGACACAGAGACACGGAGACAGAGACACACAGAGACACTGAATCTGTGAGACACTGTGACTCTGAGAAACTGCGGCTCAGAGACTCTCAGACAGAGAGACACCGAGGCACTGATTCTCTGAGACACTAAGACACAGAGACAAAGAGACTGTGAGACACAGAGACACTGAGACACTGAGACACTTAGACACAGAGACACTGAGACGCTGAACACTAAGACACAGAGACACTGAGACACAGAGACACTGAGACGCTGAGACTCTGAGACACTGAGACACAGAGACACTGAGACACTAAACACTGAGACACAGAGACACTGAGACACAGAGACACTGAGACACTGAGACTCTGAGACACTGAGACACAGAAATACTGAGACACTGAGACACAGAGACAATGAGACACAGAGACACTGAGACTCTGAGACACTGAGACACAGAGACACTGAGACACTGAGACTCAGAGACATTGAGACACTGAGACACTGTGACACTGAGGCACAGAGACACTCAGACACAGAGACAAAGGGACATTGAGTCAATGAGACACTGATACACTGAGACACTGAGACACAGAGACACTGAGACTTTGAGACACTGAGACACAGAGACACAGAGTCACAGAGACACTGAGACACAGAGACACAGAGACTCTTAGACACTGAGGCAATGAGACACTGAGGCACTGATAATCTGAGACACTGTGACACTGAGGCACAGACAAACTCAGACACAGAGACACTGAGACACTGAGTCTCTGAGACGCTGAGACTCTGAGACACTGAGACACAGAGACACTGAGACACTGACACACAGAGACACTGAGACTCTGAGACACTGAGACACAGAGACACTGAAATAAGGAGGCACAGGGACACTGAGACTCTGAGACTCTGAGGCACGGAGACACTCAACACAGAGACAAAGTGACACTGAGTGTCTGAGACATTGGCACACTGAGACACTGAGACTCTGAGACATTGAGACACTGAGGCACAGAGACACTGTGACACTGAGACAAAGAGACACAGAGACTCTGAGACACTGAGACACTGAGACACAGAGACACTGAGACACTGAGACACAGAGACATTGAGCAACAGAGACACTGGGACACAGAAACACTGAGACTCTGAGACACTGAGACACAGAGACACTGAGACACAGAGACACAGAGACACTGAGACACTGAGGCACAGAGACACTCAACACAGAGACAAAGTGACACTGAGTGTCTGAGGCATTGATACACTGAGACACTAAGACTCTGAGACATTGAGACACTGAGACACAGAAATACTGAGACACAGAGACACTGAGACACAGAGACATTGAGATACTGAGACACTGAGACTCTGAGACACTGAGACACTGAGTCACAGAGACACTCAGACAAAGAGACAAAGAGACACTGAGTCACTGAGACACTGAGTCACTGAGTCACTGGGACACAGAGACACGGAGACAGAGACACACAGAGACACTGAATCTCTGAGACACTGAGACTCTGAGACACTGAACACAAAGACTTTGAGACACAGAGACACTGAGACTCTGAGACACTGAGACACAGAGACACTGAGACACTGAACACTAAGACACAGAGTCACTGAGACACTGAATACTGAGACAAAGAGACACTGAGACACTGAGACTCTGAGACTCTGAGACACTGAGACACTGTGACACAGACACACTGAGACACAGAGACACTGAGACTCTGAGACACAGACACAC
Organism: Prionace glauca; assembly: GCA_037974335.1. Lineage (NCBI taxonomy): Eukaryota > Metazoa > Chordata > Chondrichthyes > Carcharhiniformes > Carcharhinidae > Prionace > Prionace glauca. The sequence goes on from JBBMRE010000174.1 coordinate 31,673, forward strand.
TGAGACACAGAGACACTGAGATTCTGAGACACTGATACACTGAGACACAGAGACACTGAGGCACAGAGACATTGTGATACTGAGACTCTGAGACTCAAAGACACAGAGACACTAAGACACAGAGACACAGAGAGACTGAGACACAGAGACGCAGAGACACTGAGACACAAAGAATTGAGACCCTGAGACACAGAGACAATGAAACACAGATACACTGAGACTCTGAGACACTGAGACACAGAGACACAGAGACACTGAGACACTGAGACTCTGAGACACTGAGACAATGAGACACTGAGACACTGAAAATCTGAGACACTGAGACACGGTGAAACTGTGGCACAGAGACACTCAGACAGAGAGACACTGAGTCTCTGAGACACTGATAAACTGAGACACTGAGACACAGAGACACTAGGATACAGAGACACTGAGACTCTGAGACACAAAGACTCTGAGACACTGAGACAAAGAAACTGTGAGACACTGAGACACAGAGATACTGGGACACAGAGACACTGACAGTCTGAGACACTGAGACACAGAGACACTGAGACACTGAGACACAAAGAATTGAGACCCTGAGGCACAGAGACACTGAAACACAGATACACTGAGACTCTGAGACACAGAGACACTGAGACCCTGAGACACTGAGACTCTGTGACTCTGAGACACTGAGACACAGAGACACTGAGACACTGTGACACAGAGGCACAGAGACACTCAGACACAGAGACAATGAGACACTGAGTCTCTGAGACACTGATACACTGAAACACAGAGACACTGAGACGTTGAGACACTGAGACACAGAGACACTGATATTCTGAGACTCTGAGACACAGAGGCACAAAGACACAGAGACACAGAGATACTATGGCACTGAGACACTGAGACACAGAGTCACTGAGACACAGAGGCACAGAGAAACTGAGATACTGAGACTTTGAGACACTGAGACACAGAGACACTGAGACACAGAGACACTTAGACACAGAGATACTATGACACTGAGACACTGAGAATCTTAGACACTGAGGCAATGAGACACTGAGGCACTGATAATCTGAGACACTGTGACACTGAGGCACAGACAAACTCAGACACAGAGACACTGAGACACTGAGACTCTGAGACACTGAGACTCTGAGATACTGAGACACAGAGACACTGAGACAAAGAGACACTGAGACTCTGAGACACTGAGACACAGAGACACTGAGATAAGGAGGCACAGGGACACTGGGACTCTGAGACTCTGAGGCACGGAGACACTCAACACAGAGACAAATTGACACTGAGTGTCTGAGACATTGGCACACTGAGACTCTGAGACATTGAGACACTGAGACACAGAGACACTGAGACACAGAGACACAGAGACTCTGAGACACTGTGTCACAGAGACACTGAGACACTGAGACACAGAGACACTGAGCAACAGAGACACTGGGCCACAGAGACACTGAGTCTCTGAGACACTGAGACACAGACACTGAGACACAGAGACACAGAGACACTCAACACAGAGACAAAGTGACACTGAGTGTCTGAGGCATTGATACACTGAGACACTGAGACTCTGAGACATTGAGACACTGAGACAGAGAAATACTGAGACACAGAGACACTGAGACACAGAGACACAGAAATACTGAGACACAGAGACACTGAGACACTGAGACACTGAGACACTGATACACTGAGACACAGAGACATTGAGACACTGAGACACTGAGGCACAGAGACACTCAGACAAAGATTCAAAGAGACACTGAGTCAATGAGACACTGATACACTGAGACTATGAGACACAGAGACACTGAAACTCTGAGACACTGAGTCACTGGGACACAGAGACATGGAGACAGAGACACACGGAGACACTGAATCTCTGAGACACTGTGATTCTGAGAAACTGCGGCTCAGAGACTCTCAGACAGAGAGACACCGAGGCACTGATTCTCTGAGACACTAAGACACAGAGACAAAGAGACTGTGAGACACAGAGACACTGAGACACTGAGACACAAAGAATTGAGACCCTGAGACACAGATACACAGAGACTCTGAGACACTGAGACTCTGAGACACTGAGACACTGAGACACAGAGACACTGAGACGCTGAACACTAAGACACAGAGACACTGAGACACTGAGACTCTGAGACACTGAGACACAGAAATAAAGAGACACAGAGACACTGAGACACAGAGACAATGAGACACAGAGACACTGAGACTCTGAGACACTGAGACACAGAGACACTGAGACACTGAGACACAGAGACACTGAGACACTAAAACACTGAGACACAGAGACACTGAGACACTGAGACTCTGAGAAGCGGAGACACTGAGGCACAGAGACACTTAGACACAGAGATACTGAGACACAGAGACACTGAGTCTCTGAGACACTGAGACACAGAAATAAAGAGACACAGAGACACTGAGACACAGAGACAATGAGACACAGAGACACTGAGACTCTGAGACACTGAGACACAGAGACACTGATACACTGAGACACTGAGACACAGAAACACTGAGACTTTGAGACACTGAGACACAGAGATACTGAGATTCTGAGACTCTGAGATACAGAGGCACAGAGACACTGAGACAATGAGACTTTGGGACACTGAGACACAGAGACACTGAGACTCAGAGACACAAACGCACAGAGACTCTGAGTCTCTGAGACACTGAGGCACAGAGACACTGAGATACTGAGGCACAGACACACTGAGACTCTGAGACACTGAGACTCTGAGACACTGAGACACAGAGACACTGAGACACTGAGACACAGAGACATTGAGCAACAGAGACACAGAGACACTGAGACACTGAGGCACAGAGACACTGAGACACTGAGGCACAGAGACACTCAACACAGAGACAAAGTGACACTGAGTGTCTGAGGCATTGATACACTGAGACACTGAGACTCTGAGACACTGAGACACAGAAATACTGAGACACAGAGACACTGAGACACAGAGACATTGAGATACTGAGACACTGAGACTCTGAGACACTGAGACACTCAGACAAAGAGACAAAGAGACACTGAGTCACTGAGACACTGAGTCACTGAGTCACTGGGACACAGAGACACGGAGACAGAGACACACAGAGACACTGAATCTCTGAGACACTGAGACTCTGAGACACTGAACACAAAGACTTTGAGACACAGAGACACTGAGACTCTGAGACACTAAGACACAGAGTCACTGAGACACTGAATACTGAGACAAAGAGACACTGAGACACTGAGACTCTGAGACTCTGAGACACTGAGACACTGTGACACAGACACACTGAGACACAGAGACACTGAGGCACAGAGACATTGTGATACTGAGACTCTGAGACTCAAAGACACAGAGACACTAAGACACAGAGACAAAGAGACTGTGAGACACAGAGACACTGAGACACTGAGACACAAAGAATTGAGACCCTGAGACACAGATACACAGAGACTCTGAGACACTGAGACTCTGAGACACTGAGACACTGAGACACAGAGACACTGAGACGCTGAACACTAAGACACAGAGACACTGAGACACTGAGACTCTGAGACACTGAGACACAGAAATAAAGAGACACAGAGACACTGAGACACAGAGACAATGAGACACAGAGACACTGAGACTCTGAGACACTGAGACACAGAGACACTGAGACACTGAGACACAGAGACACTGAGACACTAAAACACTGAGACACAGAGACACTGAGACACTGAGACTCTGAGAAGCGGAGACACTGAGGCACAGAGACACTTAGACACAGAGATACTGAGACACAGAGACACTGAGTCTCTGAGACACTGAGACACAGAAATAAAGAGACACAGAGACACTGAGACACAGAGACAATGAGACACAGAGACACTGAGACTCTGAGACACTGAGACACAGAGACACTGATACACTGAGACACTGAGACACAGAAACACTGAGACTTTGAGACACTGAGACACAGAGATACTGAGATTCTGAGACTCTGAGATACAGAGGCACAGAGACACTGAGACAATGAGACTTTGGGACACTGAGACACAGAGACACTGAGACTCAGAGACACAAACGCACAGAGACTCTGAGTCTCTGAGACACTGAGGCACAGAGACACTGAGATACTGAGGCACAGACACACTGAGACTCTGAGACACTGAGACTCTGAGACACTGAGACACAGAGACACTGAGACACTGAGACACAGAGACATTGAGCAACAGAGACACAGAGACACTGAGACACTGAGGCACAGAGACACTGAGACACTGAGGCACAGAGACACTCAACACAGAGACAAAGTGACACTGAGTGTCTGAGGCATTGATACACTGAGACACTGAGACTCTGAGACACTGAGACACAGAAATACTGAGACACAGAGACACTGAGACACAGAGACATTGAGATACTGAGACACTGAGACTCTGAGACACTGAGACACTCAGACAAAGAGACAAAGAGACACTGAGTCACTGAGACACTGAGTCACTGAGTCACTGGGACACAGAGACACGGAGACAGAGACACACAGAGACACTGAATCTCTGAGACACTGAGACTCTGAGACACTGAACACAAAGACTTTGAGACACAGAGACACTGAGACTCTGAGACACTAAGACACAGAGTCACTGAGACACTGAATACTGAGACAAAGAGACACTGAGACACTGAGACTCTGAGACTCTGAGACACTGAGACACTGTGACACAGACACACTGAGACACAGAGACACTGAGGCACAGAGACATTGTGATACTGAGACTCTGAGACTCAAAGACACAGAGACACTAAGACACAGAGACACAGAGAGACTGAGACACAGAGACGCAGAGACACTGAGACACAAAGAATTGAGACCCTGAGACACAGAGACAATGAAACACAGATACACTGAGACTCTGAGACACTGAGACACAGAGACACTGAGACACAGAGACACAGAGACACTGAGACACTGAGACTCTGAGACACTGAGACAATGAGACACTGAGGCACTGAAAATCTGAGACACTGAGACACGGTGAAACTGTGGCTCAGAGACACTCAGACAGAGAGACACTGAGTCTCTGAGACACTGATAAACTGAGACACTGAGACACAGAGACACTAGGATACAGAGACACTGAGACTCTGAGACACAAAGACTCTGAGACACTGAGACAAAGAGACTGTGAGACAGTGAGACACAGAGATACTGGGACACAGAGACACTGACAGTCTGAGACACTGAGACACAGAGACACTGAGACACTGAGACACAAAGAATTGAGACCCTGAGACACAGAGACACTGAAACACAGATACACTGAGACTCTGAGACACAGAGACACTGAGACTCTGAGACTCTGAGACTCTGAGACACTGAGACACTGAGACCCTGAGACACTGAGACTCTGTGACTCTGAGACACAGAGACACTGAGACACTGTGACACAGAGGCACAGAGACACTCAGACACAGAGACAATGAGACACTGAGTCTCTGAGACACTGATACACTGAGACACAGAGACACTGAGACGTTGAGACACTGAGACACAGAGACACTGATATTCTGAGACTCTGAGACACAGAGGCACAAAGACACAGAGACACAGAGATACTATGGCACTGAGACACTGAGACACAGAGTCACTGAGACACAGAGGCACAGAGAAACTGAGATACTGAGACTTTGAGACACTGAGACACAGAGACACTGAGACACAGAGACACTTAGACACAGAGATACTATGACACTGAGACACTGAGAATCTGAGACTCTGAGACTCAGAGGCACAGAGACACTGAGACACAGAGTCACAGAGACACTGAGACACTGAGACACTGAGACACAGAGACTCTTAGACACTGAGGCAATGAGACACTGAGGCACTGATAATCTGAGACACTGTGACACTGAGGCACAGACAAACTCAGACACAGAGACACTGAGACACTGAGACTCTGAGACACTGAGACTCTGAGATACTGAAACACAGAGACACTGAGACAAAGAGACACTGAGACTCTGAGACACTGAGACACAGAGACACTGAGATAAGGAGGCACAGGGACACTGGGACTCTGAGACTCTGAGGCACGGAGACACTCAACACAGAGACAAATTGACACTGAGTGTCTGAGACATTGGCACACTGAGACTCTGAGACATTGAGACACTGAGACACAGAGACACTGAGACACAGAGACACAGAGACTCTGAGACACTGTGTCACAGAGACACTGAGACACTGAGACACAGAGACACTGAGCAACAGAGACACTGGGCCACAGAGACACTGAGTCTCTGAGACACTGAGACACAGACACTGAGACACAGAGACACAGAGACACTCAACACAGAGACAAAGTGACACTGAGTGTCTGAGGCATTGATACACTGAGACACTGAGACTCTGAGACATTGAGACACTGAGACAGAGAAATACTGAGACACAGAGACACTGAGACACAGAGACACAGAAATACTGAGACACAGAGACACTGAGACACTGAGACACTGAGACACTGAGACACTGATACACTGATACACTGAGACACAGAGACATTGAGACACTGAGACACTGAGGCACAGAGACACTCAGACAAAGAGACAAAGAGACACTGAGTCAATGAGACACTGATACACTGAGACTATGAGACACAGAGACACTGAAACTCTGAGAAACTGAGACACTGAGTCACTGGGACACAGAGACATGGAGACAGAGACACACGGAGACACTGAATCTCTGAGACACTGTGATTCTGAGAAACTGCGGCTCAGAGACTCTCAGACAGAGAGACACCGAGGCACTGATTCTCTGAGACACTAAGACACAGAAACAAAGAGACTGTGAGACACAGAGACACTGAGACACTGAGACACAAAGAATTGAGACCCTGAGACACAGATACAGAGACTCTGAGACACTGAGACTCTGAGACACTGAGACACTGAGACACAGAGACACTGAGACGCTGAACACTAAGACACAGAGACACTGAGACACAGAGACACTGAGACGCTGAGACTCTGAGACACTGCGACACAGAGACACTGAGACACTAAAACACTGAGACACAGGGACACTGAGACACTGAGACACAGAGACACTGAGACACTGAGACTCTGAGACACTGAGACACAGAAATAAAGAGACACAGAGACACTGAGACACAGAGACAATGAGACACAGAGACACTGAGACTCTGAGACACTGAGACACAGAGACACTGAGACACAGAGACACTGAGACTTTGAGACACTGAGACACAGAGATACTGAGATTCTGAGACTCTGAGATACAGAGGCACAGAGACACTGTGACACTGAGACAATGAGACTTTGGGACACTGAGACACAGAGACACTGAGACTCAGAGACACAAACGCACAGAGACTCTGAGACTCTGAGACACTGAGGCACAGAGACACTGAGATACTGAGGCACAGACACACTGAGACTCTGAGACACTGAGACTCTGAGACACTGGACACAAAGACTTTGAGACACTGAGACAGAGAGACACTGAGACTCTGAGACACTGAGACACAGAGACACTGAGACGCTGAACACTAAGACACAGAGACACTGAAACACTGAACACTGACACTCAGAGACACTGAAACACAGAGACACTGAGACACTGAGACTCTGAGACACAGAGGCAAAAATACACTGAGACACAGAGACACTGTGACACTGAGGCACAGAGACACTCAGACACAGAGACAAAGAGACACTGAGTCTCTGAGACACTGAGACACAGAGACACTGAGACACTGAGGCACAGAGACACAGAGACACTGAGACTCTGAGACACAGAGGCAAAAATACACTGAGACACAGAGACACTGTGACACTGAGACACTGAGACACTGAGACACAGAGACACAGAGACACTGTGACTCTGAGACACTGAGGCAATGAAACACTGATGCACAGAGACACAGAGACACTGAGACACAAAGCTTTGAGACAGAGAGACACTGAGACTCTGAGACACTGATACACAAAGACACTGAGACACTGAGACACTGGGACTCTGAGACACTGAGACAAAAAGACACAGAGATACAGAGACACTGATACACTGAGCCTCTGAGATACTGAGACTCTGAGATACTGAGACTCAGAGACACTGAGACAAAGAGGCACTGAGAATCTGAGACACTGAGGCACAGGGACACTGAGACACTGAGACACTGAGACTCTGAGACATTGAGACACTGTGACACTGACGCACAGAGACTCTCAGACAGAGAGACACCGAGGCACTGATTCTCTGAGACACTAAGACACAGAGACAAAGAGACTGTGAGACACTGAGACACAGAGATACTGGGACACAGAGACACTGACAGTCTGAGACACTGAGACACAGAGACACTGAGACACTGAGACACTGAGACACGGTGACACTGAGGCACAGAGACACTCAGACACAGAGACAAAGATACACTGAGTCTCTGAGACACTGACACACTGAGACACAGAGACACAGAGACAGAGACACTGAGACTTTGAGACACTGAGACACAGAGACACTGAGACTCGGAGACACTGAGACACTGAGTCTTTGGGACACTGAAACTCTGAGACACTAACGCACAGAGACTCTGAGACTCTGAGACACAGATGCACAAAGACACTGAGACACAGAGACACTGAGACACTGAGACTCTGAGACACTGAGACAATGAGACACTGAGACACTGAGACACTGAAAATCTGAGACACTGAGACACGGTGAAACTGTGGCACAGAGACACTCAGACAGAGAGACACTGAGTCTCTGAGACACTGATAAACTGAGACACTGAGACACAGAGACACTAGGATACAGAGACACTGAGACTCTGAGACACAAAGACTCTGAGACACTGAGACAAAGAGACTGTGAGACACTGAGACACAGAGATACTGGGACACAGAGACACTGACAGTCTGAGACACTGAGACACAGAGACACTGAGACACTGAGACACAAAGAATTGAGACCCTGAGACACAGAGACACTGAAACACAGATACACTGAGACTCTGAGACACAGAGACACTGAGACTCTGAGACTCTGAGACTCTGAGACACTGAGACACTGAGACCCTGAGACACTGAGACTCTGTGACTCTGAGACACTGAGACACAGAGACACTGAGACACTGTGACACAGAGGCACAGAGACACTCAGACACAGAGACAATGAGACACTGAGTCTCTGAGACACTGATACACTGAGACACAGAGACACTGAGACACAGAGACACTGAGACTTTGAGACACTGAGACACAGAGATACTGAGATTCTGAGACTCTGAGATACAGAGGCACAGAGACACTGTGACACTGAGACAATGAGACTTTGGGACACTGAGACACAGAGACACTGAGACTCAGAGACACAAACGCACAGAGACTCTGAGACTCTGAGACACTGAGGCACAGAGACACTGAGATACTGAGGCACAGACACACTGAGACTCTGAGACACTGAGACTCTGAGACACTGGACACAAAGACTTTGAGACACTGAGACAGAGAGACACTGAGACTCTGAGACACTGAGACACAGAGACACTGAGACGCTGAACACTAAGACACAGAGACACTGAAACACTGAACACTGACACTCAGAGACACTGAAACACAGAGACACTGAGACACTGAGACTCTGAGACACAGAGGCAAAAATACACTGAGACACAGAGACACTGTGACACTGAGGCACAGAGACACTCAGACACAGAGACAAAGAGACACTGAGTCTCTGAGACACTGAGACACAGAGACACTGAGACACTGAGGCACAGAGACACAGAGACACTGAGACTCTGAGACACAGAGGCAAAAATACACTGAGACACAGAGACACTGTGACACTGAGACACTGAGACACTGAGACACAGAGACACAGAGACACTGTGACTCTGAGACACTGAGGCAATGAAACACTGATGCACAGAGACACAGAGACACTGAGACACAAAGCTTTGAGACAGAGAGACACTGAGACTCTGAGACACTGATACACAAAGACACTGAGACACTGAGACACTGGGACTCTGAGACACTGAGACAAAAAGACACAGAGATACAGAGACACTGATACACTGAGCCTCTGAGATACTGAGACTCTGAGATACTGAGACTCAGAGACACTGAGACAAAGAGGCACTGAGAATCTGAGACACTGAGGCACAGGGACACTGAGACACTGAGACACTGAGACTCTGAGACATTGAGACACTGTGACACTGACGCACAGAGACTCTCAGACAGAGAGACACCGAGGCACTGATTCTCTGAGACACTAAGACACAGAGACAAAGAGACTGTGAGACACTGAGACACAGAGATACTGGGACACAGAGACACTGACAGTCTGAGACACTGAGACACAGAGACACTGAGACACTGAGACACTGAGACACGGTGACACTGAGGCACAGAGACACTCAGACACAGAGACAAAGATACACTGAGTCTCTGAGACACTGACACACTGAGACACAGAGACACAGAGACAGAGACACTGAGACTTTGAGACACTGAGACACAGAGACACTGAGACTCGGAGACACTGAGACACTGAGTCTTTGGGACACTGAAACTCTGAGACACTAACGCACAGAGACTCTGAGACTCTGAGACACAGATGCACAAAGACACTGAGACACAGAGACACTGAGACACTGAGACTCTGAGACACTGAGACAATGAGACACTGAGACACTGAGACACTGAAAATCTGAGACACTGAGACACGGTGAAACTGTGGCACAGAGACACTCAGACAGAGAGACACTGAGTCTCTGAGACACTGATAAACTGAGACACTGAGACACAGAGACACTAGGATACAGAGACACTGAGACTCTGAGACACAAAGACTCTGAGACACTGAGACAAAGAGACTGTGAGACACTGAGACACAGAGATACTGGGACACAGAGACACTGACAGTCTGAGACACTGAGACACAGAGACACTGAGACACTGAGACACAAAGAATTGAGACCCTGAGACACAGAGACACTGAAACACAGATACACTGAGACTCTGAGACACAGAGACACTGAGACTCTGAGACTCTGAGACTCTGAGACACTGAGACACTGAGACCCTGAGACACTGAGACTCTGTGACTCTGAGACACTGAGACACAGAGACACTGAGACACTGTGACACAGAGGCACAGAGACACTCAGACACAGAGACAATGAGACACTGAGTCTCTGAGACACTGATACACTGAGACACAGAGACACTGAGACGTTGAGACACTGAGACACAGAGACACTGATATTCTGAGACTCTGAGACACAGAGGCACAAAGACACAGAGACACAGAGATACTATGGCACTGAGACACTGAGACACAGAGTCACTGAGACACAGAGGCACAGAGAAACTGAGACACTGAGACTTTGAGACACTGAGACACAGAGACACTGAGACACAGAGACACTTAGACACAGAGATACTATGACACTGAGACACAGAGACTCTTAGACACTGAGGCAATGAGACACTGAGGCACTGATAATCTGAGACACTGTGACACTGAGGCACAGACAAACTCAGACACAGAGACACTGAGACACTGAGACTCTGAGACACTGAGACTCTGAGATACTGAGACACAGAGACACTGAGACACTGAGACAAAGAGACACTGAGACTCTGAGACACTGAGACACAGAGACACTCAACACAGAGACAAATTGACACTGAGTGTCTGAGACATTGGCACACTGAGACACAGAGACACTGAGACACAGAGACACAGAGACTCTGAGACACTGTGTCACAGAGACACTGAGACACTGAGACACAGAGACACTGAGCAACAGAGACACTGGGCCACAGAGACACTGAGTCTCTGAGACACTGAGACACAGACACTGAGACACAGAGACACAGAGACACTCAACACAGAGACAAAGTGACACTGAGTGTCTGAGGCATTGATACACTGAGACACTGAGACTCTGAGACATTGAGACACTGAGACACAGAAATACTGAGACACAGAGACACTGAGACACAGAGACACAGAAATACTGAGACACTGAGACACTGAGACACAGAGACACTGATACACTGAGACACAGAGACATTGAGACACTGAGACACTGAGGCACAGAGACACTCAGACAAAGAGACAAAGAGACACTGAGTCAATGAGACACTGATACACTGAGACTATGAGACACAGAGACACTGAAACTCTGAGACACTGAGTCACTGGGACACAGAGACATGGAGACAGAGACACACGGAGACACTGAATCTGTGAGACACTGTGATTCTGAGAAACTGCGGCTCAGAGACTCTCAGACAGAGAGACACCGAGGCACTGATTCTCTGAGACACTAAGACACAGAGACAAAGAGACTGTGAGACACAGAGACACTGAGACACTGAGACACAAAGAATTGAGACCCTGAGACACAGATACACAGAGAATCTGAGACACTGAGACTCTGAGACACTGAGACACTGAGACACAGAGACACTGAGACGCTGAACACTAAGACACAGAGACACTGAGACACAGAGACACTGAGACGCTGAGACTCTGAGACACTGCGACACAGAGACACTGAGACACTAAAACACTGAGACACAGAGACACTGAGACACTGAGACACAGAGACACTGAGACACTGAGACTCTGAGACACTGAGACACAGAGACAATGAGACAAAGAGACACTGAGACACTGAGACACAGAGACATTGATACACTGAGACACTGAGACACAGAAACACTGAGACTTTGAGACTTTGGGACACTGAGACACTGAGATGCTGAACACTAAGACACAGAGACACTGAAACACTGAACACTGACACTCAGAGACACTGAGACACAGAGACACTGAGACACTGAGACTCTGAGACTCTGAGACACAGAGGCAAAAATACACTGAGACACAGAGACACTGTGACACTGAGGCACAGAGACACTCAGACACAGAGACAAAGAGACACTGAGTCTCTGAGACACTGAGACACAGAGACACTGAGACACTGAGGCACAGAGACACTGAGACACAGAGACACTGAGACTCTGAGACACAGAGGCAAAAATACACTGAGACACAGAGACACTGTGACACTGAGACACTGAGACACTGAGACACTGAGACACTGAGACACAGAGACACAGAGACACTGTGACTCTGAGACACTGAGGCAATGAAACACTGATGCACAGAGACACAGAGACACTGAGACACAAAGCTTTGAGACAGAGAGACACTGAGACTCTGAGACACTGATACACAAAGACACTGAGACACTGAGACACTGGGACTCTGAGACACTGAGACAAAAAGACACAGAGATACAGAGACACTGATACACTGAGCCTCTGAGATACTGAGACTCTGAGATACTGAGACTCAGAGAGACAAAGAGGCACTGAGAATCTGAGACACTGAGGCACAGGGACACTGAGACACTGAGACACTGAGGCTCTGAGACATTGAGACACTGTGACACTGACGCACAGAGACTCTCAGACAGAGAGACACCGAGGCACTGATTCTCTGAGACACTAAGACACAGAGACAAAGAGACTGTGAGACACTGAGACACAGAGATACTGGGACACAGAGACACTGACAGTCTGAGACACTGAGACACAGAGACACTGAGACACGGTGACACTGAGGCACAGAGACACTCAGACACAGAGACAAAGATACACTGAGTCTCTGAGACACTGACACACTGAGACACAGAGACACAGAGTCTGAGACTTTGAGACACTGAGACACTGAGACTCGGAGACACTGAGACACTGAGTCTTTGGGACACTGAAACTCTGAGACACTAACGCACAGAGACTCTGAGACTCTGAGACACAGAGGCACAAAGACACTGAGACACAGAGACACTGAGACTTTGAGACTCTGAGACACGGAGACACTGAGACTCTGAGACACTGAGACTCTGAGGCACAGAGACACTGAGACTCTGAGACATTGAAACACTGTGACACTGTGACACTGTGACACTGAGACACTGAGACAGAGAGACACTGTGACACTGAGACTCTGAAAGACTGAGACACTAAAACACTGAGATACTGAGACACTCAGGCACAGAGACTCTGAGACTCTGAGGCACTGACATTTTGAGACACTAAGGCACAGAGACTCTGAGGCACTGAGATACTGAGACATTAAGGCACAGAGAGACTGAGACTCTGAGACACTGAGACTCTGAAACACTGAGACAACTGAGACACAGAAACACAGAGACACTGTGACACTGAGACACAGAGACACTGAGACACGGTGACACTGAGGCACAGAGACACTCAGACAAAGAGACAAAGAAACACTGAGACTCTGAGACACTGAGACACTGAGACACTGAGACACAGAGACAGAGACACTGAGACTTTGAGACACTGAGACACAGAGATTCTGAGACTCTGAGACACAGAGGCACAGAGACACTGAGGCTTTGAGACACTGAGACTCGGAGACACTAAGACACTGTGACTTTGGGACACTGAGACTCTGAGACCCTGAGAAACTAACGCACAGAGACTCTGAGACTCTGAGACACAGAGGCACAAAGACACTGAGACACAGAGACACAGTGACATTGAGACACTGAGACAGAGAGACACAGAGACACTGAGACTTTGAGACTCTGAGACACCGAGAAACTGAGACACTGAGACACTGAGCCTCTGAGCCTCTGAGACACTGTGACACTGAGGCACAGAGTCACTGAGACACTGAGAAACCGATACACTGAGACACTGAGACAGAGAGACACTGAGACTCTGAAAGACTGAGACACTGAAACACTGAGGTACTGAGACACTAAGGCACAGAGACTCTGAGGCACTGACATTTTGAGACACTAAGGCACAGAGACTCTGAGACTCTGAGGCACTGAGATACAGAAACACTAAGGCACAGAGAGACTGAGACTCTGAAACACTGAGACGCTGAGACACAGAAACACAGAGACACTGAGACACGGTGACACTGAGGCATGGCGACATTCAGACACAGAGACAAAGAGACACTGAGTCTCTGAGACACTGATACACTGAGACACAGAGACACTGAGACTTTGGGACACTGAGTGTCTGAGTGTCTGAGACTCTGAGACACAAACACACAGAGACTCTGAGAAACAGAGGCACAAAGACACTGAGACACAGGGACACAGTGACACTGAGATCCTGAGACACAGAGACATTGAGGCACAGAGACACTGAGACACAGAGACATAGAGACACTGAATCTCTGAGACACTGAGACACTGGGACACAGAGACACTGAGACACAGAGACACTGAGCCACAGAGTCACTGAGACTCTGAGACACTGAGACACTGATAATCTGAGACACTGAGGCACAGAGAAACTCAGACACAGAGACACAGAGACACTGAGACTCTGAGACACTGAGACTCTGAAATACTGAGACACAGAGGCACTGAGAAACTGAGACACTAGACACTGAGGCACAGGGACACTGAGACACTGAGACACTGAGACTCTGAGACATTGAGACACTGTGACACTGAGGCAGAGACTCTCAGACAGAGAGACACCGAGGCACTGATTCTCTGAGACACTAAGACACAGAGACAAAGAGGCTGTGAGACACTGAGACACAGAGATACTGGGACACAGAGACACTGACAGTCTGAGACACTGAGACACTGTGACACTGAGACACTGAGACGCTGAGACACTGAGACACGGTGACACTGAGGCACAGAGACACTCAGACAAAGAGACAAAGAAACACTGAGACTCTGAGACACTGATACACTGAGACACAGAGACAGAGACACTGAGACTTTGAGACACTGAGACACAGAGACACTGAGATTCTGAGACTCTGAGACACAGAGGCACAGAGACACTGAGGCTTTGAGACACTGAGGCACAGAGACACTGAGACTCGGAGACACTGAGACACTGTGACTTTGGGACACTGAGACTCTGAGACCCTGAGAAACTAACGCACAGAGACTCTGAGACTCTGAGACACAGAGGCACAAAGACACTGAGACACAGAGACACAGTGACACTGAGACACTGAGACAGAGAGACACTGAGACTTTGAGACCCTGAGACACCGAGAAACTGAGACACTGAGACACTGAGGCACAGGGACACTGAGACACTGAGACACTGAGACTCTGAGACATTGAGACACTGTGACACTGAGGCAGAGACTCTCAGACAGAGAGACACCGAGGCACTGATTCTCTGAGACACTAAGACACAGAGACAAAGAGACTGTGAGACACTGAGACACAGAGATACTGGGACACAGAGACACTGACAGTCTGAGACACTGAGACACTGTGACACTGAGACACTGAGACACTGAGACACGGTGACACTGAGGCACAGAGACACTCAGACAAAGAGACAAAGAAACACTGAGACTCTGAGACACTGATACACTGAGACACAGAGACACAGAGACAGAGACACTGAGACACAGAGACACTGAGATTCTGAGACTCTGAGACACAGAGGCACAGAGACACTGAGGCTTTGAGACACTGAGACTCGGAGACACTGAGACACTGTGACTTTGGGACACTGAGACTCTGAGACCCTGAGAAACTAACGCACAGAGACTCTGAGACTCTGAGACACAGTGGCACAAAGACACTGAGACACAGAGACACAGTGACACTGAGACACTGAGACAGAGAGACACAGAGACACTGAGTCTTTGAGACTCTGAGACACCGAGAAACTGAGACACTGAGACACTGAGACTCTGGGCCTCTGAGACACTGTGACACTGAGGCACAGAGTCACTGAGACACTGAGAAACCGATACACTGAGACACTGAGACAGAGAGACACTGAGACTCTGAAAGACTGAGACACTGAAACACTGAGGTATTGAGACACTAAGGCACAGAGACTCTGAGGCACTGACATTTTGAGACACTAAGGCACAGAGAGACTGAGACTCTGAGACACTGAGACACTGAGACTCTGAAACACTGAGACACTGAGACACAGAAACACAGAGACAGAGACACTGAGATACAGAGATACAGAGACACTGAGACTCTGAGATACTGAGACAAAGAGGCACTGAGATCTGAGACACTGAGGCACAGGGACACTGAGACACTGAGAAACTGAGACTCTGAGACATTGAGACTCTGAGATACTGAGACAAAGAGGCACTGAGAATCTGAGACACTGAGGCACAGGGACACTGAGACACTGAGAAACTGAGACTCTGAGACATTGAGACTCTGAGATACTGAGACAAAGAGGCACTGAGAATCTGAGACACTGAGGCACAGGGACACTGAGACACAGAGACACTGAGACACTGAGACACGGTGACACTGAGGCACAGACACACTCAGACAAAGAGACAAAGAAACACTGAGACTCTGAGACACTGATACACTGAGACATAGAGACAGAGACACTGAGACACAGAGACACTGAGACACAGAGACACTGAGACACAGAGACACTGAGATTCTGAGACTCTGAGACACAGAGGCACAGAGACACTGAGGCTTTGAGACACTGAGACACAGAGACACTGAGACTCGGAGACACTGAGACACTGTGACTTTGGGACACTGAGACTCTGAGACCCTGAGAAACTAACGCACAGAGACTCTGAGACTCTGAGACACAGAGGCACAAAGACACTGAGACACAGAGACACAGTGACACTGAGACACTGAGACAGAGAGACACAGAGACACTGAGACTTTGAGACCCTGAGACACCGAGAAACTGAGACACTGAGACACTGAGGCACAGGGACACTGAGACACTGAGACACTGAGACACTGAGACTCTGAGACATTGAGACACTGTGACACTGAGGCAGAGACTCTCAGACAGAGAGACACCGAGGCACTGATTCTCTGAGACACTAAGACACAGAGACAAAGAGACTGTGAGACACTGAGACACAGAGATACTGGGACACAGAGACACTGACAGTCTGAGACACTGAGACACTGAGACACTGTGACACTGAGACACTGAGACACAGAGACACTGAGACACTGAGACACGGTAACACTGAGGCACAGAGACACTCAGACAAAGAGACAAAGAAACACTGAGACTCTGAGACACTGATACACTGAGACACAGAGACACAGAGACACAGAGACACAGAGACAGAGACACTGAGACTTTGAGACACTGAGACACAGAGACACTGAGATTCTGAGTCTCTGAGACACAGAGGCACAGAGACACTGAGGCTTTGAGACACTGAGACTCGGAGACACTGAGACACTGTGACTTTGGGACACTGAGACTCTGAGACCCTAAGAAACTAATGCACAGAGACTCTGAGACTCTGAGACACAGAGGCACAAAGACACTGAGACACAGAGACACAGTGACACTGAGACACTGAGACAGAGAGACACAGAGACACTGAGACTTTGAGACTCTGAGACACCGAGAAACTGAGACACTGAGACACTGAGACTCTGAGCCTCTGAGACACTGTGACACTGAGGCACAGAGTCACTGAGACACAGAGAAACCGATACACTGAGACACTGAGACAGAGAGACACTGAGACTCTGAAAGATTTGAGACACTGAAACACTGAGGTATTGAGACACTAAGGCACAGAGACTCTGAGGCACTGACATTTTGAGACACTAAGGCACAGAGACTCTGAGACTCTGAGGCACTGAGATACAGAGACACTAAGGCACAGAGAGACTGAGACTCTGAGACACTGAGACTCTGAAACACTGAGACACTGAGACACTGAGACACAGAGACACAGAGACACTGAGACACTGAGACACAGAGACATTGAGACACTGAGACACTGTGACACTGAGGCACAGAGACACTCAGACACAGAGACAAAGGGACATTGAGTCAATGAGACACTGATACACTGAGACACTGAGACACTGAGACTTTGAGACACTGAGACACAGAGACACTGAGACACAGAGACACTTAGACACAGAGATACTATGACACAGAGACACTGAGACTCTGAGACTCTGAGACACAGAGTCACAGAGACACTGAGACACAGAGACACAGAGATTCTTAGACACTGAGGCAATGAGACACTGAGGCACTGATAATCTGAGACACTGAGACACTGAGGCACAGACAAACTCAGACACAGAGACACTGAGACACTGAGTCTCTGAGACGCTGAGACTCTGAGACACTGAGACACAGAGACACTGAGACACTGACACACAGAGACACTGAGACTCTGAGACACTGAGACACAGAGACACTGAAATAAGGAGGCACAGGGACACTGAGACTCTGAGACTCTGAGGCATGGAGTCACTCAACACAGAGACAAAGTGACACTGAGTGTCTGAGACATTGGCACACTGAGACACTGAGACTCTGAGACATTGAGACACTGAGACACAGAGACACTGAGACACTGAGACACAGAGACACAGAGACACAGAGACTCTGAGACACTGAGACACAGAGACACTGAGACACTGAGACACAGAGACATTGAGCAACAGAGACACTGGGACACAGAGACACTGAGACTCTGAGACACACAGACACTGAGACACTGAGGCACAGAGACACTCAACACAGAGACACAGTGACACTGAGTGTCTGAGGCATTGATACACTGAGACACTGAGACTCTGAGACATTGAGACACTGAGACACAGAAATACTGAGACACAGAGACACTGAGACACAGAGACATTGAGATACTGAGACACTGAGACTCTGAGACACTGAGACACTGAGTCACAGAGACACTCAGACAAAGAGACAAAGAGACACTGAGTCACTGAGACACTGATACACTGAGAATATGAGACACAGAGACACTGAAACTCTGAGACACTGATACACTGAGACACAGAGACACAGAGACAGAGACAATGCAACACTGAGACTCTGAGACACAGAGGCAAAAATACACTGAGACACAGAGACACTGTGACACTGAGACACTGAGACACTGAGACACAGAGACACAAAGACACTGTGACTCTGAGACACTGAGGCAATGAAACACTGAGGCACAGAGACACAGAGACACTGAGACACAAAGCTTTGAGACAGAGAGACACTGGGACTCTGAGACACTGATACACAAAGACACTGAGACACTGAGACTCTGAGACACTGAGACAAAAAGACACAGAGATACAGAGACACTGATACACTGAGACTCTGAGATACTGAGACTCTGAGATACTGAGACTCAGAGAAACTGAGACAAAGAGGCACTGAGAATCTGAGACACTGAGGCACAGGGACACTGAGACACTGAGACACTGAGACTCTGAGACATTGAGACACTGTGACACTGACGCGCAGAGACTCTCAGACAGAGAGACACCGAGGCACTGATTCTCTGAGACACTAAGACACAGAGAGAAAGAGACTGTGAGACACTGAGACACAGAGATACTGGGACACAGAGACACTGACAGTCTGAGACACTGAGACACAGAGACACTGAGACACTGAGACACTGAGACACGGTGACACTGAGGCACAGAGACACTCAGACACAGAGACAAAGATACACTGAGTCTCTGAGACACTGACACACTGAGACAGAGAGACACAGAGACAGAGACACTGAGACTTTGAGACACTGAGACACTGAGACTCTGAGACTCGGAGACACTGAGACACTGAGTCTTTGGGACACTGAAACTCTGAGACACTAACGCACAGAGACTCTGAGACTCTGAGACACAGAGGCACAAAGACACTGAGACACAGAGACACTGAGACTTTGAGACTCTGAGACACGGAGACACTGAGACTCTGAGACACTGAGACACTGAGACTCTGAGGCACAGAGACACTTTGACTCTGAGACATTGAAACACTGTGACACTGTGACACTGAGACACTGAGACAGAGAGACACTGTGACACTGAGACTCTGAAAGACTGAGACACTGAAACACTGAGATACTGAGACACTCAGGCACAGAAACTCTGAGACTCTGAGGCACTGACATTTTGAGACACTAAGGCACAGAGACTCTGAGGCACTGAGATACTGAGACATTAAGGCACAGAGAGACTGAGACTCTGAGACACTGAGACTCTGAAACACTGAGACAACTGAGACACAGAAACACAGAGACAGAGACACTGAGACACAGAGACACTGAGACACGGTGACACTGAGGCACAGAGACACTCAGACAAAGAGACAAAGAAACACTGAGACTCTGAGACACTGATACACTGAGACACAGAGACACAGAGACAGAGACACTGAGACTTTGAGACACTGAGACACAGAGACACTGAGATTCTGAGACTCTGAGACACAGAGGCACAGAGACACTGAGGCTTTGAGACACTGAGACTCGGAGACACTAAGACACTGTGACTTTGGGACACTGAGACTCTGAGACCCTGAGAAACTAACGCACAGAGACTCTGAGACTCTGAGACACAGAGGCACAAAGACACTGAGACACAGAGACACAGTGACACTGAGACACTGAGACAGAGAGACACAGAGACACTGAGCCTCTGAGCCTCTGAGACACTGTGACACTGAGGCACAGAGTCACTGAGACACTGAGAAACCGATACACTGAGACACTGAGACAGAGAGACACTGAGACTCTGAAAGACTGAGACACTGAAACACTGAGGTACTGAGACACTAAGGCACAGAGACTCTGAGGCACTGACATTTTGAGACACTAAGGCACAGAGACTCTGAGACTCTGAGGCACTGAGATACAGAGACACTAAGGCACAGAGAGACTGAGACTCTGAAACACTGAGACACTGAGACACAGAAACACAGAGACACTGAGACACGGTGACACTGAGGCATGGCGACATTCAGACACAGAGACAAAGAGACACTGAGTCTCTGAGACACTGATACACTGAGACACAGAGACACTGAGACTTTGGGACACTGAGTGTCTGAGTGTCTGAGACTCTGAGACACAAACACACAGAGACTCTGAGAAACAGAGGCACAAAGACACTGAGACACAGGGACACAGTGACACTGAGATCCTGAGACACAGAGACATTGAGGCACAGAGACACTGAGACACAGAGACATAGAGACACTGAATCTCTGAGACACTGGGACACAGAGACACTGAGACACAGAGACACTGAGCCACAGAGTCACTGAGACTCTGAGACACTGAGACACTGATAATCTGAGACACTGAGGCACAGAGAAACTCAGACACAGAGACACAGAGACACTGAGACT
This sequence comes from Prionace glauca, assembly GCA_037974335.1. NCBI lineage: Eukaryota > Metazoa > Chordata > Chondrichthyes > Carcharhiniformes > Carcharhinidae > Prionace > Prionace glauca. The sequence goes on from JBBMRE010000174.1 coordinate 53,947, forward strand.
CTGAGACACTGAGACTCTGAAATACTGAGACACAGAGGCACTGAGAAACTGAGACACTAGACACTGAGGCACAGGGACACTGAGACACTGAGACACTGAGACTCTGAGACATTGAGACACTGTGACACTGAGGCAGAGACTCTCAGACAGAGAGACACCGAGGCACTGATTCTCTGAGACACTAAGACACAGAGACAAAGAGACTGTGAGACACTGAGACACAGAGATACTGGGACACAGAGACACTGACAGTCTGAGACACTGAGACACTGAGACACTGTGACACTGAGACACTGAGACACTGAGACACTGAGACACGGTGACACTGAGGCACAGAGACACTCAGACAAAGAGACAAAGAAACACTGAGACTCTGAGACACTGATACACTGAGACACAGAGACAGAGACACTGAGACTTTGAGACACTGAGACACAGAGACACTGAGATTCTGAGACTCTGAGACACAGAGGCACAGAGACACTGAGGCTTTGAGACACTGAGACACAGAGACACTGAGACTCGGAGACACTGAGACACTGTGACTTTGGGACACTGAGACTCTGAGACCCTGAGAAACTAACGCACAGAGACTCTGAGACTCTGAGACACAGAGGCACAAAGACACTGAGACACAGAGTCACAGTGACACTGAGACACTGAGACAGAGAGACACTGAGACTTTGAGACCCTGAGACACCGAGAAACTGAGACACTGAGACACTGAGGCACAGGGACACTGAGACACTGAGACACTGAGACTCTGAGACATTGAGACACTGTGACACTGAGGCAGAGACTCTCAGACAGAGAGACACCGAGGCACTGATTCTCTGAGACACTAAGACACAGAGACAAAGAGACTGTGAGACACTGAGACACAGAGATACTGGGACACAGAGACACTGACAGTCTGAGACACTGAGACACTGAGACACTGTGACACTGAGACACTGAGACACTGAGACACGGTGACACTGAGGCACAGAGACACTCAGACAAAGAGACAAAGAAACACTGAGACTCTGAGACACTGATACACTGAGACACAGAGACACAGAGACAGAGACACTGAGACTTTGAGACACTGAGACACAGAGACACTGAGATTCTGAGACTCTGAGACACAGAGGCACAGAGACACTGAGGCTTTGAGACACTGAGACTCGGAGACACTGAGACACTGTGACTTTGGGACACTGAGACTCTGAGACCCTGAGAAACTAACGCACAGAGACTCTGAGACTCTGAGACACAGAGGCACAAAGACACTGAGACACAGAGACACAGTGACACTGAGACACTGAGACAGAGAGACACAGAGACACTGAGTCTTTGAGACTCTGAGACACCGAGAAACTGAGACACTGAGACACTGAGACTCTGGGCCTCTGAGACACTGTGACACTGAGGCACAGAGTCACTGAGACACTGAGAAACCGATACACTGAGACACTGAGACAGAGAGACACTGAGACTCTGAAAGACTGAGACACTGAAACACTGAGGTATTGAGACACTAAGGCACAGAGACTCTGAGGCACTGACATTTTGAGACACTAAGGCACAGAGACTCTGAGACTCTGAGGCACTGAGGCACAGAGACACTGAGACACTGAGACACTGAGACACTGTGACACTGAGGCACAGAGACACTGAGACACTGAGACACTGAGACACAGAGACACTGAGGCACAGACACACTGCGACACAGAGACACTGTGACATTGAGACTCTGAGACGCTGAGACTCTGAGGCACAGTGATACTGAGACACAGATTCACTGAGACTCTAAGACACTGTGAAACGGAAAATCTGAGAAACTGAGACACTGTGACACTGAGGCACAGAGACACACAGACAGTTAGACACTGAGTCTCAGAGACACTGATAAACTGAGACACAGAGACAGAGGCACTGAGACTCTGAGACCTGAGACACTGAGACACAGGGACACTGGGACACAGAGACACTGAGACTGTGAGACACTGAGACACAAAGACACTGAGGCACAGAGACAGTGAGACACTGTGACACTGAGGCACAGAGACACTCAACACAGAGACAAAGTGACACTGAGTGTCTGAGAAATTGATACACTGAGACACTGAGACTTTGAGACATTGAGACACTGAGGCACAGAGACACTGAGACACTGAGACACATAGACACTGAGGCAATGATACTTTGAGATATTACGACACTGTGGCACAGATTAACTGAGTCTCTGAGACACTGAGAGTCTGATAGACTGAGGCACAGAGACACTGAGACACTGAGGCACCAAGACACAGAGACTCTGAGACACTGAGACACTGAGACACTGAGACACAGAGACACTGAGACACTGAGACACTGAGACTTGGAGACACTGAGGCACAGAGACACTGAGACACAGAGATGCTGAGTCACAGAGACACTGAGTCTCTGAGACACTGATACAGTGAGACTCTGAGACACTGAGGCACAGTGATCGAGAATCACTGAGTCAGAGAGACACTGATAATCTGAGACACTGAGACACTGTGACATTGAGGCACAGAGACACTCAGACACAGAGAAACTGAGACACTGAGGCACCAAGACACAGAGACTCTGAGAGATTGAGACTCTGAGACTCTGAGACACTGAGACACAGTAACACAGAGACGTAGAGACAATGAGGCACAGAGATACAGAGACACTGAGGCACAGAGGCACAGAGACACTGAGACACAGAGACACTGAGACTCTGAGACGCTGAGACACAGAGACACTGTGACACAGAGACACAGAAACAGTAAGACACTGAGAGACTGAGGCACAGAGACACTGAAACACTGAGACACTGAGGCACTGAGACACAGATACACATAGACACTGAGACTCTGAGACACTGAGGCACAGAGACATAGAGACACTGAAACTCTGAGACACTGAGACACTGTGACAGAGAGACTCTGAGACAGAGAGACACAGAGACACTGAATCTCTGAGACACTGATACACTGAGACACAGAGTGACTTGGAAACACAGTGACACAGAGACACAGACTCACTGAAACTCTGAGACACTGAGACACTGGGACACAGAGACACTGAGACAGAGAGGCACAGATAAACTGAATCTCTGAGACACTGATGCACTGAGACACAGAGACACAGAGACACTGTGACTCTGAGACACTGAGACACGGAGATACTGAGACACGGAGACACTGTGACACTGGGGCACAGAGACACTGAGACACAGAGACACTGAGGCACAGAGACACTGCGACAGAGAAACACTGTGACATTGAGACCCTGAGACGCTGAGACACTGAGGCACAGTGATACTGAGACACAGATTCACTGAGACTCTAAGACACTGAGAAACTGAAAATCTGAGACACTGAGACACTGTGACACTGAGGCACAGAGACACTCAGACAGTTAGACACTGAGTCTCAGAGTCACTGATAAACTGAGACACAGAGACAGAGACACTGAGACTCTGAGACTTGAGACACTGAGACACAGGGACACTGGGACACAGAGACACTGAGACTCTGAGACACTGAGACACAGAGACACTGAGGCACAGAGACAGTGAGACACTGTGACACTGAGGCACAGAGACACTCAACACAGAGACAATGTGACACTGAGTGTCTGAGACATTGAGACACTGAGGCACAGAGACACTGAGACACTGAGACACAGAGACACTGAGACACTGAGACACAGAGACACTGAGACACTGAGACACGGAGACACTGAGACACGGAGACACTGAAACTCTGAGACACTGAAACTCTGAGACATTGAGACACTGAGGCATAGAGGCACTGAGACACAGAGACACTGAGACACAGAGACACTGAGATACTGAGACGTTGAGATATTAAAACAGTGAGACACAGAGACGCTGAGACACTGAGACACAGAGACGCTGAGAGTCTGACAGACTAAGGCACAGAGACACTGAGGCACCAAGATACAGAAACTCTGAGACACTGAGACGCTGAGAGTCTGATACATTGATACACAGAGACACAAAGACACAGAAGCACTGAGACACTGAGGCACTGAGGCACAGGGGCACTGAGATACAGAGACACAGAGACTCTGAGACACTGAGACACAGAGACACAGAGACATTGCTACACTGAGGTACAGAGACACTGAGACACAGAGACACTGAGACACTGTGATTCAGAGACACTTAGACACAGAGACACTGAGACACTTAAACACAGAGAGACTGAGACACTGAGACCCTGAGACAATGGGACACGGAGAGACTGAGACTCTGAGACACTGAGGCACAGAGACACTGAGACACAGAGACATAGAGACACTGAGCCACTGTGACACAGAGGCTCTGAGACACAGAGACACAGACTCACTGAAACTCTGAGACACTGAGACACTGAGACACTGGGACACAGAGACACTGAGATAGAGAGACACCGAGACACTGAATCTCTGAGACACTGATACACTGAGACACAGAGACACTGTGACTCTGAGACACTGAGACTCTGAGGCACAGAGACACTGAGACCCTGTGACACTGAGGCACAGAGACATGGAGACACTGAAACTCTGAGACACTGCGACACAGAGACACAGAGACTCTGAGACACAGTGACACAGAGACACAGACTTACTGAAACTCTGAGACAATGAGACACTGAGACACTGAGACACTGGGACACAGAGACACTGAGACAGAGAGGCACAGATACACTGAATCTCTGAGACACTGATGCACTGAGACACAGAGACACTGTGACTCTGAGACACTGAGAAACGGAGACACTGAGACACAGAGACACTGAGACACTGTGACACTGAGGCACAGAGACACTGAGACACTGAGACACTGAGACACAGAGACACTGAGGCACAGACACACTGCGACACAGAGACACTGTGACATTGAGACTCTGAGACGCTGAGACTCTGAGGCACAGTGATACTGAGACACAGATTCACTGAGACTCTAAGACACTGTGAAACGGAAAATCTGAGAAACTGAGACACTGTGACACTGAGGCACAGAGACACACAGACAGTTAGACACTGAGTCTCAGAGACACTGATAAACTGAGACACAGAGACAGAGGCACTGAGACTCTGAGACCTGAGACACTGAGACACAGGGACACTGGGACACAGAGACACTGAGACTGTGAGACACTGAGACACAAAGACACTGAGGCACAGAGACAGTGAGACACTGTGACACTGAGGCACAGAGACACTCAACACAGAGACAAAGTGACACTGAGTGTCTGAGAAATTGATACACTGAGACACTGAGACTTTGAGACATTGAGACACTGAGGCACAGAGACACTGAGACACTGAGACACATAGACACTGAGACAATGATACTTTGAGATATTACGACACTGTGGCACAGATTAACTGAGTCTCTGAGACACTGAGAGTCTGATAGACTGAGGCACAGAGACACTGAGACACTGAGGCACCAAGACACAGAGACTCTGAGACACTGAGGCACTGAGGCACAGAGGCACTGAGATACAGAGACACAGAGACTCTGAGACACTGAGACACAGAGACGCAGAGACACTGAGATACTGAGGCACAGAGACACAGACACACTGAGACACTGTGACTCAGAGACACTTAGACACAGAGACACTGAGACACTTAAACACAGAGAGACTGAGACACTGAGACAATGGGACATGGAGACACTGAGACTCTGAGACACGGAGACACAGTAACACAGAGACACAGAGACAATGAGGCACAGAGATACAGAGACACTGAGATACTGAGACACTGAGACTCGGAGATACGGAGGCACAGAGACACTGAGACAAAGAGATACTGAGACACAGAGACACTGAGTCTCTGAGACACTGATACATTGAGACTCTGAGACACTGAGGCACAGAGACTTTGAGACACAGAGACACTGAGTTTCTGAGACACTGAGGCACAGAGACACTGAGACACAGAGACACAGAGACACTGACATCTGTGACGCTGAGACAATGGGACACGGAGACACTGAGACTCTGAGATACTGAGACATAGAGACACTGAGACTCAAATCTTTGAGACACTGAGACAGAGAGATACTGAGACACTGAGACACTGAGACACTGAGACTCGGAGACACTGAGGCACAGAGACACTGAGACACAGAGAAACTGAGACACAGAGACACGGAGTCTCTGAGACACTGATACATTGAGACTCTGAGACACTGAGGCACAGAGATCGAGAATCACTGAGACAGAGAGACACTGATAATCTGAGACACTGAGACACTGTGTCATTGAGGCACAGAGACACTCAGACACCGAGAAACTGAGACACTGAGGCACCAAGACACAGAGACTCTGTGAGATTGAGACTCTGACAGTCTGAGACACTGAGACACAGTAACACAGAGACACAGGGACAATGAGGCACAGAGACACTGAGACACAGAGACACTGAGAATCTGAGACGGTGAGACACAGAGACACTGTGACACAGAGACACAGAGACACTGACACTCTGAGACACTGAGGCACAGAGACACTGAGACACAGAGACATACAGACACTGAAACTCTGAGACACTGAGAAACTGTGACACAGAGACTCTGAGACACAGAGACACAGAGACACAGACTCACTGAAACATTGAGACACTGAGACACTGGGATACAGAGACACTGAGACAGAGAGACACAGAGACTCTGAGACGCTGAGAATCCGATACACAGAGACACTGAGGCATTGAGGCACAGAGACACAGAGACATAGAGACACTGAAACTCTGAGACACTGAGACACAATACTTTGAGACACAGAGACACTGAGACACTGAGGCACAGAGACACAGACACACTGAGACACTGTGACTCAGAGACACTTAGACACAGAGACACTGAGACACTTAAACACAGAGAGACTGAGACACTGAGACAATGGGACATGGAGACACTGAGACTCTGAGACACTGAGACACAGTAACACCGAGACACAGAGACAATGAGGCACAGAGATACAGAGACACTGAGACACTGAGACTCGGAGATACTGAGGCACAGAGACACTGAGACAAAGAGATACTGAGACACAGAGACACTGAGTCTCTGAGACACTGATACATTGAGACTCTGAGACACTGAGGCACAGAGACTTTGAGACACAGAGACACTGAGATTCTGAGACACTGAGGCACAGAGACACTGAGACACAGAGGCACAGAGACACTGAGACAAAGAGATACTGAGACACAGAGACACTGAGTCTCTGAGACACTGATACATTGAGATCTGAGACACTGAGGCACAGATACTTTGAGACACAGAGACACAGCATCACTGAGACACAGAGATACTGAGACACTGAGACTCGGAGATACTGAGGCACAGAGACTCTGAGACACAGAGACACTGAGATTCTGAGACACTGAGGCACAGAGACTTTGAGACACAGAGACACAGCGTCACTGAGACACAGACTTACTGAGACACTGAGACACTGAGACTCATAGATACTGAGGCACAGAGACACCGAGACACTGTGACATTGAGACACTGAAAATCTGAGACACTGAGACACTGTGATACTGAGGCACAGAGACACTCAGACAGTTAGACACTGAGTCTCAGAGACACTGATAAACTGAATCACAGAGACAGAGACACTGAGACTCTGTGACATGAGACACTGAGACACAGAGACACTGGGACACAGAGACACAAAGACACTGAGGCACTGTGACACTGAGACACTGTGACACTGAGGCACAGAGACACTCAACACAGAGGCAAAGTGACACTGAGTGTCTGAGACATTGATACACTGAGACACTGAGACTCTGAGACATTGAGACACTGAGGCACAGAGAAACTGAGACACTGAGACACAGAGACACTGAGACACAGAGACACTGAGACACTGAGACTTTGAGATATTAAGACACTGAGGCACAGATACACTGAGTCTCTGAGACACAGAGACACTGAGACACTGAGAGTCTGATAGACTGAGGCACAGAAACACTGAGACACTTAGGCACCAAGACACAGAGACTCTGAGACGCTGAGACTCTGAGTCTCTGAGACACTGTGATACAGAGACAAAGAAACACTGAGACACTGAGGCACTGAGACATAGAGGCACTGAGACACTGAGACACAGAGACACAGAGACACTGAGTCTCTGAGACATTGATACATTGAGACTCTGAGACACTGAGGCACAGAGACATTGAGACACAGAGACACTGAGACCCTGTGACACTGAGGCACAGAGACACTCAGAGACAGAGACAAAGAGACACTGATTCTCAGAGACACTGATACACTGAGACACTGAGACACAGAGACACAGAGACACAGAGACACAGAGACACTGAGGCACAGAGTCACTGAGACACTGAGACACAGAGACACTGAGACACAGAGATACTGAGAAGCGGAGACACTGAGGCACAGAGACACTTAGACACAGAGATACTGAGACACAGAGACACTGAGTCTCTGAGACACTGATACATTGAGACTCTGAGACACTGAGGCACAGAGACATTGAGACACAGAGACACTGAGATTCTGTGACACTGAGGCACAGAGACACTGAAACACAGAGATACTGAGACACTGAGACTCTGAGACCCAGAGACTCTGAGTGTCTGAGACACTGATACATTGAGACTCTGAGACACTGAGGCACAGAGATCGAGAATCACTGAGACAGAGAGACACTGATAATCTGAGACACTGAGACACCGTGACATTGAGGCACAGAGACACTCAGACACAGAGAAACTGAGGCACCAAGACACAGAGACTCTGAGAGATTGAGTCACTGAGACTCTGAGACACTGAGACACAGTAACACAGAGACACAGAGACAATGAGGCACAGAGATACAGAGACACTGAGGCACAGAGGCACAGAGACGCTGAGACACAGAGACACTGTGACACAGAGACACAGAGACAGTAAGACACTGAGAGACTGAGGCACAGAGGCACTGAAACACTGAGACACTGAGGCACTGAGACACAGATACACATAGACACTGAGACTCTGAGACACTGAGGCACAGAGACACTGAGATACAGAGACATAGAGACACTGAAACTCTTCGACACTGAGACACTGTGACACAGAGACACAGAGACACAGAGACACAGAGACACAGACTCACTGCAACTGTGGGACACTGAGACACTGGGACACAAAGACACTGAGACATTGAGACTCTGAGACACTGAGACACAGAGACACTGTGACTCTGAGACACTGAGACACTGAGACACAGAGATACTGAGACACAGACTCACTGCAACTGTGGGACACTGAGACACTGGGACACAAAGACACTGAGACATTGAGACTCTGAGACACTGAGACACAGAGACACTGTGACTCTGAGACACTGAGACACTGAGACACAGAGATACTGAGACACAGACTCACTGAAACTCTGAGACACTGAGACACTGAGGCACAGTGACACTGAGATACAGAGACATGTAGACACTGATACTCTGAGACACTGAGACACTGAGACACAGAGACTCTGAGACACAGAGACACTGAGACACAGAGACACTGAATCTCTTAGACACTGATACACTGAGACACAGAGACACTGTGACTCTGACACACCGATAAACAGAGACACTGAGACACTGAGACCCTGTGACACTGAGGCACAGAGACACTCAGAGACAGAGACAAAGAGACACTGAGTCTCAGAGACACTGATACACTGAGACACAGAGACACTGAGACTTTGAGACACAAAGACACTGAGGCACAGTGACACTGAGATACAGAGACATGTAGACACTGATACTCTGATACACTGAGACACAGAGACTCTGAGACACAGAGACACAGAGACTTAGAGACACAGACTCACTGAAAGTCTGAGACACTGAGACACTGGGACACAGAGACACAGAGACACTGAGACACTGTGACTCAGAGACACTTAAACACAGAGACACTGATACACTTAAACACAGAGAGACTGAGACTCTGAGACAATGAGACAATGGGACACGGAGACACAGAGATACTGAGACACTGAGACACAGAGACACAGAGACACTGAGACTGTGAGACACTGAGACAATGGGACACAGAGACTCTGAGACTCTGAGATACAGAGACACTGAGACTCTGAGACACAGAGATACTGAGACACTGAGACACTGAGACACAGAGACACTGAGGCACTGAGACTCGGAGACACTGAGGCACAGAGACACTGAGACAAAGAGATACTGAGACACAGAGGCACTGAGTCTCTGAGACACTGATACATTGAGAGTCTGAGACACTGAGGCACAGAGATCGAGAATCACTGAGACAGAGAGACACTGATAATCTGAGACACTGAGACACTGTGTCATTGAGGCACAGAGACACTCAGACACAGAGAAACTGAGACACTGAGGCACCAAGACACAGAGACTCTGAGAGATTGAGACTCTGAGACTCTGAGACACTGAGACACAGTAACACAGAGACATAGAGACAATGAGGCACAGAGATACAGAGACACTGAGGCACACAGGCACAGAGACACTGAGACACAGACACACTGAGACTCTGAGACGCTGAGACACAGAGACACTGTGAAACAGAGACACAGAGACAGTAAGACACTAAGAAACTGAGGCACAGAGACACTGAGACACTGAGACACTGAGGCACTGAGACACAGATACACATAGGCACTGAGACTCTGAGACACTGAGGCAGAGAAACACTGAGACACAGAGACATAGAGACACTGAAACTCTGAGACACTGAGACACTGTGACACAGAGACTCTGAGACACATCGACACAGAGACACAGAGACACAGACTCACTGAAACTCTGAGACACTGAGACACTGGGAAACAGAGACACTGAGACAGAGAGACACAGAGACACTGAATCTCTGAGACACTGATACACTGAGACACAGAGTGACTTGGAAACACAGTGACACAGAGACACAGACTCACTGAAACTCTGAGACACTGAGACACTGGGACACAGAGACACTGAGACAGAGAGGCACAGATAAACTGAATCTCTGAGACACTGATGCACTGAGACACAGAGACACAGAGACACTGTGACTCTGAGACACTGAGACACTGAGACACGGAGATACTGAGACACGGAGACACTGAGACACTGTGACACTGGGGCACAGAGACACTGAGACACAGAGACACTGAGATACAGAGACACTGAGACACTGAGACACAGAGACACTGAGGCACAGTGATACTGCGACACAGATTCACTGAGACCCTAAGACACTGTGAAACGGAAAATCTGAGACACTGAGACACTGTGACACTGAGGCACAGAGACACTCAGACAGAGAGACACTGAGACTCTGAGACCTGTGACACTGAGACACAGAGACACAGAGACACTGGGACACAGAGACACTGAGACTCTGAGACACTGAGACACAAAGACACTGAGGCACAGAGACAGTGAGACACTGTGACACTGAGGCACAGAGACACTGAGACACATAGACACTGAGACAATGAGACTTTGAGATATTACGACACTGAAGCACATATACACTGAGTCTCTGAGACACAGAGACACTGAGAATCTGATAGACTGAGGCACAGAGACACTGAGACACTGAGGCACCAAAACACAGAGACTCTGAGACACTGAGGCACTGAGGCACAGAGGCTCTGAGATACAGAGACACAGAGACTCTGAGACACTGAGACACAGAGACGCAGAGACACTGAGAGACTGAGTCACAGAGACACAGAGACACTGAGACACTGTGACTCAGAGACACATCGACACAGAGACACTGAGACACTTAAACACAGAGAGACAGAAACTGAGGCACAGAGACACTGAAACACTGAGACACTGAGGCACTGAGACACAGATACACATAGACACTGAGACTCTGAGACACTGAGGCAGAGAAACACTGAGACACAGAGACATAGAGACACTGAAACTCTGAGACACTGAGACACTGTGACACAGAGACTCTGAGACACATAGACACAGAGACACAGAGACACAGACTCACTGAAACTCTGAGACACTGAGACACTGGGAAACAGAGACACTGAGACAGAGAGACACAGAGACACTGAATCTCTGAGACACTGATACACTGAGACACAGAGTGACTTGGAAACACAGTGACACAGAGACACAGACTCACTGAAACTCTGAGACACTGAGATACTGGGACACAGAGACACTGAGACAGAGAGGCACAGATAAACTGAATCTCTGAGACACTGATGCACTGAGACACAGAGACACAGAGACACTGTGACTCTGAGACACTGAGACACTGAGACACGGAGATACTGAGACACGGAGACACTGAGACACTGTGACACTGGGGCACAGAGACACTGAGACACAGAGACACTGAGATACAGAGACACTGAGACACTGAGACACAGAGACACTGAGGCACAGTGATACTGCGACACAGATTCACTGAGACCCTAAGACACTGTGAAACGGAAAATCTGAGACACTGAGACACTGTGACACTGAGGCACAGAGACAGTCAGACAGAGAGACACTGAGTCTCAGAGACACTGATAAACTGAGACACAGAGACAGAGACACTGAGACTCTGAGACCTGAGACACTGAGACACAGAGACACTGGGACACAGAGACACTGAGGCACAGAGACAGTGAGACACTGTGACACTGAGGCACAGAGACACTGAGACACATCGACACTGAGACAATGAGACTTTGAGATATTACGACACTGCGGCACATATACACTGAGTCTCTGAGACACAGAGACACTGAGAGTCTGATAGACTGAGGCACAGAGACACTGAGACACTGAGGCACCAAGACACAGAGACTCTGAGACACTGAGGCACTGAGGCACAGAGGCTCTGAGACACAGAGACGCAGAGACACTGAGAGACTGAGTCACAGAGACACAGAGACACTGAGACACTGAGACTCAGAGACACTTAGACACAGAGACACTGAAACACTTAAACACAGAGAGACAGAGGCACAGAGACGCTGAGACACACAGACACTGTGACACAGAGACAGTAAGACACTGAGAGACTGAGGCACAGACGCACTGAGACACTGAGACACTGAGGCACTGAGACACAGATACACATAGACACTGAGACTCTGAGACACTGAGGCACAGAGACACTGAGATACAGAGACATAGAGACACTGAAACTCTTCGACACTGAGGCACAGAGACACTGAGATACAGAGACATAGAGACACTGAAACTCTTCGACACTGAGACACTGTGACACTGTGACACAGAGACTCTGAGACACAGAGACACAGAGACACAGACTCACTGAAACTCTGAGACACTGAGACACTGGGACACAAAGACACTGAGACATTGAGATCTGAGACACTGAGACGCTGAGACACAGAGATACAGAGACAATGTGACACTGAATCTCTGAGACACTGATACACTGAGACACAGAGACACTGTGACTCTGAGACACTGAGACACTGAGACACAGAGACACTGTGACCCTGAGACACTGAGACACAGAGACATTGAGACACAGACTCACTGAAACTCTGAGACACTGGGACACAGAGTCACTGAGACAGAGAGACACAGAGACACTGAATCTCTGAGACACTGATACACTGAGACACGGAGACACTGAGACACTGAGACCCTGTGACACTGAGGCACAGAGACACTCAGACACAGAGACAAAGAGACACTGAGTCTCAGAGACACTGATACACTGAGACACAGAGACACTGAGACTTTGAGACACAAAGACACTGAGGCACAGTGACACTGAGATACAGAGACATGTAGACACTGAAACTCTGAGACACTGAGACACTGAGACACATAGACTCTGAGACACAGAGACACAGAGACACAGACTCACTGCAACTCTGAGACACTGAGACACTGGGACACAGATTCACTGAGACAGAGAGGCACAGATGCACTGAATCTCTGAGACACTGATGCACTGAGACTCTGAGACACTGTGACTCTGAGACACTGCGACACGGAGACATTGAGACACGGAGACACTGAGACACTGTGACACTGAGGCACAGAGACACTGAGACACAGAGACACAGAGACACTGAGACACAGAGACACTGAGACACAGAGACACAGAGACACTGAGACACAGAGACACTGAGGCACAGAGACCCTGCGACACAGAGACACTGTGACATTGAGACTCTGAGACACTGAGACACTGAGGCACAGTGATACTGAGACACAGATTCACTGAGACTCTAAGACACTGAGAAACTGAAAATCTGAGACACTGAGACACTGTGACACTGAGGCACAGAGACACTCAGACAGTTAGACACTGAGTCTCAGAGACACTGATAAACTGAGACACAGAAACAGAGACACTGAGATTCTGAGACCCGAGACACTGAGACACAGAGACACTGGGACACAGAGACACTGAGACTCTGGGACAGTGAGACACAAAGACACTGAGGCACAGAGACACTGAGACACTGTGACACTGAGGCACAGAGACACTCAACAAAGAGGCAAAGTGACACTGAGTGTCTGAGACATTGATACACTGAGACACTGAGACTCTGAGACATTGAGACACTGAGACACTGAGACTCTGAGACATTGAGACACTGAGGCACAGAGAAACTGAGACACTGAGACACTGAGACACAGAGACACTGAGACACTGAGACACAAAGACACTGAGGCACAGAGACAGTGAGACACTGTGACACTGAGGCACAGAGACACTGAGACACATAGACACTGAGACAATGAGACTTTGAGATATTACGACACTGAAGCACATATACACTGAGTCTCTGAGACACAGAGACACTGAGAGTCTGATAGACTGAGGCACAGAGACACTGAGACACTGAGGCACCAAAACACAGAGACTCTGAGACACTGAGGCACTGAGGCACAGAGGCTCTGAGATACAGAGACACAGAGACTCTGAGACACTGAGACACAGAGACGCAGAGACACTGAGAGACTGAGTCACAGAGACACAGAGACACTGAGACACTGTGACTCAGAGACACATCGACACAGAGACACTGAGACACTTAAACACAGAGAGACAGAGGCACAGAGACGCTGAGACACAGAGACACTGTGACACAGAGACAGTAAGACACTGAGAGACTGTGACACTGAGGCACAGAGACACTCAGACACAGAGACAAAGAGACACTGAGTCTCAGAGACACTGATACACAGAGACACTGAGACTTTGAGACACAAAGACACTGAGGCACAGTGACACTGAGATACAGAGACATGTAGACACTGAAACTCTGAGACACAGAGGCACTGAGACACAGAGACACAGAGACACTGAGACACAGAGACACAGACTCACTGAAACTCTGAGACACTGAGACACTGAGGCACAGAGACAATGAGACACAGAGACACAGAGGCACAGAGACACAGAGCCACAGAGATACTGAAACTCTGAGACACTGAGACACTGAGACACTGAGACACAGAGACACAGAGACACAGAGACTCTGAGACGCTGAGACTCTGAGACACTGAGGCAAAGAGACACTGAGGCACAGAGACACAGAGGCACAGAGACACAGAGCCACAGAGATACTGAAACTCTGAGACACTGAGACACTGAGACACTGAGACACAGAGACGCAGAGACACAGAGACAATGTGACACTGAATCTCTGAGACACTGATACACTGAGACACAGAGACACTGTGACTCTGAGACACTGAGGCACTGAGACACAGAGACACAGAGACACTGAGACACAGACACACTGAGACTCTGAGACGCTGAGACACAGAGACACTGTGACACAGAGACACAGAGACAGTAAGACACTGAGAGACTGAGGCACAGACGCACTGAGACACTGAGACACTGAGGCACTGAGACACAGATACACATAGACACTGAGACTCTGAGACACTGAGGCACAGAGACACAGATACACATAGACACTGAGACACTTAAACACAGAGAGACAGAGGCACAGAGACGCTGAGACACTGTGACACAGAGACAGTAAGACACTGAGAGACTGTGACACTGAGGCACAGAGACACTCAGACACAGAGACAAAGAGACACTGAGTCTCAGAGACACTGATACACTGAGACACAGAGACACTGAGACTTTGAGACACAAAGACACTGAGGCACAGTGACACTGAGATACAGAGACATGTAGACACAGAAACTCTGAGACACTGAGGCACTGAGACACAGAGACTCTGAGACACAGAGACACAGAGACTTAGAGACACAGACTCACTGAAACTCTGAGACACTGAGACTCAGAGACACTTAAACACAGAGACACTGATACACTTAAACACAGAGAGACTGAGACTCTGAGACACTGAGACAATGGCACACGGAGACACTGAGACTCTGAGATACTGAGACACAAAGACACATAACCTTGAGACACTGAGACACAGAGACACTGAGACACAGAGATACAGAGACACTGAGACACAGAGACACTGAGACTGTGAGACACTGAGACAATGGGACACAGAGACTCTGAGACTCTGAGATACAGAGACACTGAGACTCTGAGACACAGAGATACTGAGACACTGAGACACTGAGACACAGAGACACTGAGACACTGAGACTCGGAGACACTGAGGCACAGAGACACTGAGGCAAAGAGATACTGAGACACAGAGGCACTGAGTCTCTGAGACACTGATACATTGAGACTCTGAGGCACAGAGATCGAGAATCACTGAGACAGAGAGACACTGATAATCTGAGACACTGAGACACTGTGTCATTGAGGCACAGAGACACTCAGACACAGAGAAACTGAGACACTGAGGCACCAAGACACAGAGACTCTGAGAGATTGAGACTCTGAGACTCTGAGACACTGAGACATAGTAACACAGAGACATAGAGACAATGAGGCACAGAGATACAGAGACACTGAGGCACAGAGGCACAGAGACACTGAGACACAGAGACACTGAGACTCTGAGACGCTGAGACACAGAGGCACTGTGACACCGTACGACACTAATAAACTGAGGCACAGAGACACTGAAACACTGAGACACTGAGGCACTGAGACACAGATACACATAGACACTGAGACTCTGAGACACTGAGGCAGAGAAACACTGAGACACTGAGGCACTGAGACACAGATACACATAGACACTGAGACTCTGAGACACTGAGGCAGAGAAACACTGAGACACAGAGACATAGAGACACTGAAACTCTGAGACACTGAGACACTGTGACACAGAGACTCTGAGACACATAGACACAGAGACACAGAGACACAGACTCACTGAAACTCTGAGACACTGAGACACTGGGAAACAGAGACACTGAGACAGAGAGACACAGAGACACTGAATCTCTGAGACACTGATACACTGAGACACAGAGTGACTTGGAAACACAGTGACACAGAGACACAGACTCACTGAAACTCTGAGACACTGAGATACTGGGACACAGAGACACTGAGACAGAGAGGCACAGATAAACTGAATCTCTGAGACACTGATGCACTGAGACACAGAGACACAGAGACACTGTGACTCTGAGACACTGAGACACTGAGACACGGAGATACTGAGACACGGAGACACTGAGACACTGTGACACTGGGGCACAGAGACACTGAGACACAGAGACACTGAGATACAGAGACACTGAGACACTGAGACACAGAGACACTGAGGCACAGTGATACTGCGACACAGATTCACTGAGACCCTAAGACACTGTGAAACGGAAAATCTGAGACACTGAGACACTGTGACACTGAGGCACAGAGACAGTCAGACAGAGAGACACTGAGTCTCAGAGACACTGATAAACTGAGACACAGAGACAGAGACACTGAGACACTGAGACTCTGAGACCTGAGACACTGAGACACAGAGACACTGGGACACAGAGACACTGAGACTCTGAGACACTGAGACACAGAGACACTGAGGCACAGAGACAGTGAGACACTGTGACACTGAGGCACAGAGACACTGAGACACATCGACACTGAGACAATGAGACTTTGAGATATTACGACACTGCGGCACATATACACTGAGTCTCTGAGACACAGAGACACTGAGAGTCTGATAGACTGAGGCACAGAGACACTGAGACACTGAGGCACCAAGACACAGAGACTCTGAGACACTGAGGCACTGAGGCACAGAGGCTCTGAGACACAGAGACGCAGAGACACTGAGAGACTGAGTCACAGAGACACAGAGACACTGAGACACTGTGACTCAGAGACACTTAGACACAGAGACACTGAGACACTTAAACACAGAGAGACAGAGGCACAGAGACGCTGAGACACACAGACACTGTGACACAGAGACAGTAAGACACTGAGAGACTGAGGCACAGACGCACTGAGACACTGAGACACTGAGGCACTGAGACACAGATACACATAGACACTGAGACTCTGAGACACTGAGGCACAGAGACACTGAGATACAGAGACATAGAGACACTGAAACTCTTCGACACTGAGGCACAGAGACACTGAGATACAGAGACATAGAGACACTGAAACTCTTCGACACTGAGACACTGTGACACTGTGACACAGAGACTCTGAGACACAGAGACACAGAGACACAGACTCACTGAAACTCTGAGACACTGAGACACTGGGACACAAAGACACTGAGACATTGAGATCTGAGACACTGAGACGCTGAGACACAGAGATACAGAGACAATGTGACCCTGAGACACTGAGACACAGAGACATTGAGACACAGACTCACTGAAACTCTGAGACACTGGGACACAGAGTCACTGAGACAGAGAGACACAGAGACACTGAATCTCTGAGACACTGATAAACTGAGACACGGAGACACTGAGACACTGAGACCCTGTGACACTGAGGCACAGAGACACTCAGACACAGAGACAAAGAGACACTGAGTCTCAGAGACACTGATACACTGAGACACAGAGACACTGAGACTTTGAGACACAAAGACACTGAGGCACAGTGACACTGAGATACAGAGACATGTAGACACTGAAACTCTGAGACACTGAGACACTGAGACACATAGACTCTGAGACACAGAGACACAGAGACACAGACTCACTGCAACTCTGAGACACTGAGACACTGAGACACTGGGACACAGAGTCACTGAGACAGAGAGGCACAGATGCACTGAATCTCTGAGACACTGATGCACTGAGACTCTGAGACACTGTGACTCTGAGACACTGCGACACTGAGACTCGGAGACATTGAGACACGGAGACACTGAGACACTGTGACACTGAGGCACAGAGACACTGAGACACAGAGACACAGAGACACTGAGACACAGAGACACTGAGACACAGAGACACAGAGACACTGAGACACAGAGACACTGAGGCACAGAGACCCTGCGACACAGAGACACTGTGACATTGAGACTCTGAGACACTGAGACACTGAGGCACAGTGATACTGAGACACAGATTCACTGAGACTCTAAGACACTGAGAAACTGAAAATCTGAGACACTGAGACACTGTGACACTGAGGCACAGAGACACTCAGACAGTTAGACACTGAGTCTCAGAGACACTGATAAACTGAGACACAGAAACAGAGACACTGAGATTCTGAGACCCGAGACACTGAGACACAGAGACACTGGGACACAGAGACACTGAGACTCTGAGACAGTGAGACACCAAGACACTGAGGCACAGAGACACTGAGACACTGTGACACTGAGGCACAGAGACACTCAACAAAGAGGCAAAGTGACACTGAGTGTCTGAGACATTGATACACTGAGACACTGAGACTCTGAGACATTGAGACACTGAGACACTGAGACTCTGAGACATTGAGACACTGAGGCACAGAGAAACTGAGACACTGAGACACTGAGACACTGAGACACTGAGACACAAAGACACTGAGGCACAGAGACAGTGAGACACTGTGACACTGAGGCACAGAGACACTGAGACACATAGACACTGAGACAATGAGACTTTGAGATATTACGACACTGAAGCACATATACACTGAGTCTCTGAGACACAGAGACACTGAGAGTCTGATAGACTGAGGCACAGAGACACTGAGACACTGAGGCACAAAAACACAGAGACTCTGAGACACTGAGGCACTGAGGCACAGAGGCTCTGAGATACAGAGACACAGAGACTCTGAGACACTGAGACACAGAGACGCAGAGACACTGAGAGACTGAGTCACAGAGACACAGAGACACTGAGACACTGTGACTCAGAGACACATCGACACAGAGACACTGAGACACTTAAACACAGAGAGACAGAGGCACAGAGACGCTGAGACACAGAGACACTGTGACACAGAGACAGTAAGACACTGAGAGACTGTGACACTGAGGCACAGAGACACTCAGACACAGAGACAAAGAGACACTGAGTCTCAGAGACACTGATACACAGAGACACTGAGACTTTGAGACACAAAGACACTGAGGCACAGTGACACTGAGATACAGAGACATGTAGACACTGAAACTCTGAGACACAGAGGCACTGAGACACAGAGACACAGACTCACTGAAACTCTGAGACACTGAGACACTGAGGCACAGAGACAATGAGACACAGAGACTCTGATACACAGAGACACAGAGACTCTGAGACGCTGAGACTCTGAGACACTGAGGCACAGAGACACTGAGGCACAGAGACACAGAGACACAGAGATACTGAAACTCTGAGACACTGAGACACTGAGACACTGAGACACAGAGACACAGAGACAATGTGACACTGAATCTCTGAGACACTGATACACTGAGACACAGAGACACTGTGACTCTGAGACACTGAGACACTGAGACACAGAGACACAGAGACACTGAGACACAGACACACTGAGACTCTGAGACGCTGAGACACAGAGACACTGTGACACAGAGACACAGAGACAGTAAGACACTGAGAGACTGAGGCACAGACGCACTGAGACACTGAGGCACTGAGACACAGATACACATAGACACTGAGACTCTGAGACACTGAGGCACAGAGACACAGATACACATAGACACTGAGACACTGAGACACTTAAACACAGAGAGACAGAGGCACAGAGACGCTGAGACACAGAGACACTGTGACACAGAGACAGTAAGACACTGAGAGACTGTGACACTGAGGCACAGAGACACTCAGACACAGAGACAAAGAGACACTGAGTCTCAGAGACACTGATACACTGAGACACAGAGACACTGAGACTTTGAGACACAAAGTCACTGAGGCACAGTGACACTGAGATACAGAGACATGTAGACACTGAAACTCTGAGACACTGAGACACAGAGACACAGAGACTCTGAGACACAGAGACACAGAGACTTAGAGACACAGACTCACTAAAACTCTGAGACACTGAGACACTGGGACACAGAGACACAGAGACACTGAGACACTGTGACTCAGAGACTCTTAAACACAGAGACACTGATACACTTAAACACAGAGAGACTGAGACTCTGAGACACTGAGACACAGAGACACATAACCTTGAGACACTGAGACACAGAGACACTGAGACACAGAGATACTGAGACACTGAGACACAGAGACACTGAGACTGTGAGACACTGAGACAATGGGACACAGAGACTCTGAGACTCTGAGATACAGAGACACTGAGACTCTGAGACACAGAGATACTGAGACACTGAGACACTGAGACACAGAGACACTGAGACACTGAGACTCGGAGACACTGAGGCACAGAGACACTGAGACAATGAGACTTTGAGATATTACGACACTGAGGCACATATACACTGAGTCTCTGAGACACAGAGAACTGAGAGTCTGATAGACTGAGGCACAGAGACACTGAGACACTGAGGCACCAAGACACAGAGACTCTGAGACACTGAGGCACTGAGGCACAGAGGCTCTGAGATACAGAGACACAGAGACTCTGAGACACTGAGACACAGAGACGCTGAGACACAGAGACGCAGAGACACTGAGAGACTGAGTCACAGAGACACAGAGACACTGAGACACTGTGACTCAGAGACACTTAGACACAGAGACACTGAAACACTTAAACACAGAGAGACAGAGGCACAGAGACGCTGAGACACACAGACACTGTGACACAGAGACAGTAAGACACTGAGAGACTGAGGCACAGACGCACTGAGACACTGAGACACTGAGGCACTGAGACACAGATACACATAGACACTGAGACTCTGAGACACTGAGGCACAGAGACACTGAGATACAGAGACATAGAGACACTGAAACTCTTCGACACTGAGGCACAGAGACACTGAGATACAGAGACATAGAGACACTGAAACTCTTCGACACTGAGACACTGTGACACTGTGACACAGAGACTCTGAGACACAGAGACACAGAGACACAGACTCACTGAAACTCTGAGACACTGAGACACTGGGACACAAAGACACTGAGACATTGAGATCTGAGACGCTGAGACACAGAGATACAGAGACAATGTGACCCTGAGACACAGAGACATTGAGACACAGACTCACTGAAACTCTGAGACACTGGGACACAGAGTCACTGAGACAGAGAGACACAGAGACACTGAATCTCTGAGACACTGATACACTGAGACACGGAGACACTGAGACACTGAGACCCTGTGACACTGAGGCACAGAGACACTCAGACACAGAGACAAAGAGACACTGAGTCTCAGAGACACTGATACACTGAGACACAGAGACACTGAGACTTTGAGACACAAAGACACTGAGGCACAGTGACACTGAGATACAGAGACATGTAGACACTGAAACTCTGAGACACTGAGACACATAGACTCTGAGACACAGAGACACAGAGACACAGACTCACTGCAACTCTGAGACACTGAGACACTGAGACACTGGGACACAGAGTCACTGAGACAGAGAGGCACAGATGCACTGAATCTCTGAGACACTGATGCACTGAGACTCTGAGACACTGTGACTCTGAGACACTGCGACACTGAGACTCGGAGACATTGAGACACGGAGACACTGAGACACTGTGACACTGAGGCACAGAGACACTGAGACACAGAGACACAGAGACACTGAGACACAGAGACACTGAGACACAGAGACACAGAGACACTGAGACACAGAGACACTGAGGCACAGAGACCCTGCGACACAGAGACACTGTGACATTGAGACTCTGAGACACTGAGACACTGAGGCACAGTGATACTGAGACACAGATTCACTGAGACTCTAAGACACTGAGAAACTGAAAATCTGAGACACTGAGACACTGTGACACTGAGGCACAGAGACACTCAGACAGTTAGACACTGAGTCTCAGAGACACTGATAAACTGAGACACAGAAACAGAGACACTGAGATTCTGAGACCCGAGACACTGAGACACAGAGACACTGGGACACAGAGACACTGAGACTCTGAGACAGTGAGACACAAAGACACTGAGGCACAGAGACACTGAGACACTGTGACACTGAGGCACAGAGACACTCAACAAAGAGGCAAAGTGACACTGAGTGTCTGAGACATTGATACACTGAGACACTGAGACTCTGAGACATTGAGACACTGAGACACTGAGACTCTGAGACATTGAGACACTGAGGCACAGAGAAACTGAGACACTGAGACACTGAGACACTGAGACACAAAGACACTGAGGCACAGAGACAGTGAGACACTGTGACACTGAGGCACAGAGACACTGAGACACATAGACACTGAGACAATGAGACTTTGAGATATTACGACACTGAAGCACATATACACTGAGTCTCTGAGACACAGAGACACTGAGAGTCTGATAGACTGAGGCACAGAGACACTGAGACACTGAGGCACAAAAACACAGAGACTCTGAGACACTGAGGCACTGAGGCACAGAGGCTCTGAGATACAGAGACACAGAGACTCTGAGACACTGAGACACAGAGACGCAGAGACACTGAGAGACTGAGTCACAGAGACACAGAGACACTGAGACACTGTGACTCAGAGACACATCGACACAGAGACACTGAGACACTTAAACACAGAGAGACAGAGGCACAGAGACGCTGAGACACAGAGACACTGTGACACAGAGACAGTAAGACACTGAGAGACTGTGACACTGAGGCACAGAGACACTCAGACACAGAGACAAAGAGACACTGAGTCTCAGAGACACTGATACACAGAGACACTGAGACTTTGAGACACAAAGACACTGAGGCACAGTGACACTGAGATACAGAGACATGTAGACACTGAAACTCTGAGACACTGAGACACATAGACTCTGAGACACAGACTCACTGAAACTCTGAGACACTGAGACACTGAGGCACAGAGACAATGAGACACAGAGACTCTGATACACAGAGACACAGAGACTCTGAGACGCTGAGACTCTGAGACACTGAGGCACAGAGACACTGAGGCACAGAGACACAGAGACACAGAGATACTGAAACTCTGAGACACTGAGACACTGAGACACTGAGACACAGAGACACAGAGACACAGAGACAATGTGACACTGAATCTCTGAGACACTGATACACTGAGACACAGAGACACTGTGACTCTGAGACACTGAGACACTGAGACACAGAGACACAGAGACACTGAGACACAGACACACTGAGACTCTGAGACGCTGAGACACAGAGACACTGTGACACAGAGACACAGAGACAGTAAGACACTGAGAGACTGAGGCACAGACGCACTGAGACACTGAGGCACTGAGACACAGATACACATAGACACTGAGACTCTGAGACACTGAGGCACAGAGACACAGATACACATAGACACTGAGACACTGAGACACTTAAACACAGAGAGACAGAGGCACAGAGACGCTGAGACACAGAGACACTGTGACACAGAGACAGTAAGACACTGAGAGACTGTGACACTGAGGCACAGAGACACTCAGACACAGAGACAAAGAGACACTGAGTCTCAGAGACACTGATACACTGAGACACAGAGACACTGAGACTTTGAGACACAAAGTCACTGAGGCACAGTGACACTGAGATACAGAGACATGTAGACACTGAAACTCTGAGACACTGAGACACAGAGACACAGAGACTCTGAGACACAGAGACACAGAGACTTAGAGACACAGACTCACTAAAACTCTGAGACACTGAGACACTGGGACACAGAGACACAGAGACACTTAGACACTGTGACTCAGAGACTCTTAAACACAGAGACACTGATACACTTAAACACAGAGAGACTGAGACTCTGAGACACTGAGACACAGAGACACATAACCTTGAGACACTGAGACACAGAGACACTGAGACACAGAGATACTGAGACACTGAGACACAGAGACACTGAGACTGTGAGACACTGAGACAATGGGACACAGAGACTCTGAGACTCTGAGATACAGAGACACTGAGACTCTGAGACACAGAGATACTGAGACACTGAGACACTGAGACACAGAGACACTGAGACACTGAGACTCGGAGACACTGAGGCACAGAGACACTGAGACAATGAGACTTTGAGATATTACGACACTGAGGCACATATACACTGAGTCTCTGAGACACAGAGAACTGAGAGTCTGATAGACTGAGGCACAGAGACACTGAGACACTGAGGCACCAAGACACAGAGACTCTGAGACACTGAGGCACTGAGGCACAGAGGCTCTGAGATACAGAGACACAGAGACTCTGAGACACTGAGACACAGAGACGCTGAGACACAGAGACGCAGAGACACTGAGAGACTGAGTCACAGAGACACAGAGACACTGAGACACTGTGACTCAGAGACACTTAGACACAGAGACACTGAAACACTTAAACACAGAGAGACAGAGGCACAGAGACGCTGAGACACAGAGACACTGTGACACAGAGACAGTAAGACACTGAGAGACTGAGGCACAGACGCACTGAGACGCTGAGACACTGAGGCACTGAGACACAGATACACATAGGCACTGAGACTCTGAGACACTGAGGCACAGAGACACTGAGATACAGAGACATAGAGACACTGAAACTCTTCGACACTGAGGCACAGAAACACTGAGATACAGAGACATAGAGACACTGAAACTCTTCGACACTGAGACACTGTGACACTGTGACACAGAGACTCTGAGACACAGAGACACAGAGACACAGACTCACTGAAACTCTGAGACACTGAGACACTGGGACACAAAGATACTGAGACATTGAGATCTGAGGCACTGAGACACTGAGACACAGAGACAATGTGACACTGAATCTCTGAGACACTGATACACTGAGACACAGAGACACTGTGACCCTGAGACACTGAGACACAGAGACACAGAGACACAGACTCACTGAAACTCTGAGACACTGGGACACAGAGTCACTGAGACAGAGAGACACAGAGACACTGAATCTCTGAGACACTGATACACTGAGACACAGAGACACTGTGACTCTGAGACACTGAGACACAGAGACACAGAGACACTGAGACACTGAGACCCTGTGACACTGAGGCACAGAGACACTCAGACACAGAGACAAAGAGACACTGAGTCTCAGAGACACTGATACACTGAGACACAGAGACACTGAGACTTTGAGACACAAAGACACTGAGGCACAGTGACACTGAGATAGAGAGACATGTAGACACTGAAACTCTGAGACACTGAGACACTGAGACACATAGACTCTGAGACACAGAGACACAGAGACACAGACTCACTGAAACTCTGAGACACTGAGACACTGGGACAGAGAGTCACTGAGACAGAGAGGCACAGATGCACTGAATCTCTGAGACACTGATGCACTGAGACTCTGAGACACTGTGACTCTGAGACACTGCGACACTGAGACACGGAGACATTGAGACACGGAGACACTGAGACACTGAGACACTGAGGCACAGAGACACTGAGACACAGAGACACTGAGACACTGAGACACTGAGACACAGAGACACTGAGACACAGAGACTCTGAGACACAGAGACACAGAGACTCAGAGACACAGACTCACTGAAACTCTGAGACACTGAGACACTGAGACAAAGAGATACTAAGACACAGAGGCACTGAGTCTCTGAGACACTGATACATTGAGAGTCTGAGACACTGAGGCACAGAGATCGAGAATCACTGAGACAGAGAGACACTGATAATCTGAGACACTGAGACACTGTGTCATTGAGGCACAGAGACACTCAGACACAGAGAAACTGAGACACTGAGGCACCAAGACACAGAGACTCTGAGAGATTGAGACTCTGAGACTCTGAGACAAAGAGACACAGTAACACAGAGACATAGAGACAATGAGGCACAGAGATACAGAGACACTGAGGCACAGAGACACTGAGACACAGACACACTGAGACTCTGAGACGCTGAGACACAGAGACACTGTGACACAGAGACACAGAGACAGTGAGACACTGAGAGACTGAGGCACAGACGCACTGAGACACTGAGACTCTGAGACACTGAGGCACAGAGACACTGAGATACAGAGACATAGAGACACTGAAACTCTTCGACACTGAGACACTGTGACACTGAGGCAGAGAAACACTGAGACACAGAGACATAGAGACACTGAAACTCTGAGACACTGAGACACTGTGACACAGAGACTCTGAGACACATAGACACAGAGACGCAGAGACACAGACTCACTGAAACTCTGAGACACTGAGACACTGGGAAACAGAGACACTGAGACAGGGAGACACAGAGACACTGAATCTCTGAGACACTGATACACTGAGACAAAGAGTGACTTTGAAACAAAGTGACACAGAGACACAGACTCACTGAAACTCTGAGACACTGGGACACAGAGAAACTGAGACAGAGAGGCACAGATAAACTGAATCTCTGAGACACTGATGCACTGAGACACAGAGACACAGAGACACTGTGACTCTGAGACACTGAGACACTGAGACAAGGAGATACTGAGACACGGAGACACTGAGACACTGTGACACTGGGGCACAGAGACACTGAGACACAGAGACACTGAGATACAGAGACACTGAGACACAGAGACACTGAGGCACAGTGATACTGCGAAACAGATTCACTGAGACCCTAAGACACTGTGAAACGGAAAATCTGAGACACTGAGACACTGTGACACTGAGGCACAGAGACACTCAGACAGAGAGACACTGAGTCTCAGAGACACTGATAAACTGAGACACAGAGACAGAGACACTGAGACTCTGAGACCTGAGACACTGAGACACAGAGACACAGAGACATTGGGACACAGAGACACTGAGACTCTGAGACACTGAGACACAAAGACACTGAGGCACAGAGACAGTGAGACACTGTGACACTGAGGCACAGAGACACTGAGACACATAGACACTGAGACAATGAGACTTTGAGATATTACGACACTGAGGCACATATACACTGAGTCTCTGAGACACAGAGACACTGAGAGTCTGATAGACTGAGGCACAGAGACACTGAGACACTGAGGCACCAAGACACAGAGACTCTGAGACACTGAGGCACTGAGGCACAGAGGCTCTGTGATACAGAGACACAGAGACTCTGAGACACTGAGACACAGAGACGCAGAGACACTGAGAGACTGAGTCACAGAGACACAGAGACACTGAGACACTGTGACTCAGAGACACTTAGACACAGAGACACTGAGACACTTAAACACAGAGAGACAGAGGCACAGAGACGCTGAGACACAGAGACACTGTGACACAGAGACAGTAAGACACTGAGAGACTGTGACACTGAGGCACAGAGACACTCAGACACAGAGACAAAGAGACACTGAGTCTCAGAGACACTGATACACTGAGAAACAGAGACACTGAGACTTTGAGACACAAAGACACTGAGGCACAGTGACACTGAGATACAGAGACATGTAGACACTGAAACTCTGAGACACTGAGACACTGAGACACATAGACTCTGAGACACAGAGACACAGAGACACAGACTCACTGAAACTCTGAGACACTGAGACACTGGGACACAGAGACACTGAGACAGAGAGGCACAGATACACTGAATCTCTGAGACACTGATGCGCTGAGACTCTGAGACACTGCGACACTGAGACACGGAGACATTGAGACACGGAGACACTGAGGCACAGAGACACTGAGACACAGAGACACTGAGACACAGAGACACTGAGGCACAGAGACACTGAGACACAGAGACACTGAGACACAGAGACACTGAGGCACAGAGACCCTGCGACACAGAGACACTGTGACATTGAGACTCTGAGACACTGAGACACTGAGGCACAGTGATACTGAGACACAGATTCACTGAGACTCTAAGACACTGAGACACTGAAAATCTGAGACACTGAGACACTGTGACACTGAGGCACAGAGACACTCAGACAGTTAGACACTGAGTCTCAGAGACACTGATAAACTGAGACACAGAAACAGAGACACTGAGATTCTGAGACCTGAGACACTGAGACACAGAGAAACTGGGACACAGAGACACTGAGACTCTGAGACAGTGAGACACAAATTCACTGAGACAAAGAGACACTGAGACACTGTGACACTGAGGCACAGAGACACTCAACACAGAGGCAAAGTGACACTGAGTGTCTGAGACATTGATACACTGAGACACTGAGACTCTGAGACATTGAGACACTGAGGCACAGAGAAACTGAGACACTGAGACACTGAGACACAGAGACACTGAGACACTGAGACACAGAGACACTGAGACACTGAGACTTTGAGATATTAAGACACTGAGGCACAGATACACTGAGTCTCTGAGAGTCTGATAGACTGAGGCACTGAGGCACCAAGACACAGAGACTCTGAGACGCTGAGACTCTGAGTCTCTGAGACACTGAGATACAGAGACACAGAAACACTGAGACACTGAGGCACTGAGACACAGAGGCACTGAGACACAGAGACACTGAGACACAGAGACACAGAGACACAGACTCACTGAAACTCTGAGACGCTGAGACTCTGAGACACTGAGACACAAAACTTTGAGACACTGAGAATCTGAGTCTCTGAGACACTGATAAACTGAGACACAGAGACACAGAGACATAGAGACACTGATACACTGCGACTCTGAGACACTGAGATACTGGGACACAGAAACACTGAGACACAGAGACACTGAGGCACAGAGACACTGTGACACAGAGACACTGTGACATTAGACTCTGAAACGCTGAGACACTGAGGCAAAGTGATACTGAGACACTGAGACACAGAGACACAGATACACAGAGACGCTGAGAGTCTGATAGACTGAGGCACAGAGACACTGAGGCACCAAGATACAGAAACTCTGAGACACTGAGACGCTGAGATTCTGATACATTGATACACAGAGACACAAAGACACAGAAGCACTGAGACACTGAGGCACTGACGCACAGAGGCACTGAGATACAGAGACAAAGAGACTCTGAGACACTGAGACTCTGAGACACTGAGACAATGGGACACGGAGACACTGAGACTCTGAGATACTGAGACACAGAGACACAAAACCTTGAGAGACTGAGACACAGAGACACTGAGACACAGAGATACTGAGACACTGAGACACAGAGTCACTGAGACTGTGAGAGACTGATACAATGGGACACAGAGACTCTGAGACTCTGAGATACTGAGACACAGAGACACTGAGACTCTGAGACACAGAGATACTGAGACACTGAGACACTGAGACACTGAGACAAAGAGACACTGAGACACTGAGACACTGAGACTCGGAGACACTGAGGCACAGAGACACTGAGACACAGAGATGCTGAGACACAGAGACACTGAGTCTCTGAGACACTGATACAGTGAGACTCTGAGACACTGAGTCAGAGAGACACTGATAATCTGAGACACTGAGACACTGTGACATTGAGGCACAGAGACACTCAGACACAGAGAAACTGAGACACTGAGGCACCAAGACACAGAGACTCTGAGAGATTGAGACTCTGAGACTCTGAGACACTGAGACTCAGTAACACAGAGACGTAGAGACAATGAGGCACAGAGATACAGAGACACTGAGGCACAGAGGCACAGAGACACTGAGACACAGAGACACTGAGACTCTGAGACGCTGAGACACAGAGACACTGTGACACAGAGACACAGAAACAGTAAGACACTGAGAGACTGAGGCACAGAGACACTGAAACACTGAGACACTGAGGCACTGAGACACAGATACACATAGACACTGAGACTCTGAGACACTGAGGCACAGAGACATAGAGACACTGAAACTCTGAGACACTGAGACACTGTGACAGAGAGACTCTGAGACAGAGAGACACAGAGACACTGAATCTCTGAGACACTGATACACTGAGACACAGAGTGACTTGGAAACACAGTGACACAGAGACACAGACTCACTGAAACTCTGAGACACTGAGACACTGTGACAGAGAGACTCTGAGACAGAGAGACACAGAGACACTGAATCTCTGAGACACTGATACACTGAGACACAGAGTGACTTGGAAACACAGTGACACAGAGACACAGACTCACTGAAACTCTGAGACACTGAGACACTGGGACACAGAGATACTGAGACAGAGAGGCACAGATAAACTGAATCTCTGAGACACTGATGCACTGAGACACAGAGACACAGAGACACTGTGACTCTGAGACACTGAGACACGGAGATACTGAGACACGGAGACACTGAGACACTGTGACACTGGGGCACAGAGACACTGAGACACAGAGACACTGAGACACAGAGACACTGAGGCACAGAGACACTGCGACACAGAGACACAGTGAAATTGAGACTCTGAGACGCTGAGACACTGAGGCACAGTGATACTGAGACACAGATTCACTGAGACTCTAAGACACTGAGAAACTGAAAATCTGAGACACTGAGACACTGTGACACTGAGGCACAGAGACACTCAGACAGTTAGACACTGAGTCTCAGAGTCACTGATAAACTGAGACACAGAGACAGAGACACTGAGACTCTGAGACCTGAGACACAGGGACACTGGGACACAGAGACACTGAGACTCTGAGACACTGAGACACAGAGACACTGAGGCACAGAGACAGTGAGACACTGTGACACTGAGGCACAGAGACACTCAACACAGAGACAAAGTGACACTGAGTGTCTGAGACATTGAGACACTGAGGCACAGAGACACTGAGACACTGAGACACAGAGACACTGAGACACTGAGACACAGAGACACTGAGACACTGAAACACAGAGACACTGAGACAAGGAGACACTGAAACTCTGAGACATTGAGACACTGAGGCATAGAGGCACTGAGACACAGAGACACTGAGACACAGAGACACTGAGATACTGAGACTTTGAGATATTAAAACAGTGAGACACAGAGACGCTGAGACACTGAGACACAGAGACACTGAGAGTCTGACAGACTAAGGCACAGAGACACTGAGGCACCAAGATACAGAAACTCTGAGACACTGAGACGCTGAGACTCTGATACATTGATACACAGAGACACAAAGACACAGAAGCACTGAGACACTGAGGCACTGAGGCACAGGGGCACTGAGATACAGAGACACAGAGACTCTGAGACACTGAGACACAG
This sequence comes from Prionace glauca, assembly GCA_037974335.1. NCBI lineage: Eukaryota > Metazoa > Chordata > Chondrichthyes > Carcharhiniformes > Carcharhinidae > Prionace > Prionace glauca. The sequence continues at coordinate 86,613 of JBBMRE010000174.1, forward strand.
AGACACAGAGACATTGCTACACTGAGGTACAGAGACACTGAGACACAGAGACACTGAGACACTGTGATTCAGAGACACTTTGACACAAAGACACTGAGACACTTAAACACAGAGAGACTGAGACACTGAGACTCTGAGACACTGAGACAATGGGACACGGAGAGACTGAGACTCTGAGACACTGAGGCACAAAGACACTGAGACATTGCTACCCTGAGGTACAGAGAAACTGAGACATAGAGACACTGAGACACTGTGACACAGAGGCTCTGAGACACAGAGACACAGACTCACTGAAACTCTGAGACACTGAGACACTGAGACACTGGGACACAGAGACATTGAGATAGAGAGACACCGAGACACTGAATCTCTGAGACACTGATACACTGAGACACAGAGACACTGTGACTCTGAGACACTGAGACACTGAGGCACAGAGACACTGAGACCCTGTGACACTGAGGCACAGAGACATGGAGACACTGAAACTCTGAGACACTGTGACACAGAGACACAGAGACTCTGAGACACAGTGACACAGAGACACAGACTTACTGAAACTCTGAGACAATGAGACACTGAGACACTGATGCACTGAGACACAGAGACACTGTGACTCTGAGACACTGAGAAACGGAGACACTGAGACACGGAGACACTGAGACACTGTGACACTGAGGCACAGAGACACTGAGACACAGAGACACTGAGGCACAGACACACTGCGACACAGAAACACTGTGACATTGAGACTCTGAGACGCTGAAAATCTGAGAAACTGAGACACTGTGACACTGAGGCACAGAGACACACAGACAGTTAGACACTGAGTCTCAGAGACACTGATAAACTGAGACACAGAGACAGAGGCACTGAGACTCTGAGACCTGAGACACTGAGACACAGAGACACTGGGACACAGAGACACTGAGACTGTGAGACACTGAGACACAAAGACACTGAGGCACAGAGACAGTGAGACACTGTGACACTGAGGCACAGAGACACTCAACACAGAGACAAAGTGACACTGAGTGTCTGAGAAATTGATACACTGAGACACTGAGACTTTGAGACATTGAGACACTGAGGCACAGAGACACTGAGACACTGAGACAATGAGACTTTGAGATATTACGACACTGTGGCACAGATTAACTGAGTCTCTGAGACACTGAGACACTGAGAGTCTGATAGACTGAGGCACAGAGACACTGAGACACTGAGGCACCAAGACACAGAGACTCTGAGACACTGAGGCACAGAGGCACTGAGATACAGAGACACAGAGACTCTGAGACACTGAGACACAGAGAAGCAGAGACACTGAGATACTGAGGCACAGAGACACAGACACACTGAGACACTGTGACTCAGAGACACTTAGACACAGAGACACTGAGACACTTAAACACAGAGAGACTGAGACACTGAGACAATGGGACATGGAGACACTGAGACTCTGAGACACGGAGACACAGTAACACAGAGACACAGAGACAATGAGGCAAAGAGATACAGAGACACAGAGACACTGAGATACTGAGACACTGAGACTCGGAGATACGGAGGCACAGAGACACTGAGACAAAGAGATACTGAGACACAGAGACACTGAGTCTCTGAGACACTGAGGCACAGAGACTTTGAGACACAGAGACACTGAGTTTCTGAGACACTGAGGCACAGAGACACTGAGACACTGAGACACAGAGACACAGAGACACTGAGACAAAGAGATACTGAGACACAGAGACACTGAGTCTCTGAGACACTGATACATTGAGATCTGAGACACTGAGGCACAGAGACTTTGAGACACAGAGACACAGCGACACTGAGACACAGAGATACTGAGACACTGAGACTCGGAGACACTGAGGCACAGAGACACTTAGACACAGAGATACTGAGACACAGAGACACTGAGTCTCTGAGACACTGATACATTAAGACTCTGAGACACTGAGGCACAGAGACTTTGAGACACAGAGACACTGAGATTCTGAGACACTGAGGCACAGAGATACTGAGACACTGAGACCCTGTGACACTGAGGCACAGAGACACTCAGACACAGAGACAAAGAGACACTGATTCTCAGAGACACTGATACACTGAAACACAGAGACACTGAGACTTTGAGACATAGAGACACTGAGGCACAGAGTCACTGAGACACTGAGACACAGAGACACTGAGACACTGAGACACTGATACATTGAGACTCTGAGACACCTAGGCACAGAGATATTGAGACACAGAGACACTAAGATTCTGAGACATTGAGGCACAGAGTCACTCAGACACAGAGAAACTGAGACACTGAGGCACCAAGACACAGAGACTCTGAGAGATTGAGTCTCTGAGACTCTGAGACACTGAGACACAGTAACACAGAGACAGAGAGACAATGTGGCACAGAGATACTGAGATACTGAGACTCGGAGATACGGAGGCACAGAGACACTGAGACAAAGAGATACTGAGACACAGAGACACTGAGTCTCTGAGACACTGATACATTGAGACTCTGAGACACTGAGGCACAGAGACTTTGAGACACAGAGACACTGAGATTCTGAGACACTGAGGCACAGAGACACTGAGACACAGAGATACTGAGACACTGAGACCCTGTGACACTGAGGCACAGAGACACTCAGACACAGAGACAAAGAGACACTGATTCTCAGAGACACTGATACACTGAGACACAGAGACATTGAGACACTGAGACACTGAGACACTGGGACACAAAGACACTGAGACATTGAGATCTGAGACGCTGAGACACAGAGATACAGAGACAATGTGACCCTGAGACACAGAGACATTGAGACACAGACTCACTGAAACTCTGAGACACTGGGACACAGAGTCACTGAGACAGAGAGACACAGAGACACTGAATCTCTGAGACACTGATACACTGAGACACGGAGACACTGAGACACTGAGACCCTGTGACACTGAGGCACAGAGACACTCAGACACAGAGACAAAGAGACACTGAGTCTCAGAGACACTGATACACTGAGACACAGAGACACTGAGACTTTGAGACACAAAGACACTGAGGCACAGTGACACTGAGATACAGAGACATGTAGACACTGAAACTCTGAGACACTGAGACACATAGACTCTGAGACACAGAGACACAGAGACACAGACTCACTGCAACTCTGAGACACTGAGACACTGAGACACTGGGACACAGAGTCACTGAGACAGAGAGGCACAGATGCACTGAATCTCTGAGACACTGATGCACTGAGACTCTGAGACACTGTGACTCTGAGACACTGCGACACTGAGACTCGGAGACATTGAGACACGGAGACACTGAGACACTGTGACACTGAGGCACAGAGACACTGAGACACAGAGACACAGAGACACTGAGACACAGAGACACTGAGACACAGAGACACAGAGACACTGAGACACAGAGACACTGAGGCACAGAGACCCTGCGACACAGAGACACTGTGACATTGAGACTCTGAGACACTGAGACACTGAGGCACAGTGATACTGAGACACAGATTCACTGAGACTCTAAGACACTGAGAAACTGAAAATCTGAGACACTGAGACACTGTGACACTGAGGCACAGAGACACTCAGACAGTTAGACACTGAGTCTCAGAGACACTGATAAACTGAGACACAGAAACAGAGACACTGAGATTCTGAGACCCGAGACACTGAGACACAGAGACACTGGGACACAGAGACACTGAGACTCTGAGACAGTGAGACACAAAGACACTGAGGCACAGAGACACTGAGACACTGTGACACTGAGGCACAGAGACACTCAACAAAGAGGCAAAGTGACACTGAGTGTCTGAGACATTGATACACTGAGACACTGAGACTCTGAGACATTGAGACACTGAGACACTGAGACTCTGAGACATTGAGACACTGAGGCACAGAGAAACTGAGACACTGAGACACTGAGACACTGAGACACAAAGACACTGAGGCACAGAGACAGTGAGACACTGTGACACTGAGGCACAGAGACACTGAGACACATAGACACTGAGACAATGAGACTTTGAGATATTACGACACTGAAGCACATATACACTGAGTCTCTGAGACACAGAGACACTGAGAGTCTGATAGACTGAGGCACAGAGACACTGAGACACTGAGGCACAAAAACACAGAGACTCTGAGACACTGAGGCACTGAGGCACAGAGGCTCTGAGATACAGAGACACAGAGACTCTGAGACACTGAGACACAGAGACGCAGAGACACTGAGAGACTGAGTCACAGAGACACAGAGACACTGAGACACTGTGACTCAGAGACACATCGACACAGAGACACTGAGACACTTAAACACAGAGAGACAGAGGCACAGAGACGCTGAGACACAGAGACACTGTGACACAGAGACAGTAAGACACTGAGAGACTGTGACACTGAGGCACAGAGACACTCAGACACAGAGACAAAGAGACACTGAGTCTCAGAGACACTGATACACAGAGACACTGAGACTTTGAGACACAAAGACACTGAGGCACAGTGACACTGAGATACAGAGACATGTAGACACTGAAACTCTGAGACACTGAGACACATAGACTCTGAGACACAGACTCACTGAAACTCTGAGACACTGAGACACTGAGGCACAGAGACAATGAGACACAGAGACTCTGATACACAGAGACACAGAGACTCTGAGACGCTGAGACTCTGAGACACTGAGGCACAGAGACACTGAGGCACAGAGACACAGAGACACAGAGATACTGAAACTCTGAGACACTGAGACACTGAGACACTGAGACACAGAGACACAGAGACACAGAGACAATGTGACACTGAATCTCTGAGACACTGATACACTGAGACACAGAGACACTGTGACTCTGAGACACTGAGACACTGAGACACAGAGACACAGAGACACTGAGACACAGACACACTGAGACTCTGAGACGCTGAGACACAGAGACACTGTGACACAGAGACACAGAGACAGTAAGACACTGAGAGACTGAGGCACAGACGCACTGAGACACTGAGGCACTGAGACACAGATACACATAGACACTGAGACTCTGAGACACTGAGGCACAGAGACACAGATACACATAGACACTGAGACACTGAGACACTTAAACACAGAGAGACAGAGGCACAGAGACGCTGAGACACAGAGACACTGTGACACAGAGACAGTAAGACACTGAGAGACTGTGACACTGAGGCACAGAGACACTCAGACACAGAGACAAAGAGACACTGAGTCTCAGAGACACTGATACACTGAGACACAGAGACACTGAGACTTTGAGACACAAAGTCACTGAGGCACAGTGACACTGAGATACAGAGACATGTAGACACTGAAACTCTGAGACACTGAGACACAGAGACACAGAGACTCTGAGACACAGAGACACAGAGACTTAGAGACACAGACTCACTAAAACTCTGAGACACTGAGACACTGGGACACAGAGACACAGAGACACTTAGACACTGTGACTCAGAGACTCTTAAACACAGAGACACTGATACACTTAAACACAGAGAGACTGAGACTCTGAGACACTGAGACACAGAGACACATAACCTTGAGACACTGAGACACAGAGACACTGAGACACAGAGATACTGAGACACTGAGACACAGAGACACTGAGACTGTGAGACACTGAGACAATGGGACACAGAGACTCTGAGACTCTGAGATACAGAGACACTGAGACTCTGAGACACAGAGATACTGAGACACTGAGACACTGAGACACAGAGACACTGAGACACTGAGACTCGGAGACACTGAGGCACAGAGACACTGAGACAATGAGACTTTGAGATATTACGACACTGAGGCACATATACACTGAGTCTCTGAGACACAGAGAACTGAGAGTCTGATAGACTGAGGCACAGAGACACTGAGACACTGAGGCACCAAGACACAGAGACTCTGAGACACTGAGGCACTGAGGCACAGAGGCTCTGAGATACAGAGACACAGAGACTCTGAGACACTGAGACACAGAGACGCTGAGACACAGAGACGCAGAGACACTGAGAGACTGAGTCACAGAGACACAGAGACACTGAGACACTGTGACTCAGAGACACTTAGACACAGAGACACTGAAACACTTAAACACAGAGAGACAGAGGCACAGAGACGCTGAGACACAGAGACACTGTGACACAGAGACAGTAAGACACTGAGAGACTGAGGCACAGACGCACTGAGACGCTGAGACACTGAGGCACTGAGACACAGATACACATAGGCACTGAGACTCTGAGACACTGAGGCACAGAGACACTGAGATACAGAGACATAGAGACACTGAAACTCTTCGACACTGAGGCACAGAAACACTGAGATACAGAGACATAGAGACACTGAAACTCTTCGACACTGAGACACTGTGACACTGTGACACAGAGACTCTGAGACACAGAGACACAGAGACACAGACTCACTGAAACTCTGAGACACTGAGACACTGGGACACAAAGATACTGAGACATTGAGATCTGAGGCACTGAGACACTGAGACACAGAGGCAATGTGACACTGAATCTCTGAGACACTGATACACTGAGACACAGAGACACTGTGACCCTGAGACACTGAGACACAGAGACACAGAGACACAGACTCACTGAAACTCTGAGACACTGGGACACAGAGTCACTGAGACAGAGAGACACAGAGACACTGAATCTCTGAGACACTGATACACTGAGACACAGAGACACTGTGACTCTGAGACACTGAGACACAGAGACACAGAGACACTGAGACACTGAGACCCTGTGACACTGAGGCACAGAGACACTCAGACACAGAGACAAAGAGACACTGAGTCTCAGAGACACTGATACACTGAGACACAGAGACACTGAGACTTTGAGACACAAAGACACTGAGGCACAGTGACACTGAGATAGAGAGACATGTAGACACTGAAACTCTGAGACACTGAGACACTGAGACACATAGACTCTGAGACACAGAGACACAGAGACACAGACTCACTGAAACTCTGAGACACTGAGACACTGGGACAGAGAGTCACTGAGACAGAGAGGCACAGATGCACTGAATCTCTGAGACACTGATGCACTGAGACTCTGAGACACTGTGACTCTGAGACACTGCGACACTGAGACACGGAGACATTGAGACACGGAGACACTGAGACACTGAGACACTGAGGCACAGAGACACTGAGACACAGAGACACTGAGACACTGAGACACTGAGACACAGAGACACTGAGACACAGAGACTCTGAGACACAGAGACACAGAGACTCAGAGACACAGACTCACTGAAACTCTGAGACACTGAGACACTGAGACAAAGAGATACTAAGACACAGAGGCACTGAGTCTCTGAGACACTGATACATTGAGAGTCTGAGACACTGAGGCACAGAGATCGAGAATCACTGAGACAGAGAGACACTGATAATCTGAGACACTGAGACACTGTGTCATTGAGGCACAGAGACACTCAGACACAGAGAAACTGAGACACTGAGGCACCAAGACACAGAGACTCTGAGAGATTGAGACTCTGAGACTCTGAGACAAAGAGACACAGTAACACAGAGACATAGAGACAATGAGGCACAGAGATACAGAGACACTGAGGCACAGAGACACTGAGACACAGACACACTGAGACTCTGAGACGCTGAGACACAGAGACACTGTGACACAGAGACACAGAGACAGTGAGACACTGAGAGACTGAGGCACAGACGCACTGAGACACTGAGACTCTGAGACACTGAGGCACAGAGACACTGAGATACAGAGACATAGAGACACTGAAACTCTTCGACACTGAGACACTGTGACACTGAGGCAGAGAAACACTGAGACACAGAGACATAGAGACACTGAAACTCTGAGACACTGAGACACTGTGACACAGAGACTCTGAGACACATAGACACAGAGACGCAGAGACACAGACTCACTGAAACTCTGAGACACTGAGACACTGGGAAACAGAGACACTGAGACAGGGAGACACAGAGACACTGAATCTCTGAGACACTGATACACTGAGACAAAGAGTGACTTTGAAACAAAGTGACACAGAGACACAGACTCACTGAAACTCTGAGACACTGGGACACAGAGAAACTGAGACAGAGAGGCACAGATAAACTGAATCTCTGAGACACTGATGCACTGAGACACAGAGACACAGAGACACTGTGACTCTGAGACACTGAGACACTGAGACAAGGAGATACTGAGACACGGAGACACTGAGACACTGTGACACTGGGGCACAGAGACACTGAGACACAGAGACACTGAGATACAGAGACACTGAGACACAGAGACACTGAGGCACAGTGATACTGCGAAACAGATTCACTGAGACCCTAAGACACTGTGAAACGGAAAATCTGAGACACTGAGACACTGTGACACTGAGGCACAGAGACACTCAGACAGAGAGACACTGAGTCTCAGAGACACTGATAAACTGAGACACAGAGACAGAGACACTGAGACTCTGAGACCTGAGACACTGAGACACAGAGACACAGAGACATTGGGACACAGAGACACTGAGACTCTGAGACACTGAGACACAAAGACACTGAGGCACAGAGACAGTGAGACACTGTGACACTGAGGCACAGAGACACTGAGACACATAGACACTGAGACAATGAGACTTTGAGATATTACGACACTGAGGCACATATACACTGAGTCTCTGAGACACAGAGACACTGAGAGTCTGATAGACTGAGGCACAGAGACACTGAGACACTGAGGCACCAAGACACAGAGACTCTGAGACACTGAGGCACTGAGGCACAGAGGCTCTGTGATACAGAGACACAGAGACTCTGAGACACTGAGACACAGAGACGCAGAGACACTGAGAGACTGAGTCACAGAGACACAGAGACACTGAGACACTGTGACTCAGAGACACTTAGACACAGAGACACTGAGACACTTAAACACAGAGAGACAGAGGCACAGAGACGCTGAGACACAGAGACACTGTGACACAGAGACAGTAAGACACTGAGAGACTGTGACACTGAGGCACAGAGACACTCAGACACAGAGACAAAGAGACACTGAGTCTCAGAGACACTGATACACTGAGAAACAGAGACACTGAGACTTTGAGACACAAAGACACTGAGGCACAGTGACACTGAGATACAGAGACATGTAGACACTGAAACTCTGAGACACTGAGACACTGAGACACATAGACTCTGAGACACAGAGACACAGAGACACAGACTCACTGAAACTCTGAGACACTGAGACACTGGGACACAGAGACACTGAGACAGAGAGGCACAGATACACTGAATCTCTGAGACACTGATGCGCTGAGACTCTGAGACACTGCGACACTGAGACACGGAGACATTGAGACACGGAGACACTGAGGCACAGAGACACTGAGACACAGAGACACTGAGACACAGAGACACTGAGGCACAGAGACACTGAGACACAGAGACACTGAGACACAGAGACACTGAGGCACAGAGACCCTGCGACACAGAGACACTGTGACATTGAGACTCTGAGACACTGAGACACTGAGGCACAGTGATACTGAGACACAGATTCACTGAGACTCTAAGACACTGAGACACTGAAAATCTGAGACACTGAGACACTGTGACACTGAGGCACAGAGACACTCAGACAGTTAGACACTGAGTCTCAGAGACACTGATAAACTGAGACACAGAAACAGAGACACTGAGATTCTGAGACCTGAGACACTGAGACACAGAGAAACTGGGACACAGAGACACTGAGACTCTGAGACAGTGAGACACAAATTCACTGAGACAAAGAGACACTGAGACACTGTGACACTGAGGCACAGAGACACTCAACACAGAGGCAAAGTGACACTGAGTGTCTGAGACATTGATACACTGAGACACTGAGACTCTGAGACATTGAGACACTGAGGCACAGAGAAACTGAGACACTGAGACACTGAGACACAGAGACACTGAGACACTGAGACACAGAGACACTGAGACACTGAGACTTTGAGATATTAAGACACTGAGGCACAGATACACTGAGTCTCTGAGAGTCTGATAGACTGAGGCACTGAGGCACCAAGACACAGAGACTCTGAGACGCTGAGACTCTGAGTCTCTGAGACACTGAGATACAGAGACACAGAAACACTGAGACACTGAGGCACTGAGACACAGAGGCACTGAGACACAGAGACACTGAGACACAGAGACACAGAGACACAGACTCACTGAAACTCTGAGACGCTGAGACTCTGAGACACTGAGACACAAAACTTTGAGACACTGAGAATCTGAGTCTCTGAGACACTGATAAACTGAGACACAGAGACACAGAGACATAGAGACACTGATACACTGCGACTCTGAGACACTGAGATACTGGGACACAGAAACACTGAGACACAGAGACACTGAGGCACAGAGACACTGTGACACAGAGACACTGTGACATTAGACTCTGAAACGCTGAGACACTGAGGCAAAGTGATACTGAGACACTGAGACACAGAGACACAGATACACAGAGACGCTGAGAGTCTGATAGACTGAGGCACAGAGACACTGAGGCACCAAGATACAGAAACTCTGAGACACTGAGACGCTGAGATTCTGATACATTGATACACAGAGACACAAAGACACAGAAGCACTGAGACACTGAGGCACTGACGCACAGAGGCACTGAGATACAGAGACAAAGAGACTCTGAGACACTGAGACTCTGAGACACTGAGACAATGGGACACGGAGACACTGAGACTCTGAGATACTGAGACACAGAGACACAAAACCTTGAGAGACTGAGACACAGAGACACTGAGACACAGAGATACTGAGACACTGAGACACAGAGTCACTGAGACTGTGAGAGACTGATACAATGGGACACAGAGACTCTGAGACTCTGAGATACTGAGACACAGAGACACTGAGACTCTGAGACACAGAGATACTGAGACACTGAGACACTGAGACACTGAGACAAAGAGACACTGAGACACTGAGACACTGAGACTCGGAGACACTGAGGCACAGAGACACTGAGACACAGAGATGCTGAGACACAGAGACACTGAGTCTCTGAGACACTGATACAGTGAGACTCTGAGACACTGAGTCAGAGAGACACTGATAATCTGAGACACTGAGACACTGTGACATTGAGGCACAGAGACACTCAGACACAGAGAAACTGAGACACTGAGGCACCAAGACACAGAGACTCTGAGAGATTGAGACTCTGAGACTCTGAGACACTGAGACTCAGTAACACAGAGACGTAGAGACAATGAGGCACAGAGATACAGAGACACTGAGGCACAGAGGCACAGAGACACTGAGACACAGAGACACTGAGACTCTGAGACGCTGAGACACAGAGACACTGTGACACAGAGACACAGAAACAGTAAGACACTGAGAGACTGAGGCACAGAGACACTGAAACACTGAGACACTGAGGCACTGAGACACAGATACACATAGACACTGAGACTCTGAGACACTGAGGCACAGAGACATAGAGACACTGAAACTCTGAGACACTGAGACACTGTGACAGAGAGACTCTGAGACAGAGAGACACAGAGACACTGAATCTCTGAGACACTGATACACTGAGACACAGAGTGACTTGGAAACACAGTGACACAGAGACACAGACTCACTGAAACTCTGAGACACTGAGACACTGTGACAGAGAGACTCTGAGACAGAGAGACACAGAGACACTGAATCTCTGAGACACTGATACACTGAGACACAGAGTGACTTGGAAACACAGTGACACAGAGACACAGACTCACTGAAACTCTGAGACACTGAGACACTGGGACACAGAGATACTGAGACAGAGAGGCACAGATAAACTGAATCTCTGAGACACTGATGCACTGAGACACAGAGACACAGAGACACTGTGACTCTGAGACACTGAGACACGGAGATACTGAGACACGGAGACACTGAGACACTGTGACACTGGGGCACAGAGACACTGAGACACAGAGACACTGAGACACAGAGACACTGAGGCACAGAGACACTGCGACACAGAGACACAGTGAAATTGAGACTCTGAGACGCTGAGACACTGAGGCACAGTGATACTGAGACACAGATTCACTGAGACTCTAAGACACTGAGAAACTGAAAATCTGAGACACTGAGACACTGTGACACTGAGGCACAGAGACACTCAGACAGTTAGACACTGAGTCTCAGAGTCACTGATAAACTGAGACACAGAGACAGAGACACTGAGACTCTGAGACCTGAGACACAGGGACACTGGGACACAGAGACACTGAGACTCTGAGACACTGAGACACAGAGACACTGAGGCACAGAGACAGTGAGACACTGTGACACTGAGGCACAGAGACACTCAACACAGAGACAAAGTGACACTGAGTGTCTGAGACATTGAGACACTGAGGCACAGAGACACTGAGACACTGAGACACAGAGACACTGAGACACTGAGACACAGAGACACTGAGACACTGAAACACAGAGACACTGAGACAAGGAGACACTGAAACTCTGAGACATTGAGACACTGAGGCATAGAGGCACTGAGACACAGAGACACTGAGACACAGAGACACTGAGATACTGAGACTTTGAGATATTAAAACAGTGAGACACAGAGACGCTGAGACACTGAGACACAGAGACACTGAGAGTCTGACAGACTAAGGCACAGAGACACTGAGGCACCAAGATACAGAAACTCTGAGACACTGAGACGCTGAGACTCTGATACATTGATACACAGAGACACAAAGACACAGAAGCACTGAGACACTGAGGCACTGAGGCACAGGGGCACTGAGATACAGAGACACAGAGACTCTGAGACACTGAGACACAGAGACACAGAGACATTGCTACACTGAGGTACAGAGACACTGAGACACAGAGACACTGAGACACTGTGATTCAGAGACACTTTGACACAAAGACACTGAGACACTTAAACACAGAGAGACTGAGACACTGAGACTCTGAGACACTGAGACAATGGGACACGGAGAGACTGAGACTCTGAGACACTGAGGCACAAAGACACTGAGACATTGCTACCCTGAGGTACAGAGAAACTGAGACATAGAGACACTGAGACACTGTGACACAGAGGCTCTGAGACACAGAGACACAGACTCACTGAAACTCTGAGACACTGAGACACTGAGACACTGGGACACAGAGACATTGAGATAGAGAGACACCGAGACACTGAATCTCTGAGACACTGATACACTGAGACACAGAGACACTGTGACTCTGAGACACTGAGACACTGAGGCACAGAGACACTGAGACCCTGTGACACTGAGGCACAGAGACATGGAGACACTGAAACTCTGAGACACTGTGACACAGAGACACAGAGACTCTGAGACACAGTGACACAGAGACACAGACTTACTGAAACTCTGAGACAATGAGACACTGAGACACTGATGCACTGAGACACAGAGACACTGTGACTCTGAGACACTGAGAAACGGAGACACTGAGACACGGAGACACTGAGACACTGTGACACTGAGGCACAGAGACACTGAGACACAGAGACACTGAGGCACAGACACACTGCGACACAGAAACACTGTGACATTGAGACTCTGAGACGCTGAAAATCTGAGAAACTGAGACACTGTGACACTGAGGCACAGAGACACACAGACAGTTAGACACTGAGTCTCAGAGACACTGATAAACTGAGACACAGAGACAGAGGCACTGAGACTCTGAGACCTGAGACACTGAGACACAGAGACACTGGGACACAGAGACACTGAGACTGTGAGACACTGAGACACAAAGACACTGAGGCACAGAGACAGTGAGACACTGTGACACTGAGGCACAGAGACACTCAACACAGAGACAAAGTGACACTGAGTGTCTGAGAAATTGATACACTGAGACACTGAGACTTTGAGACATTGAGACACTGAGGCACAGAGACACTGAGACACTGAGACAATGAGACTTTGAGATATTACGACACTGTGGCACAGATTAACTGAGTCTCTGAGACACTGAGACACTGAGAGTCTGATAGACTGAGGCACAGAGACACTGAGACACTGAGGCACCAAGACACAGAGACTCTGAGACACTGAGGCACAGAGGCACTGAGATACAGAGACACAGAGACTCTGAGACACTGAGACACAGAGAAGCAGAGACACTGAGATACTGAGGCACAGAGACACAGACACACTGAGACACTGTGACTCAGAGACACTTAGACACAGAGACACTGAGACACTTAAACACAGAGAGACTGAGACACTGAGACAATGGGACATGGAGACACTGAGACTCTGAGACACGGAGACACAGTAACACAGAGACACAGAGACAATGAGGCAAAGAGATACAGAGACACAGAGACACTGAGATACTGAGACACTGAGACTCGGAGATACGGAGGCACAGAGACACTGAGACAAAGAGATACTGAGACACAGAGACACTGAGTCTCTGAGACACTGAGGCACAGAGACTTTGAGACACAGAGACACTGAGTTTCTGAGACACTGAGGCACAGAGACACTGAGACACTGAGACACAGAGACACAGAGACACTGAGACAAAGAGATACTGAGACACAGAGACACTGAGTCTCTGAGACACTGATACATTGAGATCTGAGACACTGAGGCACAGAGACTTTGAGACACAGAGACACAGCGACACTGAGACACAGAGATACTGAGACACTGAGACTCGGAGACACTGAGGCACAGAGACACTTAGACACAGAGATACTGAGACACAGAGACACTGAGTCTCTGAGACACTGATACATTAAGACTCTGAGACACTGAGGCACAGAGACTTTGAGACACAGAGACACTGAGATTCTGAGACACTGAGGCACAGAGATACTGAGACACTGAGACCCTGTGACACTGAGGCACAGAGACACTCAGACACAGAGACAAAGAGACACTGATTCTCAGAGACACTGATACACTGAAACACAGAGACACTGAGACTTTGAGACATAGAGACACTGAGGCACAGAGTCACTGAGACACTGAGACACAGAGACACTGAGACACTGAGACACTGATACATTGAGACTCTGAGACACCTAGGCACAGAGATATTGAGACACAGAGACACTAAGATTCTGAGACATTGAGGCACAGAGTCACTCAGACACAGAGAAACTGAGACACTGAGGCACCAAGACACAGAGACTCTGAGAGATTGAGTCTCTGAGACTCTGAGACACTGAGACACAGTAACACAGAGACAGAGAGACAATGTGGCACAGAGATACTGAGATACTGAGACTCGGAGATACGGAGGCACAGAGACACTGAGACAAAGAGATACTGAGACACAGAGACACTGAGTCTCTGAGACACTGATACATTGAGACTCTGAGACACTGAGGCACAGAGACTTTGAGACACAGAGACACTGAGATTCTGAGACACTGAGGCACAGAGACACTGAGACACAGAGATACTGAGACACTGAGACCCTGTGACACTGAGGCACAGAGACACTCAGACACAGAGACAAAGAGACACTGATTCTCAGAGACACTGATACACTGAGACACAGAGACATTGAGACACTGAGACACTGAGACACTGAGGCACAGAGTCACTGAGACACTGAGACACAGAGACACTGAGACACTGAGACACTGAGAAGCGGAGACACTGAGGCACAGAGACACTTAGACACAGAGATACTGAGACACAGAGACACTGAGTCTCTGAGACACTGATACATTGAGACTCTGAGACACTGAGGCACAGAGACACTGAAACACTGAGGTACAGAGTCACTCAGACACTGATACACTGAGACACGGAGACACTGAGACACTGTGACACTGAGGCACAGAGACACTGAGACACAGAGACACTGAGGCACAGACACACTGCGACACAGAGACACTGAGACACAGAGATACTGAGACACTGAGACCCTGTGACACTGAGGCACAGAGACACTCAGACACAGAGACAAAGAGACACTGATTCTCAGAGACACTGATACACTGAGACACAGAGACATTGAGACACTGAGACACTGAGACACTGAGGCACAGAGTCACTGAGACACTGAGACACAGAGACACTGAGACACTGAGACACTGAGAAGCGGAGACACTGAGGCACAGAGACACTTAGACACAGAGATACTGAGACACAGAGACACTGAGTCTCTGAGACACTGATACATTGAGACTCTGAGACACTGAGGCACAGAGACACTGAAACACAGAGATACAGAGTCACTCAGACACTGATACACTGAGACACAGAGACACTGAGTCTCTGAGACACTGATACATTGAGACTCTGAGACACTGAGGCACAGAGACACTGAAACACTGAGGTACAGAGTCACTCAGACACTGATACACTGAGACACGGAGACACTGAGACACTGTGACACTGAGGCACAGAGACACTGAGACACAGAGACACTGAGGCACAGACACACTGCGACACAGAGACACTGTGACATTGAGACTCTGAGACGCTGAGACTCTGAGGCACAGTGATACTTAGATACAGATTCACTGAGACTCTAAGACACTGTGAAACGGAAAATCTGAGAAACTGAGACACTGTGACACTGAGGCACAGAGACACACAGACAGTTAGACACTGAGTCTCAGAGACACTGATAAACTGAGACACAGAGACAGAGGCACTGAGACTCTGAGACCTGAGACACTGAGACACAGAGACACTGGGACACAGAGACACTGAGACTGTGAGACACTGAGACACAAAGACACTGAGGCACAGAGACAGTGAGACACTGTGACACTGAGGCACAGAGACACTCAACACAGAGACAAAGTGACACTGAGTGTCTGAGAAATTGATACACTGAGACACTGAGACTTTGAGACATTGAGACACTGAGGCACAGAGACACTGAGACACTGAGACACATAGACACTGAGACAATGAGACTTTGAGATATTACGACACTGTGGCACAGATTAACTGAGTCTCTGAGACACTGAGACACTGAGAGTCTGATAGACTGAGGCACAGAGACACTGAGACACTGAGGCACCAAGACACAGAGACTCAGAGACACTGATGCACAGAGGCACTGAGATACAGAGACACAGAGACTCTGAGACACTGAGACACAGAGACGCAGAGACACTGAGATACTGAGGCACAGAGACACAGACACACTGAGACACTGTGACTCAGAGACACTTAGACACAGAGACACTGAGACACTTAAACACAGAGAGACTGAGACACTGAGACAATGGGACATGGAGACACTGAGACTCTGAGACACGGAGACACAGTAACACAGAGACACAGAGACAATGAGGCAAAGAGATACAGAGACACAGAGACACTGAGATACTGAGACACTGAGACTCGGAGATACGGAGGCACAGAGACACTGAGACAAAGAGATACTGAGACACAGAGACACTGAGTCTCTGAGACACTGAGGCACAGAGACTTTGAGACACAGAGACACTGAGTTTCTGAGACACTGAGGCACAGAGACACTGAGACACTGAGACACAGAGACACAGAGACACTGAGACAAAGAGATACTGAGACACAGAGACACTGAGTCTCTGAGACACTGATACATTGAGATCTGAGACACTGAGGCACAGAGACTTTGAGACACAGAGACACAGCGACACTGAGACACAGAGATACTGATACATTGAGACTCTGAGACACTGAGGCACAGAGACTTTGAGACACAGAGACACTGAGATTCTGAGACACTGAGGCACAGAGACACTGAGACACAGAGATACTGAGACACTGAGACCCTGTGACACTGAGGCACAGAGACACTCAGACACAGAGACAAAGAGACACTGATTCTCAGAGACACTGATACACTGAGACACAGAGACACAGAGACAGAGACAGAGACACTGAGACTTTGAGACACAGAGACACTGTGGCACAGAGTCACTGAGACACTGAGACACAGAGACACTGAGACACTGAGAAGCGGAGACACTGAGGCACAGAGACACTTAGACACAGAGATACTGAGACACAGAGACACTGAGCCTCTGAGACACTGATACATTGAGACTCTGAGACACCTAGGCACAGAGATATTGAGACACAGAGACACTAAGATTCTGAGACATTGAGGCACAGAGTCACTCAGACACAGAGAAACTGAGACACTGAGGCACCAAGACACAGAGACTCGGAGAGATTGAGTCTCTGAGACTCTGGGACACTGAGACACAGTAACACAGAGACAGAGAGACAATGAGGCACAGAGATACAGAGACACTGAGACTCGGAGATACGGAGGCACAGAGACACTGAGACAAAGAGATACTGAGACACAGAGACACTGAGTCTCTGAGACACTGATACATTGAGACTCTGAGACACTGAGGCACAGAGACTTTGAGACACAGAGACACTGAGATTCTGAGACACTGAGGCACAGAGACACTGAGACACAGAGATACTGAGACACTGAGACCCTGTGACACTGAGGCACAGAGACACTCAGACACAGAGACAAAGAGACACTGATTCTCAGAGACACTGATACACTGAGACACAGAGACACTGAGACACTGAGACACTGAGGCACAGAGTCACTGAGACACTGAGACACAGAGACACTGAGACACTGAGACACTGAGAAGCGGAGACACTGAGGCACAGAGACACTTAGACACAGAGATACTGAGACACAGAGACACTGAGTCTCTGAGACACTGATGCATTGAGACTCTGAGACACTGAGGCACAGAGACACTGAGACACAGAGACAATGAGGCACAGAGATACTGAGACACTGAGACTCGGAGATACGGAGGCACAGAGACACTGAGACAAAGAAATACTGAGACACAGAGACACTGAGTCTCTGAGACACTGATACATTGAGACTCTGAGACACTGAGGCACAGAGATCGAGAATCACTGAGACACTGTGACACTGTGACATTGAGGTACAGAGTCACTCAGACACAGAGAAACTGAGACACTGAGGCACCAAGACATAGAGACTCTGAGAGATTGAGTCTCTGAGACTCTGAGACACTGAGACACAGTAACACAGAGATACAGAGACACTGAGGCACAGAGACACTGAGACACAGAGACACTGAGACTCTGAGACGCTGAGACACAGAGACACTGTGACACAGAGACACAGAGACAGTAAGACACTGAGAGACTGAGGCCCAGAGACACTGAAACACTGAGACACTGAGGCACTGAGACACAGATACACATAGACACTGAGACTCTGAGACACTGAGGCACAGAGACACTGAGATACAGAGAAATAGAGACACTGAAACTCTGAGACACTGAGACACTGAGACACTGAGACACTGAGAAGCGGAGACACTGAGGCACAGAGACACTTAGACACAGAGATACTGAGACACAGAGACACTGAGTCTCTGAGACACTGATACATTGAGACTCTGAGACACCTAGGCACAGAGATATTGAGACACAGAGACACTAAGATTCTGAGACACTGAGGCACAGAGACAATGAGACAAAGAGATACTGAGACACTGAGACCCTGTGACACTGAGGCACAGAGACACTCAGACACAGAGACAAAGAGACACTGAGACACAGAGATACTGAGACACAGAGACACTGAGTCTCTGAGACACTGATACATTGAGACTCTGAGACACTGAGGCACAGAGATCGAGAATCACTGAGACACTGTGACACTGTGACATTGAGGTACAGAGTCACTCAGACACAGAGAAACTGAGACACTGAGACACCAAGACACAGAGACTCTGAGAGATTGAGTCTCTGAGACTCTGAGACACTGAGACACAGTAACACAGAGACACAGAGACAATGAGGCACAGAGATACAGAGACACTGAGTCTCTGAGACATTGAGACTCTGAGACACTGAGGCACAGAGACTTTGAGACACAGAGACACTGAGATTCTGAGACACTGAGGCACAGAGACACTGAGACACAGAGATACTGAGACACTGAGACCCTGTGACACTGAGGCACAGAGACACTCAGACACAGAGACAAAGAGACACTGATTCTCAGAGACACTGATACACTGAGACACAGAGACACTGAGACTTTGAGACACAGAGACACTGAGGCACAGAGTCACTGAGACACTGAGACACAGATACACTGAGACACTGAGAAGCGGAGACACTGAGGCACAGAGACACTTAGACACAGAGATACTGAGACACAGAGACACTGAGTCTCTGAGACACTGATACATTGAGACTCTGAGACACCTAGGCACAGAGATATTGAGACACAGAGACACTAAGATTCTGAGACACTGAGGCACAGAGACAATGAGACACAGAGATACTGAGACACAGAGACACTGAGTCTCTGAGACACTAATACATTGAGACTCTGAGCCACCTAGGCACAGAGATATTGAGACACAGAGACACTAAGATTCTGAGACACTGAGGCACAGAGACAATGAGACACAGAGATACTGAGACACAGAGACATTGAGACTCTGAGACACTGAGGCACAGAGATTGAGAATCACTGAGACACTGTGACACTGTGACATTGAGGCACAGAGTCACTCAGACACAGAGAAATTGAGACACTGAGGCACCAAGACACAGAGACTCTGAGAGATTGAGTCTCTGAGACTCTGAGACACTGAGACACAGTAACACAGAGACACAGAGACAATGAGGCACAGAGATACTGAGACACTGAGACTCGGAGATACGGAGGCACAGAGACACTGAGACAAAGAAATACTGAGACACAGAGACACTGAGTCTCTGAGACACTGATACATTGAGACTCTGAGACACCTAGGCACAGAGATATTGAGACACAGAGACACTAAGATTCTGAGACACTGAGGCACAGAGACAATGAGACACAGAGATACTGAGACACTGAGACCCTGTGACACTGAGGCACAGAGACACTCAGACACAGTGACAAAGAGACACTGAGACACAGAGATACTGAGACACAGAGACACTGAGTCTCTGAGACACTGATACATTGAGACTCTGAGACACTGAGGCACAGAGATCGAGAATCACTGAGACACTGTGACACTGTGACATTGAGGTACAGAGTCACTCAGACACAGAGAAACTGAGACACTGAGGCACCAAGACACAGAGACTCTGAGAGATTGAGTCTCTGAGACTCTGAGACACTGAGACACAGTAACACAGAGACACAGAGACAATGAGGCACAGAGATACAGAGACACTGAGTCTCTGAGACATTGAGACTCTGAGACACTGAGGCACAGAGACTTTGAGACACAGAGACACTGAGATTCTGAGACACTGAGGCACAGAGACACTGAGACACAGAGATACTGAGACACTGAGACCCTGTGACACTGAGGCACAGAGACACTCAGACACAGAGACAAAGAGACACTGATTCTCAGAGACACTGATACACTGAGACACAGAGACACTGAGACTTTGAGACACAGAGACACTGAGGCACAGAGTCACTGAGACACTGAGACACAGATACACTGAGACACTGAGAAGCGGAGACACTGAGGCACAGAGACACTTAGACACAGAGATACTGAGACACAGAGACACTGAGTCTCTGAGACACTGATACATTGAGACTCTGAGACACCTAGGCACAGAGATATTGAGACACAGAGACACTAAGATTCTGAGACACTGAGGCACAGAGACAATGAGACACAGAGATACTGAGACACAGAGACACTGAGTCTCTGAGACACTAATACATTGAGACTCTGAGACACCTAGGCACAGAGATATTGAGACACAGAGACACTAAGATTCTGAGACACTGAGGCACAGAGACAATGAGACACAGAGATACTGAGACACAGAGACATTGAGACTCTGAGACACTGAGGCACAGAGATTGAGAATCACTGAGACACTGTGACACTGTGACATTGAGGCACAGAGTCACTCAGACACAGAGAAATTGAGACACTGAGGCACCAAGACACAGAGACTCTGAGAGATTGAGTCTCTGAGACTCTGAGACACTGAGACACAGTAACACAGAGACACAGAGACAATGAGGCACAGAGATACTGAGACACTGAGACTCGGAGATACGGAGGCACAGAGACACTGAGACAAAGAAATACTGAGACACAGAGACACTGAGTCTCTGAGACACTGATACATTGAGACTCTGAGACACTGAGGCACAGAGATCGAGAATCACTGAGACACTGTGACACTGTGACATTGAGGTACAGAGTCACTCAGACACAGAGAAACTGAGACACTGAGGCACCAAGACATAGAGACTCTGAGAGATTGAGTCTCTGAGACTCTGAGACACTGAGACACAGTAACACAGAGATACAGAGACACTGAGGCACAGAGGCACAGAGACACTGAGACACAGAGACACTGAGACTCTGAGACGCTGAGACACAGAGACACTGTGACACAGAGACACAGAGACAGTAAGACACTGAGAGACTGAGGCCCAGAGACACTGAAACACTGAGACACTGAGGCACTGAGACACAGATACACATAGACACTGAGACTCTGAGACACTGAGGCACAGAGACACTGAGATACAGAGAAATAGAGACACTGAAACTCTGAGACACTGAGACACTGAGACACTGAGACACTGAGACACTGAGAAGCGGAGACACTGAGGCACAGAGACACTTAGACACAGAGATACTGAGACACAGAGACACTGAGTCTCTGAGACACTGATACATTGAGACTCTGAGACACCTAGGCACAGAGATATTGAGACACAGAGACACTAAGATTCTGAGACACTGAGGCACAGAGACAATGAGACAAAGAGATACTGAGACACTGAGACCCTGTGACACTGAGGCACAGAGACACTCAGACACAGAGACAAAGAGACACTGAGACACAGAGATACTGAGACACAGAGACACTGAGTCTCTGAGACACTGATACATTGAGACTCTGAGACACTGAGGCACAGAGATCGAGAATCACTGAGACACTGTGACACTGTGACATTGAGGTACAGAGTCACTCAGACACAGAGAAACTGAGACACTGAGACACCAAGACACAGAGACTCTGAGAGATTGAGTCTCTGAGACTCTGAGACACTGAGACACAGTAACACAGAGACACAGAGACAATGAGGCACAGAGATACAGAGACACTGAGTCTCTGAGACATTGAGACTCTGAGACACTGAGGCACAGAGACTTTGAGACACAGAGACACTGAGATTCTGAGACACTGAGGCACAGAGACACTGAGACACAGAGATACTGAGACACTGAGACCCTGTGACACTGAGGCACAGAGACACTCAGACACAGAGACAAAGAGACACTGATTCTCAGAGACACTGATACACTGAGACACAGAGACACTGAGACTTTGAGACACAGAGACACTGAGGCACAGAGTCACTGAGACACTGAGACACAGATACACTGAGACACTGAGAAGCGGAGACACTGAGGCACAGAGACACTTAGACACAGAGATACTGAGACACAGAGACACTGAGTCTCTGAGACACTGATACATTGAGACTCTGAGACACCTAGGCACAGAGATATTGAGACACAGAGACACTAAGATTCTGAGACACTGAGGCACAGAGACAATGAGACACAGAGATACTGAGACACAGAGACACTGAGTCTCTGAGACACTAATACATTGAGACTCTGAGCCACCTAGGCACAGAGATATTGAGACACAGAGACACTAAGATTCTGAGACACTGAGGCACAGAGACAATGAGACACAGAGATACTGAGACACAGAGACATTGAGACTCTGAGACACTGAGGCACAGAGATTGAGAATCACTGAGACACTGTGACACTGTGACATTGAGGCACAGAGTCACTCAGACACAGAGAAATTGAGACACTGAGGCACCAAGACACAGAGACTCTGAGAGATTGAGTCTCTGAGACTCTGAGACACTGAGACACAGTAACACAGAGACACAGAGACAATGAGGCACAGAGATACTGAGACACTGAGACTCGGAGATACGGAGGCACAGAGACACTGAGACAAAGAAATACTGAGACACAGAGACACTGAGTCTCTGAGACACTGATACATTGAGACTCTGAGACACCTAGGCACAGAGATATTGAGACACAGAGACACTAAGATTCTGAGACACTGAGGCACAGAGACAATGAGACACAGAGATACTGAGACACTGAGACCCTGTGACACTGAGGCACAGAGACACTCAGACACAGAGACAAAGAGACACTGAGACACAGAGATACTGAGACACAGAGACACTGAGTCTCTGAGACACTGATACATTGAGACTCTGAGACACTGAGGCACAGAGATCGAGAATCACTGAGACACTGTGACACTGTGACATTGAGGTACAGAGTCACTCAGACACAGAGAAACTGAGACACTGAGGCACCAAGACACAGAGACTCTGAGAGATTGAGTCTCTGAGACTCTGAGACACTGAGACACAGTAACACAGAGACACAGAGACAATGAGGCACAGAGATACAGAGACACTGAGTCTCTGAGACATTGAGACTCTGAGACACTGAGGCACAGAGACTTTGAGACACAGAGACACTGAGATTCTGAGACACTGAGGCACAGAGACACTGAGACACAGAGATACTGAGACACTGAGACCCTGTGACACTGAGGCACAGAGACACTCAGACACAGAGACAAAGAGACACTGATTCTCAGAGACACTGATACACTGAGACACAGAGACACTGAGACTTTGAGACACAGAGACACTGAGGCACAGAGTCACTGAGACACTGAGACACAGATACACTGAGACACTGAGAAGCGGAGACACTGAGGCACAGAGACACTTAGACACAGAGATACTGAGACACAGAGACACTGAGTCTCTGAGACACTGATACATTGAGACTCTGAGACACCTAGGCACAGAGATATTGAGACACAGAGACACTAAGATTCTGAGACACTGAGGCACAGAGACAATGAGACACAGAGATACTGAGACACAGAGACACTGAGTC
The DNA here is from genome assembly GCA_037974335.1 of Prionace glauca. NCBI lineage: Eukaryota > Metazoa > Chordata > Chondrichthyes > Carcharhiniformes > Carcharhinidae > Prionace > Prionace glauca. Next base: position 111,726 of record JBBMRE010000174.1, read on the forward strand.
TCTGAGACACTAATACATTGAGACTCTGAGACACCTAGGCACAGAGATATTGAGACACAGAGACACTAAGATTCTGAGACACTGAGGCACAGAGACAATGAGACACAGAGATACTGAGACACAGAGACATTGAGACTCTGAGACACTGAGGCACAGAGATTGAGAATCACTGAGACACTGTGACACTGTGACATTGAGGCACAGAGTCACTCAGACACAGAGAAATTGAGACACTGAGGCACCAAGACACAGAGACTCTGAGAGATTGAGTCTCTGAGACTCTGAGACACTGAGACACAGTAACACAGAGACACAGAGACAATGAGGCACAGAGATACTGAGACACTGAGACTCGGAGATACGGAGGCACAGAGACACTGAGACAAAGAAATACTGAGACACAGAGACACTGAGTCTCTGAGACACTGATACATTGAGACTCTGAGACACTGAGGCACAGAGATCGAGAATCACTGAGACACTGTGACACTGTGACATTGAGGTACAGAGTCACTCAGACACAGAGAAACTGAGACACTGAGGCACCAAGACATAGAGACTCTGAGAGATTGAGTCTCTGAGACTCTGAGACACTGAGACACAGTAACACAGAGATACAGAGACACTGAGGCACAGAGGCACAGAGACACTGAGACACAGAGACACTGAGACTCTGAGACGCTGAGACACAGAGACACTGCGACACAGAGACACAGAGACAGTAAGACACTGAGAGACTGAGGCCCAGAGACACTGAAACACTGAGACACTGAGGCACTGAGACACAGATACACATAGACACTGAGACTCTGAGACACTGAGGCACAGAGACACTGAGATACAGAGAAATAGAGACACTGAAACTCTGAGACACTGAGACACTGAGACACTGAGACACTGAGACACTGAGAAGCGGAGACACTGAGGCACAGAGACACTTAGACACAGAGATACTGAGACACAGAGACACTGAGTCTCTGAGACACTGATACATTGAGACTCTGAGACACCTAGGCACAGAGATATTGAGACACAGAGACACTAAGATTCTGAGACACTGAGGCACAGAGACAATGAGACACAGAGATACTGAGACACTGAGACCCTGTGACACTGAGGCACAGAGACACTCAGACACAGAGACAAAGAGACACTGAGACACAGAGATACTGAGACACAGAGACACTGAGTCTCTGAGACACTGATACATTGAGACTCTGAGACACTGAGGCACAGAGATCGAGAATCACTGAGACACTGTGACACTGTGACATTGAGGTACAGAGTCACTCAGACACAGAGAAACTGAGACACTGAGGCACCAAGACACAGAGACTCTGAGAGATTGAGTCTCTGAGACTCTGAGACACTGAGACACAGTAACACAGAGACACAGAGACAATGAGGCACAGAGATACAGAGACACTGAGTCTCTGAGACATTGAGACTCTGAGACACTGAGGCACAGAGACTTTGAGACACAGAGACACTGAGATTCTGAGACACTGAGGCACAGAGACACTGAGACACAGAGATACTGAGACACTGAGACCCTGTGACACTGAGGCACAGAGACACTCAGACACAGAGACAAAGAGACACTGATTCTCAGAGACACTGATACACTGAGACACAGAGACACTGAGACTTTGAGACACAGAGACACTGAGGCACAGAGTCACTGAGACACTGAGACACAGATACACTGAGACACTGAGACACTGAGAAGCGGAGACACTGAGGCACAGAGACACTTAGACACAGAGATACTGAGACACAGAGACACTGAGTCTCTGAGACACTGATACATTGAGACTCTGAGACACCTAGGCACAGAGATATTGAGACACAGAGACACTAAGATTCTGAGACACTGAGGCACAGAGACAATGAGACACAGAGATACTGAGACACAGAGACACTGAGTCTCTGAGACACTAATACATTGAGACTCTGAGACACCTAGGCACAGAGATATTGAGACACAGAGACACTAAGATTCTGAGACACTGAGGCACAGAGACAATGAGACACAGAGATACTGAGACACAGAGACATTGAGACTCTGAGACACTGAGGCACAGAGATTGAGAATCACTGAGACACTGTGACACTGTGACATTGAGGCACAGAGTCACTCATACACAGAGAAATTGAGACACTGAGGCACCAAGACACAGAGACTCTGAGAGATTGAGTCTCTGAGACTCTGAGACACTGAGACACAGTAACACAGAGACACAGAGACAATGAGGCACAGAGATACTGAGACACTGAGACTCGGAGATACGGAGGCACAGAGACACTGAGACAAAGAAATACTGAGACACAGAGACACTGAGTCTCTGAGACACTGATACATTGAGACTCTGAGACACTGAGGCACAGAGATCGAGAATCACTGAGACACTGTGACACAGAGACTTTGAGACACAGAGACACTGAGATTCTGAGACACTGAGGCACAGAGACACTGAGACACAGAGATACTGAGACACTGAGACCCTGTGACACTGAGGCACAGGGACACTCAGACACAGAGACAAAGAGACACTGATTCTCAGAGACACTGATATACTGAGACACAGAGACACTGAGACACTGAGACACTGAGAAGCGGAGACACTGAGGCACAGAGACACTTAGACACAGAGATACTGAGACACAGAGACACTGAGTCTCTGAGACACTGATACATTGAGACTCTGAGACACTGAGGCACAGAGACACTGAAACACAGAGATACTGAGACACAGAGACACTGAGTCTCTGAGACACTGATACATTGAGACTCTGAGACACTGAGGCACAGAGATCGAGAATCACTGAGACACTGTGACACTGTGACATTGAGGCACAGAGTCACTCAGACACAGAGAAACTGAGACACTGAGGCAACAAGACACAGAGACTCTGAGAGATTGAGTCTCTGAGACTCTGAGACATTGAGACACAGTAACACAGAGACACAGAGACAATGAGGCACAGAGATACAGAGACACTGAGGCACAGAGGCACAGAGACACTGAGACACAGAGACACTGAGACTCTGAGACGCTGAGACACAGAGACACTGTGACACAGAGACACAGAGACAGTAAGACACTGAGAGACTGAGGCACAGAGACACTGAAACACTGAGACACTGAGGCACTGAGACACAGATACACATAGACACTGAGACTCTGAGACACTGAGGCACAGAGACACTGAGACAAAGAGATACTGAGACACAGAGACACTGAGTCTCTGAGACACTGATACATTGAGACTCTGAGACACTGAGGCACAGAGACTTTGAGACACAGAGACACTGAGATTCTGAGACACTGAGGCACAGAGACACTGAGACACAGAGATACTGAGACACTGAGACCTTGTGACACTGAGGCACAGAGACACTCAGACACAGAGACAAAGAGACACTGATTCTCAGAGACACTGATACACTGAGACACAGAGACACTGAGACTTTGAGACACAGAGACACTGAGGCACAGAGTCACTGAGACACTGAGACACAGAGACACTGAGTCTCTGAGACACTGATACATTGAGACTCTGAGACACTGAGGCACAGATATCGAGAATCACTGAGACACTGTGACACTGTGACATTGAGGCACAGAGTCACTCAGACACAGAGAAACTGAGACACTGAGGCACCAAGACACAGAGACTCTGAGAGATTGAGTCTCTGAGACTCTGAGACACTGAGACACAGTAACACAGAGACACAGAGGCAATGAGGCACAGAGATACAGAGACACTGAGGCACAGAGACACTGAGACTCTGAGACGCTGAGACACAGAGACACTGTGACACAGAGACACAGAGACAGTAAGACACTGAGAGACTGAGGCACAGAGACACTGAAACACTGAGACACAGAGGCACTGAGACACAGATACACATAGACACTGAGACTCTGAGACACAGGGACACAGAGACACAGACACACTGAAACTCTGAGACACTGAGACACTGGGACACAAAGACACTGAAGCATTGAGACTCTGAGACACTGAGACACAGAGACTTTGAGACACAGAGACACTGAGACACAGAGACTTTGAGACACAGAGACACTGAGATTCTGAGACACTGAGGCACAGAGATACTGAGACACAGAGATACTGAGACACTGAGACCCTGTGACACTGAGGCACAGAGACACTCAGACACAGAGACAAAGAGACACTGATTCTCAGAGACACTGATACACTGAGACACAGAGACACTGAGACTTTGAGACACAGAGACACTGAGGCACAGAGTCACTGAGACACTGAGACACAGAGACAAAGAGACACTGAGAAGCGGAGACACTGAGGCACAGAGACACTTAGACACAGAGATACTGAGACACAGAGACACTGAGTCTCTGAGACACTGATACATTGAGACTCTGAGACACTGAGGCACAGAGTCTTTGAGACACAGAGACACTGAGATTCTGAGACACTGAGGCACAGAGACACTGAGACACAGAGATACTGAGACACTGAGACCCTGTGACACTGAGGCACAGAGACACTCAGACACAGAGACAAAGAGACACTGATTCTCAGAGACACTGATACACTGAGACACTGAGACACAGAGACACAGAGACACTGAGGCACAGAGTCACTAAGACACTGAGACACAGAGACACTGAGACACTGAGACACTGAGAAGCGGAGACACTGAGGCACAGAGACACTTAGACACAGAGATACTGAGACACAGAGACACTGAGTCTCTGAGACACTGATATATTGAGACTCTGAGACACCTAGGCACAGAGATATTGAGACACAGAGACACTAAGATTCTGAGACACTGAGGCACAGAGACAATGAGACACAGAGATACTGAGACACAGAGACACTGAGTCTCTGAGACACTGATACATTGAGACTCTGAGACACTGAGGCACAGAGACAATGAAAGACAGAGATACTGAGACACAGAGACACTGAGTCTCTGAGACACTGATACATTGAGACTCTGAGACACTGAGGCACAGAGATCGAGAATCACTGAGACACTGTGACACTGTGACATTGAGGCACAGAGTCACTCAGACACAGAGAAACTGAGACACTGAGGCACCAAGACACAGAGACTCTGAGAGATTGAGTCTCTGAGACTCTGAGACACTGAGACACAGTAACACAGAGACACAGAGACAATGAGGCACAGAGATACTGAGACACTGAGACTCGGAGATACGGAGGCACAGAGACACTGAGACAAAGAGATACTGAGACACAGAGACACTGAGTCTCTGAGACACTGATACATTGAGACTCTGAGACACTGAGGCACAGAGACTTTGAGACACAGAGACACTGAGATTCTGAGACACTGAGGCACAGAGACACTGAGACACAGAGATACTGAGACACTGAGACCCTGTGACACTGAGGCACAGAGACACTCAGACACAGAGACAAAGAGACACTGATTCTCAGAGACACTGATACACTGAGACACAGAGACACTGAGACACTGAGACACTGAGACACTGAGAAGTGGAGACACTGAGGCACAGAGACACTTAGACACAGAGATACTGAGACACAGAGACACTGATTCTCTGAGACACTGATACATTGAGACTCTGAGACACTGAGGCACAGAGACACTGAGTCTCTGAGACACTGATACATTGAGACTCTGAGACACTGAGGCACAGAGACACTGAAACACAGAGATTATGAGACACAGAGACACTGAGTCTCTGAGACACTGATACATTGAGACTCTGAGACACTGAGGCACAGAGATCGAGAATCACTGAGACACTGTGACACTGTGACATTGAGGTACAGAGTCACTCAGACACAGAGAAACTGAGACACTGAGGCACCAAGACATAGAGACTCTGAGAGATTGAGTCTCTGAGACTCTGAGACACTGAGACACAGTAACACAGAGATACAGAGACACTGAGGCACAGAGGCACAGAGACACTGAGACACAGAGACACTGAGACTCTGAGACGCTGAGACACAGAGACACTGTGACACAGAGACACAGAGACAGTAAGACACTGAGAGACTGAGGCCCAGAGACACTGAAACACTGAGACACTGAGGCACTGAGACACAGATACACATAGACACTGAGACTCTGAGACACTGAGGCACAGAGACACTGAGATACAGAGAAATAGAGACACTGAAACTCTGAGACACTGAGACACTGAGACACTGAGACACTGAGACACTGAGAAGCGGAGACACTGAGGCACAGAGACACTTAGACACAGAGATACTGAGACACAGAGACACTGAGTCTCTGAGACACTGATACATTGAGACTCTGAGACACCTAGGCACAGAGATATTGAGACACAGAGACACTAAGATTCTGAGACACTGAGGCACAGAGACAATGAGACAAAGAGATACTGAGACACTGAGACCCTGTGACACTGAGGCACAGAGACACTCAGACACAGAGACAAAGAGACACTGAGACACAGAGATACTGAGACACAGAGACACTGAGTCTCTGAGACACTGATACATTGAGACTCTGAGACACTGAGGCACAGAGATCGAGAATCACTGAGACACTGTGACACTGTGACATTGAGGTACAGAGTCACTCAGACACAGAGAAACTGAGACACTGAGACACCAAGACACAGAGACTCTGAGAGATTGAGTCTCTGAGACTCTGAGACACTGAGACACAGTAACACAGAGACACAGAGACAATGAGGCACAGAGATACAGAGACACTGAGTCTCTGAGACATTGAGACTCTGAGACACTGAGGCACAGAGACTTTGAGACACAGAGACACTGAGATTCTGAGACACTGAGGCACAGAGACACTGAGACACAGAGATACTGAGACACTGAGACCCTGTGACACTGAGGCACAGAGACACTCAGACACAGAGACAAAGAGACACTGATTCTCAGAGACACTGATACACTGAGACACAGAGACACTGAGACTTTGAGACACAGAGACACTGAGGCACAGAGTCACTGAGACACTGAGACACAGATACACTGAGACACTGAGAAGCGGAGACACTGAGGCACAGAGACACTTAGACACAGAGATACTGAGACACAGAGACACTGAGTCTCTGAGACACTGATACATTGAGACTCTGAGACACCTAGGCACAGAGATATTGAGACACAGAGACACTAAGATTCTGAGACACTGAGGCACAGAGACAATGAGACACAGAGATACTGAGACACAGAGACACTGAGTCTCTGAGACACTAATACATTGAGACTCTGAGCCACCTAGGCACAGAGATATTGAGACACAGAGACACTAAGATTCTGAGACACTGAGGCACAGAGACAATGAGACACAGAGATACTGAGACACAGAGACATTGAGACTCTGAGACACTGAGGCACAGAGATTGAGAATCACTGAGACACTGTGACACTGTGACATTGAGGCACAGAGTCACTCAGACACAGAGAAATTGAGACACTGAGGCACCAAGACACAGAGACTCTGAGAGATTGAGTCTCTGAGACTCTGAGACACTGAGACACAGTAACACAGAGACACAGAGACAATGAGGCACAGAGATACTGAGACACTGAGACTCGGAGATACGGAGGCACAGAGACACTGAGACAAAGAAATACTGAGACACAGAGACACTGAGTCTCTGAGACACTGATACATTGAGACTCTGAGACACCTAGGCACAGAGATATTGAGACACAGAGACACTAAGATTCTGAGACACTGAGGCACAGAGACAATGAGACACAGAGATACTGAGACACTGAGACCCTGTGACACTGAGGCACAGAGACACTCAGACACAGTGACAAAGAGACACTGAGACACAGAGATACTGAGACACAGAGACACTGAGTCTCTGAGACACTGATACATTGAGACTCTGAGACACTGAGGCACAGAGATCGAGAATCACTGAGACACTGTGACACTGTGACATTGAGGTACAGAGTCACTCAGACACAGAGAAACTGAGACACTGAGGCACCAAGACACAGAGACTCTGAGAGATTGAGTCTCTGAGACTCTGAGACACTGAGACACAGTAACACAGAGACACAGAGACAATGAGGCACAGAGATACAGAGACACTGAGTCTCTGAGACATTGAGACTCTGAGACACTGAGGCACAGAGACTTTGAGACACAGAGACACTGAGATTCTGAGACACTGAGGCACAGAGACACTGAGACACAGAGATACTGAGACACTGAGACCCTGTGACACTGAGGCACAGAGACACTCAGACACAGAGACAAAGAGACACTGATTCTCAGAGACACTGATACACTGAGACACAGAGACACTGAGACTTTGAGACACAGAGACACTGAGGCACAGAGTCACTGAGACACTGAGACACAGATACACTGAGACACTGAGAAGCGGAGACACTGAGGCACAGAGACACTTAGACACAGAGATACTGAGACACAGAGACACTGAGTCTCTGAGACACTGATACATTGAGACTCTGAGACACCTAGGCACAGAGATATTGAGACACAGAGACACTAAGATTCTGAGACACTGAGGCACAGAGACAATGAGACACAGAGATACTGAGACACAGAGACACTGAGTCTCTGAGACACTAATACATTGAGACTCTGAGACACCTAGGCACAGAGATATTGAGACACAGAGACACTAAGATTCTGAGACACTGAGGCACAGAGACAATGAGACACAGAGATACTGAGACACAGAGACATTGAGACTCTGAGACACTGAGGCACAGAGATTGAGAATCACTGAGACACTGTGACACTGTGACATTGAGGCACAGAGTCACTCAGACACAGAGAAATTGAGACACTGAGGCACCAAGACACAGAGACTCTGAGAGATTGAGTCTCTGAGACTCTGAGACACTGAGACACAGTAACACAGAGACACAGAGACAATGAGGCACAGAGATACTGAGACACTGAGACTCGGAGATACGGAGGCACAGAGACACTGAGACAAAGAAATACTGAGACACAGAGACACTGAGTCTCTGAGACACTGATACATTGAGACTCTGAGACACTGAGGCACAGAGATCGAGAATCACTGAGACACTGTGACACTGTGACATTGAGGTACAGAGTCACTCAGACACAGAGAAACTGAGACACTGAGGCACCAAGACATAGAGACTCTGAGAGATTGAGTCTCTGAGACTCTGAGACACTGAGACACAGTAACACAGAGATACAGAGACACTGAGGCACAGAGGCACAGAGACACTGAGACACAGAGACACTGAGACTCTGAGACGCTGAGACACAGAGACACTGTGACACAGAGACACAGAGACAGTAAGACACTGAGAGACTGAGGCCCAGAGACACTGAAACACTGAGACACTGAGGCACTGAGACACAGATACACATAGACACTGAGACTCTGAGACACTGAGGCACAGAGACACTGAGATACAGAGAAATAGAGACACTGAAACTCTGAGACACTGAGACACTGAGACACTGAGACACTGAGAAGCGGAGACACTGAGGCACAGAGACACTTAGACACAGAGATACTGAGACACAGAGACACTGAGTCTCTGAGACACTGATACATTGAGACTCTGAGACACTGAGGCACAGAGATATTGAGACACAGAGACACTAAGATTCTGAGACACTGAGGCACAGAGACAATGAGACAAAGAGATACTGAGACACTGAGACCCTGTGACACTGAGGCACAGAGACACTCAGACACAGAGACAAAGAGACACTGAGACACAGAGATACTGAGACACAGAGACACTGAGTCTCTGAGACACTGATACATTGAGACTCTGAGACACTGAGGCACAGAGATCGAGAATCACTGAGACACTGTGACACTGTGACATTGAGGTACAGAGTCACTCAGACACAGAGAAACTGAGACACTGAGACACCAAGACACAGAGACTCTGAGAGATTGAGTCTCTGAGACTCTGAGACACTGAGACACAGTAACACAGAGACACAGAGACAATGAGGCACAGAGATACAGAGACACTGAGTCTCTGAGACATTGAGACTCTGAGACACTGAGGCACAGAGACTTTGAGACACAGAGACACTGAGATTCTGAGACACTGAGGCACAGAGACACTGAGACACAGAGATACTGAGACACTGAGACCCTGTGACACTGAGGCACAGAGACACTCAGACACAGAGACAAAGAGACACTGATTCTCAGAGACACTGATACACTGAGACACAGAGACACTGAGACTTTGAGACACAGAGACACTGAGGCACAGAGTCACTGAGACACTGAGACACAGATACACTGAGACACTGAGAAGCGGAGACACTGAGGCACAGAGACACTTAGACACAGAGATACTGAGACACAGAGACACTGAGTCTCTGAGACACTGATACATTGAGACTCTGAGACACCTAGGCACAGAGATATTGAGTCACAGAGACACTAAGATTCTGAGACACTGAGGCACAGAGACAATGAGACACAGAGATACTGAGACACAGAGACACTGAGTCTCTGAGACACTAATACATTGAGACTCTGAGCCACCTAGGCACAGAGATATTGAGACACAGAGACACTAAGATTCTGAGACACTGAGGCACAGAGACAATGAGACACAGAGATACTGAGACACAGAGACATTGAGACTCTGAGACACTGAGGCACAGAGATTGAGAATCACTGAGACACTGTGACACTGTGACATTGAGGCACAGAGTCACTCAGACACAGAGAAATTGAGACACTGAGGCACCAAGACACAGAGACTCTGAGAGATTGAGTCTCTGAGACTCTGAGACACTGAGACACAGTAACACAGAGACACAGAGACAATGAGGCACAGAGATACTGAGACACTGAGACTCGGAGATACGGAGGCACAGAGACACTGAGACAAAGAAATACTGAGACACAGAGACACTGAGTCTCTGAGACACTGATACATTGAGACTCTGAGACACCTAGGCACAGAGATATTGAGACACAGAGACACTAAGATTCTGAGACACTGAGGCACAGAGACAATGAGACACAGAGATACTGAGACACTGAGACCCTGTGACACTGAGGCACAGAGACACTCAGACACAGAGACAAAGAGACACTGAGACACAGAGATACTGAGACACAGAGACACTGAGTCTCTGAGACACTGATACATTGAGACTCTGAGACACTGAGGCACAGAGATCGAGAATCACTGAGACACTGTGACACTGTGACATTGAGGTACAGAGTCACTCAGACACAGAGAAACTGAGACACTGAGGCACCAAGACACAGAGACTCTGAGAGATTGAGTCTCTGAGACTCTGAGACACTGAGACACAGTAACACAGAGACACAGAGACAATGAGGCACAGAGATACAGAGACACTGAGTCTCTGAGACATTGAGACTCTGAGACACTGAGGCACAGAGACTTTGAGACACAGAGACACTGAGATTCTGAGACACTGAGGCACAGAGACACTGAGACACAGAGATACTGAGACACTGAGACCCTGTGACACTGAGGCACAGAGACACTCAGACACAGAGACAAAGAGACACTGATTCTCAGAGACACTGATACACTGAGACACAGAGACACTGAGACTTTGAGACACAGAGACACTGAGGCACAGAGTCACTGAGACACTGAGACACAGATACACTGAGACACTGAGAAGCGGAGACACTGAGGCACAGAGACACTTAGACACAGAGATACTGAGACACAGAGACACTGAGTCTCTGAGACACTGATACATTGAGACTCTGAGACACCTAGGCACAGAGATATTGAGACACAGAGACACTAAGATTCTGAGACACTGAGGCACAGAGACAATGAGACACAGAGATACTGAGACACAGAGACACTGAGTCTCTGAGACACTAATACATTGAGACTCTGAGACACCTAGGCACAGAGATATTGAGACACAGAGACACTAAGATTCTGAGACACTGAGGCACAGAGACAATGAGACACAGAGATACTGAGACACAGAGACATTGAGACTCTGAGACACTGAGGCACAGAGATTGAGAATCACTGAGACACTGTGACACTGTGACATTGAGGCACAGAGTCACTCAGACACAGAGAAATTGAGACACTGAGGCACCAAGACACAGAGACTCTGAGAGATTGAGTCTCTGAGACTCTGAGACACTGAGACACAGTAACACAGAGACACAGAGACAATGAGGCACAGAGATACTGAGACACTGAGACTCGGAGATACGGAGGCACAGAGACACTGAGACAAAGAAATACTGAGACACAGAGACACTGAGTCTCTGAGACACTGATACATTGAGACTCTGAGACACTGAGGCACAGAGATCGAGAATCACTGAGACACTGTGACACTGTGACATTGAGGTACAGAGTCACTCAGACACAGAGAAACTGAGACACTGAGGCACCAAGACATAGAGACTCTGAGAGATTGAGTCTCTGAGACTCTGAGACACTGAGACACAGTAACACAGAGATACAGAGACACTGAGGCACAGAGGCACAGAGACACTGAGACACAGAGACACTGAGACTCTGAGACGCTGAGACACAGAGACACTGTGACACAGAGACACAGAGACAGTAAGACACTGAGAGACTGAGGCCCAGAGACACTGAAACACTGAGACACTGAGGCACTGAGACACAGATACACATAGACACTGAGACTCTGAGACACTGAGGCACAGAGACACTGAGATACAGAGAAATAGAGACACTGAAACTCTGAGACACTGAGACACTGAGACACTGAGACACTGAGACACTGAGAAGCGGAGACACTGAGGCACAGAGACACTTAGACACAGAGATACTGAGACACAGAGACACTGAGTCTCTGAGACACTGATACATTGAGACTCTGAGACACCTAGGCACAGAGATATTGAGACACAGAGACACTAAGATTCTGAGACACTGAGGCACAGAGACAATGAGACACAGAGATACTGAGACACTGAGACCCTGTGACACTGAGGCACAGAGACACTCAGACACAGAGACAAAGAGACACTGAGACACAGAGATACTGAGACACAGAGACACTGAGTCTCTGAGACACTGATACATTGAGACTCTGAGACACTGAGGCACAGAGATCGAGAATCACTGAGACACTGTGACACTGTGACATTGAGGTACAGAGTCACTCAGACACAGAGAAACTGAGACACTGAGGCACCAAGACACAGAGACTCTGAGAGATTGAGTCTCTGAGACTCTGAGACACTGAGACACAGTAACACAGAGACACAGAGACAATGAGGCACAGAGATACAGAGACACTGAGTCTCTGAGACATTGAGACTCTGAGACACTGAGGCACAGAGACTTTGAGACACAGAGACACTGAGATTCTGAGACACTGAGGCACAGAGACACTGAGACACAGAGATACTGAGACACTGAGACCCTGTGACACTGAGGCACAGAGACACTCAGACACAGAGACAAAGAGACACTGATTCTCAGAGACACTGATACACTGAGACACAGAGACACTGAGACTTTGAGACACAGAGACACTGAGGCACAGAGTCACTGAGACACTGAGACACAGATACACTGAGACACTGAGACACTGAGAAGCGGAGACACTGAGGCACAGAGACACTTAGACACAGAGATACTGAGACACAGAGACACTGAGTCTCTGAGACACTGATACATTGAGACTCTGAGACACCTAGGCACAGAGATATTGAGACACAGAGACACTAAGATTCTGAGACACTGAGGCACAGAGACAATGAGACACAGAGATACTGAGACACAGAGACACTGAGTCTCTGAGACACTAATACATTGAGACTCTGAGACACCTAGGCACAGAGATATTGAGACACAGAGACACTAAGATTCTGAGACACTGAGGCACAGAGACAATGAGACACAGAGATACTGAGACACAGAGACATTGAGACTCTGAGACACTGAGGCACAGAGATTGAGAATCACTGAGACACTGTGACACTGTGACATTGAGGCACAGAGTCACTCAGACACAGAGAAATTGAGACACTGAGGCACCAAGACACAGAGACTCTGAGAGATTGAGTCTCTGAGACTCTGAGACACTGAGACACAGTAACACAGAGACACAGAGACAATGAGGCACAGAGATACTGAGACACTGAGACTCGGAGATACGGAGGCACAGAGACACTGAGACAAAGAAATACTGAGACACAGAGACACTGAGTCTCTGAGACACTGATACATTGAGACTCTGAGACACTGAGGCACAGAGATCGAGAATCACTGAGACACTGTGACACAGAGACTTTGAGACACAGAGACACTGAGATTCTGAGACACTGAGGCACAGAGACACTGAGACACAGAGATACTGAGACACTGAGACCCTGTGACACTGAGGCACAGGGACACTCAGACACAGAGACAAAGAGACACTGATTCTCAGAGACACTGATATACTGAGACACAGAGACACTGAGACACTGAGACACTGAGAAGCGGAGACACTGAGGCACAGAGACACTTAGACACAGAGATACTGAGACACAGAGACACTGAGTCTCTGAGACACTGATACATTGAGACTCTGAGACACTGAGGCACAGAGACACTGAAACACAGAGATACTGAGACACAGAGACACTGAGTCTCTGAGACACTGATACATTGAGACTCTGAGACACTGAGGCACAGAGATCGAGAATCACTGAGACACTGTGACACTGTGACATTGAGGCACAGAGTCACTCAGACACAGAGAAACTGAGACACTGAGGCAACAAGACACAGAGACTCTGAGAGATTGAGTCTCTGAGACTCTGAGACATTGAGACACAGTAACACAGAGACACAGAGACAATGAGGCACAGAGATACAGAGACACTGAGGCACAGAGGCACAGAGACACTGAGACACAGAGACACTGAGACTCTGAGACGCTGAGACACAGAGACACTGTGACACAGAGACACAGAGACAGTAAGACACTGAGAGACTGAGGCACAGAGACACTGAAACACTGAGACACTGAGGCACTGAGACACAGATACACATAGACACTGAGACTCTGAGACACTGAGGCACAGAGACACTGAGACAAAGAGATACTGAGACACAGAGACACTGAGTCTCTGAGACACTGATACATTGAGACTCTGAGACACTGAGGCACAGAGACTTTGAGACACAGAGACACTGAGATTCTGAGACACTGAGGCACAGAGACACTGAGACACAGAGATACTGAGACACTGAGACCTTGTGACACTGAGGCACAGAGACACTCAGACACAGAGACAAAGAGACACTGATTCTCAGAGACACTGATACACTGAGACACAGAGACACTGAGACTTTGAGACACAGAGACACTGAGGCACAGAGTCACTGAGACACTGAGACACAGAGACACTGAGTCTCTGAGACACTGATACATTGAGACTCTGAGACACTGAGGCACAGAGATCGAGAATCACTGAGACACTGTGACACTGTGACATTGAGGCACAGAGTCACTCAGACACAGAGAAACTGAGACACTGAGGCACCAAGACACAGAGACTCTGAGAGATTGAGTCTCTGAGACTCTGAGACACTGAGACACAGTAACACAGAGACACAGAGGCAATGAGGCACAGAGATACAGAGACACTGAGGCACAGAGACACTGAGACTCTGAGACGCTGAGACACAGAGACACTGTGACACAGAGACACAGAGACAGTAAGACACTGAGAGACTGAGGCCCAGAGACACTGAAACACTGAGACACAGAGGCACTGAGACACAGATACACATAGACACTGAGACTCTGAGACACAGGGACACAGAGACACAGACACACTGAAACTCTGAGACACTGAGACACTGGGACACAAAGACACTGAAGCATTGAGACTCTGAGACACTGAGACACAGAGACTTTGAGACACAGAGACACTGAGATTCTGAGACACTGAGGCACAGAGATACTGAGACACAGAGATACTGAGACACTGAGACCCTGTGACACTGAGGCACAGAGACACTCAGACACAGAGACAAAGAGACACTGATTCTCAGAGACACTGATACACTGAGACACAGAGACACTGAGACTTTGAGACACAGAGACACTGAGGCACAGAGTCACTGAGACACTGAGACACAGAGACAAAGAGACACTGAGAAGCGGAGACACTGAGGCACAGAGACACTTAGACACAGAGATACTGAGACACAGAGACACTGAGTCTCTGAGACACTGATACATTGAGACTCTGAGACACTGAGGCACAGAGTCTTTGAGACACAGAGACACTGAGATTCTGAGACACTGAGGCACAGAGACACTGAGACACAGAGATACTGAGACACTGAGACCCTGTGACACTGAGGCACAGAGACACTCAGACACAGAGACAAAGAGACACTGATTCTCAGAGACACTGATACACTGAGACACTGAGACACAGAGACACAGAGACACTGAGGCACAGAGTCACTAAGACACTGAGACACAGAGACACTGAGACACTGAGACACTGAGACACTGAGAAGCGGAGACACTGAGGCACAGAGACACTTAGACACAGAGATACTGAGACACAGAGACACTGAGTCTCTGAGACACTGATACATTGAGACTCTGAGACACCTAGGCACAGAGATATTGAGACACAGAGACACTAAGATTCTGAGACACTGAGGCACAGAGACAATGAGACACAGAGATACTGAGACACAGAGACACTGAGTCTCTGAGACACTGATACATTGAGACTCTGAGACACTGAGGCACAGAGACAATGAAAGACAGAGATACTGAGACACAGAGACACTGAGTCTCTGAGACACTGATACATTGAGACTCTGAGACACTGAGGCACAGAGATCGAGAATCACTGAGACACTGTGACACTGTGACATTGAGGCACAGAGTCACTCAGACACAGAGAAACTGAGACACTGAGGCACCAAGACACAGAGACTCTGAGAGATTGAGTCTCTGAGACTCTGAGACACTGAGACACAGTAACACAGAGACACAGAGACAATGAGGCACAGAGATACTGAGACACTGAGACTCGGAGATACGGAGGCACAGAGACACTGAGACAAAGAGATACTGAGACACAGAGACACTGAGTCTCTGAGACACTGATACATTGAGACTCTGAGACACTGAGGCACAGAGACTTTGAGACACAGAGACACTGAGATTCTGAGACACTGAGGCACAGAGACACTGAGACACAGAGATACTGAGACACTGAGACCCTGTGACACTGAGGCACAGAGACACTCAGACACAGAGACAAAGAGACACTGATTCTCAGAGACACTGATACACTGAGACACAGAGACACTGAGACACTGAGACACTGAGACACTGAGAAGTGGAGACACTGAGGCACAGAGACACTTAGACACAGAGATACTGAGACACAGAGACACTGATTCTCTGAGACACTGATACATTGAGACTCTGAGACACTGAGGCACAGAGACACTGAGTCTCTGAGACACTGATACATTGAGACTCTGAGACACTGAGGCACAGAGACACTGAAACACAGAGATTATGAGACACAGAGACACTGAGTCTCTGAGACACTGATACATTGAGACTCTGAGACACTGAGGCACAGAGATCGAGAATCACTGAGACACTGTGACACTGTGACATTGAGGCACAGAGTCACTCAGACACAGAGAAACTGAGACACTGAGGCACCAAGACACAGAGACTCTGAGAGATTGAGTCTCTGAGACTCTGAGACACTGAGACACAGTAACACAGAGACACAGAGACAATGAGGCACAGAGATACAGAGACACTGAGGCACAGAGGCACAGAGACACTGAGACACAGAGACACTGAGACTCTGAGACGCTGAGACACAGAGACACTGTGACACAGAGACACAGAGACAGTAAGACACTGAGA
This sequence comes from Prionace glauca, assembly GCA_037974335.1. Taxonomy (NCBI): domain Eukaryota; kingdom Metazoa; phylum Chordata; class Chondrichthyes; order Carcharhiniformes; family Carcharhinidae; genus Prionace; species Prionace glauca. The sequence goes on from JBBMRE010000174.1 coordinate 129,637, forward strand.
GACTGAGGCACAGAGACACTGAAACACTGAGACACTGAGGCACTGAGACACAGATACACATAGACACTGAGACTCTGAGACACTGAGGCACAGAGACACTGAGATACAGAGACATAGAGACACTGAAACTCTGAGACACTGAGACACTGTGACACAGAGACTCTGAGACACAGAGACACAGAGACACAGACTCACTGAAACTCTGAGACACTGAGAAACTGAGACACTGGGACACAAAGACACTGAAGCATTGAGACTCTGAGACACTGAGACACAGAGACTTTGAGACACAGAGATACTGAGACACTGAGACCCTGTGACACTGAGGCACAGAGACACTCAGACACAGAGACAAAGTGACACTGATTCTCAGAGACACTGATACACTGAGACACAGAGACACTGAGACACTGAGACACTGAGAAGCGGAGACACTGAGGCACAGAGACACTGAGGCACAGAGTCACTTAGACACTGAGACACAGAGACACTGAGACACTGAGACACTGAGAAGCGGAGACACTGAGGCACAGAGACACTGAGTCTCTGAGACACTGATACATTGAGACTCTGAGACACTGAGGCACAGAGACTTTGAGACACAGAGACACTGAGATTCTGAGACACTGAGGCACAGAGACACTGAGACACAGAGATACTGAGACACTGAGACCCTGTGACACTGAGGCACAGAGACACTCAGACACAGAGACAAAGAGACACTGATTCTCAGAGACACTGATACACTGAGGCACAGAGACACTGAGACTTTGAGACACAGAGACACTGAGGCACAGAGTCACTGAGACACTGAGACACAGAGACACTGAGTCTCTGAGACACTGATACATTGAGACTCTGAGACACTGAGGCACAGAGATCGAGAATCACTGAGACACTGTGACACTGTGACATTGAGGCACAGAGTCACTCAGACACAGAGAAACTGAGACACTGAGGCACCAAGACACAGAGACTCTGAGAGATTGAGTCTCTGAGACTCTGAGACACTGAGACACAGTAACACAGAGACACAGAGACAATGAGGCACAGAGATACAGAGACACTGAGGCACAGAGGCACAGAGACACTGAGACACAGAGACACAGAGACAGTAAGACACTGAGAGACTGAGGCACAGAGACACTGAAACACTGAGACACTGAGGCACTGAGACACAGATACACATAGACACTGAGACTCTGAGACACTGAGGCACAGAGACACTGAGATACAGAGACATAGAGACACTGAAACTCTGAGACACTGAGACACTGTGACACAGAGACTCTGAGACACAGAGACACAGAGACACAGACTCACTGAAACTCTGAGACACTGAGACACTGGGACACAAAGACACTGAAGCATTGAGACTCTGAGACACTGAGACACAGAGACTTTGAGACACAGAGACACTGAGATTCTGAGACACTGAGGCACAGAGACACTGAGACACAGAGATACTGAGACACTGAGACCCTGTGACACTGAGGCACAGAGACACTCAGACACAGAGACAAAGAGACACTGATTCTCAGAGACACTGATACACTGAGACACAGAGACACTGAGACTTTGAGACAGAGAGAAACTTAGGCACAGAGTCACTGAGACACTGAGACACTGAGACATTGAGGCACAGAGACACTTAGACACAGAGATACTGAGACACAGAGACACTGATTCTCAGAGACACTGATACACTGAGGCACAGAGACACTGAGACTTTGAGACACAGAGACACTGAGGCACAGAGTCACTGAGACACTGAGACACAGAGACACTGAGTCTCTGAGACACTGATACATTGAGACTCTGAGACACTGAGGCACAGAGATCGAGAATCACTGAGACACTGTGACACTGTGACATTGAGGCACAGAGTCACTCAGACACAGAGAAACTGAGACACTGAGGCACCAAGACACAGAGACTCTGAGAGATTGAGTCTCTGAGACTCTGAGACACTGAGACACAGTAACACAGAGACACAGAGACAATGAGGCACAGAGATACAGAGACACTGAGGCACAGAGGCACAGAGACACTGAGACACAGAGACACAGAGACAGTAAGACACTGAGAGACTGAGGCACAGAGACACTGAAACACTGAGACACTGAGGCACTGAGACACAGATACACATAGACACTGAGACTCTGAGACACTGAGGCACAGAGACACTGAGATACAGAGACATAGAGACACTGAAACTCTGAGACACTGAGACACTGTGACACAGAGACTCTGAGACACAGAGACACAGAGACACAGACTCACTGAAACTCTGAGACACTGAGACACTGGGACACAAAGACACTGAAGCATTGAGACTCTGAGACACTGAGACACAGAGACTTTGAGACACAGAGACACTGAGATTCTGAGACACTGAGGCACAGAGACACTGAGACACAGAGATACTGAGACACTGAGACCCTGTGACACTGAGGCACAGAGACACTCAGACACAGAGACAAAGAGACACTGATTCTCAGAGACACTGATACACTGAGACACAGAGACACTGAGACTTTGAGACAGAGAGAAACTTAGGCACAGAGTCACTGAGACACTGAGACACTGAGACATTGAGGCACAGAGACACTTAGACACAGAGATACTGAGACACAGAGACACTGATTCTCTGAGACACTGATACATTGAGACTCTGAGACACTGAGGCACAGAGATTTTGAGACACAGAGACACTGAGATTCTGAGACACTGAGGCACAGAGACACTGAGACACAGAGATACTGAGACACTGAGACACTGAGAAGCGGAGACACTGAGGCACAGAGACACGTCGACACAGAGATACTGAGACACAGAGACACTGAGTCTCTGAGACACTGATACATTGAGACTCTGAGACACCTAGGCACAGAGATATTGAGACACAGAGACACTAAGATTCTGAGACACTGAGGCACAGAGACACAGAGACAATGAGGCACAGAGGCACAGAGACACTGAGACACAGAGACACTGAGACTCTGAGACGCTGAGACACAGAGACACTGTGACACAGAGACACAGAGACAGTAAGACACTGAGAGTCTGAGGCACAGAGACACTGAAACACTGAGACACTGAGGCACTGAGACACAGATACACATAGACACTTAGACTCTGAGACACTGAGGCACAGAGACACTGAGATACAGAGAAATAGAGACACTGAAACTCTGAGACACTGAGACACTGTGACACAGAGACTCTGAGACACAGAGACACAGATACACAGACTCACTGAAACTCTGAGACACTGAGACACTGGGACACAAAGACACTGAAGCATTGAGACTCTGAGACACTGAGACACTGAGACACTGAGACACAGAGACACTGAGACACAGAGACACTGAGACTCTGAGACACTGAGACACTGAGACACTGGGACACAGAGACACTGAGACAGAGAGACACAGAGACACAGAATCTCTGAGACACTGATACACTGAGACACAGAGACACTGAGACACTGAGATCCTGTGACACTGAGGCACAGAGACACTGAGACACAGAGACACAGACTCACTGAAACTCTGAGACACTGAGACACTGGGACACAGAGACACTGAGACATTGAGACTCTGAGACACTGAGACACTGATACACTGAGACACAGAGACACTGTGACTCTGAGACACTGAGACACAGAGACCCTGAGACACAGACTCACTGAAACTCTGAGACACTGAGACACAGAGACTCTGAGACACAGAGACCCTGAGACACAGACTCACTGAAACTCTGAGACGCTGAGACACTGGGACACAGAGACACTGAGACAGGGAGACACCGAGACACTGAATCTCTGAGACACTGATACACTGAGACACAGAGACACTGTGACTCAGAGACACTGAGACACTGAGGCACAGACACACTGAGACCCTGTGACACTGAGGCACAGAGACACTTAGACACAGAGACAAAACGACACTGAGGCACAGTGACACTGAGACACAGAGACATGGAGACACTTAAACTCTGAGACACTGTGACACAGAGACACAGAGACAGTAAGACACTGAGAGACTGAGGCACAGAGACACTGAAACACTGAGACACTGAGGCACTGAGACACAGATACACATAGACACTGAGACTCTGAGACACTGAGGCACAGAGACACTGAGATACAGAGACATAGAGACAATGAAACTCTGAGACTCTGAGACACAGAGACACAGAGACACAGACTCACTGAAACTCTGAGACACTGAGACACTGGGACACAAAGACACTGAAGCATTGAGACTCTGAGACACTGAGACACAGAGACTTTGAGACACAGAGACACTGAGACCCTGTGACACTGAGGCACAGAGACACTCAGACACAGAGACAAAGAGACACTGATTCTCAGAGACACTGATACATTGAGACTCTGAGACACTGAGGCACAGAGACTTTGAGACACAGAGACACTGAGATTCTGAGACACTGAGGCACAGAGACACTGAGACACAGAGATACTGAGACACTGAGACCCTGTGACACTGAGGCACAGAGACACTCAGACACAGAGACAAAGAGACACTGATTCTCAGAGACACTGATACACTGAGACACAGAGACACTGAGACTTTGAGACACAGAGACACTGAGGCACAGAGTCACTGAGACACTGAGACACAGAGACACTGAGACACTGAGACACTGAGAAGCGGAGACACTGAGGCACAGAGACACGTCGACACAGAGATACTGAGACACAGAGACACTGAGTCTCTGAGACACTGATACATTGAGACTCTGAGACACCTAGGCACAGAGATATTGAGACACAGAGACACTAAGATTCTGAGACACTGAGGCACAGAGACACAGAGACAATGAGGCACAGAGATACAGAGACACTGAGGCACAGAGACACTCAGACACAGAGACAAAGAGACACTGATTCTCAGAGACACTGATACACTGAGACACAGAGACACTGAGACACTGAGACACTGAGACACTGAGAAGTGGAGACACTGAGGCACAGAGACACTTAGACACAGAGATACTGAGACACAGAGACACTGATTCTCTGAGACACTGATACATTGAGACTCTGAGACACTGAGGCACAGAGACACTGAGTCTCTGAGACACTGATACATTGAGACTCTGAGACACTGAGGCACAGAGACACTGAAACACAGAGATTATGAGACACAGAGACACTGAGTCTCTGAGACACTGATACATTGAGACTCTGAGACACTGAGGCACAGAGATCGAGAATCACTGAGACACTGTGACACTGTGACATTGAGGCACAGAGTCACTCAGACACAGAGAAACTGAGACACTGAGGCACCAAGACACAGAGACTCTGAGAGATTGAGTCTCTGAGACTCTGAGACACTGAGACACAGTAACACAGAGACACAGAGACAATGAGGCACAGAGATACAGAGACACTGAGGCACAGAGGCACAGAGACACTGAGACACAGAGACACTGAGACTCTGAGACGCTGAGACACAGAGACACTGTGACACAGAGACACAGAGACAGTAAGACACTGAGAGACTGAGGCACAGAGACACTGAAACACTGAGACACTGAGGCACTGAGACACAGATACACATAGACACTGAGACTCTGAGACACTGAGGCACAGAGACACTGAGATACAGAGACATAGAGACACTGAAACTCTGAGACACTGAGACACTGTGACACAGAGACTCTGAGACACAGAGACACAGAGACACAGAGACACTGAGACACTGAGGCACAGAGACTTTGAGACACAGAGACACTGAGATTCTGAGACACTGAGGCACAGAGACACTGAGACACAGAGATACTGAGACACTGAGACCCTGTGACACTGAGGCACAGAGACACTCAGACACAGAGACAAAGTGACACTGATTCTCAGAGACACTGATACATTGAGACTCTGAGACACTGAGACACTGAGACACTGAGACACTGAGAAGCGGAGACACTGAGGCACAGAGACACTGAGGCACAGAGTCACTTAGACACTGAGACACAGAGACACTGAGACACTGAGACACTGAGAAGCGGAGACACTGAGGCACAGAGACACTGAGACACTGAGTCTCTGAGACACTGATACATTGAGACTCTGAGACACTGAGACACTGAGACACTGAGAAGCGGAGACACTGAGGCACAGAGACACTGAGACACAGAGACACTGAGTCTCTGAGACACTGATACATTGAGACTCTGAGACACTGAGGCACAGAGACTTTGAGACACAGAGACACTGAGATTCTGAGACACTGAGGCACAGAGACACTGAGACACAGAGATACTGAGACACTGAGACCCTGTGACACTGAGGCACAGAGACACTCAGACACAGAGACAAAGAGACACTGATTCTCAGAGACACTGATACACTGAGGCACAGAGACACTGAGACTTTGAGACACAGAGACACTGAGGCACAGAGTCACTGAGACACTGAGACACAGAGACACTGAGTCTCTGAGACACTGATACATTGAGACTCTGAGACACTGAGGCACAGAGATCGAGAATCACTGAGACACTGTGACACTGTGACATTGAGGCACAGAGTCACTCAGACACAGAGAAACTGAGACACTGAGGCACCAAGACACAGAGACTCTGAGAGATTGAGTCTCTGAGACTCTGAGACACTGAGACACAGTAACACAGAGACACAGAGACAATGAGGCACAGAGATACAGAGACACTGAGGCACAGAGGCACAGAGACACTGAGACACAGAGACACTGAGACTCTGAGACGCTGAGACACAGAGACACTGTAACACAGAGACACAGAGACAATGAGGCACAGAGATACTGAGACACTGAGACTCGGAGATACGGAGGCACAGAGACACTGAGACAAAGAAATACTGAGACACAGAGACACTGAGTCTCTGAGACACTGATACATTGAGACTCTGAGACACTGAGGCACAGAGATCGAGAATCACTGAGACACTGTGACACTGTGACATTGAGGTACAGAGTCACTCAGACACAGAGAAACTGAGACACTGAGGCACCAAGACATAGAGACTCTGAGAGATTGAGTCTCTGAGACTCTGAGACACTGAGACACAGTAACACATAGATACAGAGACACTGAGGCACAGAGGCACAGAGACACTGAGACACAGAGACACTGAGACTCTGAGACGCTGAGACACAGAGACACTGTGACACAGAGACACAGAGACAGTAAGACACTGAGAGACTGAGGCCCAGAGACACTGAAACACTGAGACACTGAGGCACTGAGACACAGATACACATAGACACTGAGACTCTGAGACACTGAGGCACAGAGACACTGAGATACAGAGAAATAGAGACACTGAAACTCTGAGACACTGAGACACTGTGACACAGAGACTCTGAGACACAGAGACACAGATACACAGACTCACTGAAACTCTGAGACACTGAGACACTGGGACACAGAGACACTGAGACAGGGAGACACCGAGACACTGAATCTCTGAGACACTGATACACTGAGACACAGAGACACTGTGACTCAGAGACACTGAGACACTGAGGCACAGACACACTGAGACCCTGTGACACTGAGGCACAGAGACACTTAGACACAGAGACAAAGAGACACTGATTCTCAGAGACACTGACACACTCAGACACAGAGACACTGAGACTTGGAGACACAGAGACACTGAGGCACAGTGACACTGAGACACAGAGACATGGAGACACTGAAACTCTGAGACACTGTGACACAGAGACACAGAGACTCTGAGACACAGTGACACAGAGACACAGACTCACTGAAAATCTGAGACACTGAGACACTGGGACACAGAGACACTGAGACAGAGAGGCACAGATACACTGAATCTCTGAGACACTGATGCACTGAGACACAGAGACACTGTGACTCTGAGACACTGAGAAACGGAGACACTGAGACACGGAGACACTGAGACACTGTGACACTGAGGCACAGAGACACTGAGACACTGAAACACAGAGACACTGAGGCACAGAGACACTGCGACACAGAGACACTGTGACATTGAGACTCTGAGACGCTGAGACACTGAGGCACAGTGATACTGAGACACAGATTCACTGAGACTCTAAGACACTGTGAAACGGAAAATCTGAGAAACTGAGACACTGTGACACTGAGGCACAGAGACACTCAGACAGTTAGACACTGAGTTTCAGAGACACTGATAAACTGAGACACAGAGACAGAGACACTGAGACTCTGAGACCTGAGACACTGAGACACAGAGACACTGGGACACAGAGACACTGAGACACAAAGACACTGAGGCACAGAGACAGTGAGACACTGTGACACTGAGGCACAGAGACACTCAACAGAGAGACAAAGTGACACTGAGTGTCTGAGACATTGATACACTGAGACACTGAGACTTTGAGACATTGAGACACTGAGGCAAAGAGACACTGAGACACTGAGACGCCGAGACACTGAGACACTGAGACACATAGACACTGAGACAATGAGACTTTGAGATATTACGTCACTGAGGCACAGGTAGACTAAGTCTCTGAGACACTGAGACACTGAGAGTCTGATAGACTGAGGCACAGAGACTCTGAGACACTGAGGCAACAAGACACAGAGACTCTGAGGCACTGAGGCACAGAGGCACTGAGATACAGAGACACAGAGACTCTGAGACACTGAGACACAGAGACGCAGAGACACTGAGACACTGAGGCACAGAGACACAGACACACTGAGACACTGTGACTCAGAGACACTTAGACACAGAGACACTGAGACACTTAAACACAGAGAGACTGACACACTGAGACAATGGGACATGGAGACACTGAGACTCTGAGACACTGAGACACAGTAGCACAGAGACACAGAGACAATGAGGCACAGAGATACAGAGACACAGAGATACTGAGACACTGAGACTCGGAGATACTGAGGCACAGAGACACTGAGACAAAGAGATACTGAGACACAGAGACACTGAGTTTCTGAGACACTGATACATTGAGACTCTGAGACACTGAGGCACAGAGACTTTGAGACACAGAGACACTGAGATTCTGAGACACTGAGGCACAGAGACACTGAGACACAGAGACACAGAGACACTGAGACAAAGTGATACTGAGACACAGAGACACTGAGTCTCTGAGACACTGATACATTGAGACTCTGAGACACTGAGGCACAGAGACTTTGAGACACAGAGACACTGAGATTCTGAGACACTGAGGCACAGAGACACTGAGACACAGAGATACTGAGACACTGAGACCCTGTGACACTGAGGCACAGAGACACTCAGACACAGAGACAAAGAGACACTGATTCTCAGAGACACTGATACACTGAGACACAGAGACACTGAGACTTTGAGACACAGAGACACTGAGGCACAGAGTCACTGAGACACTGAGACACTGAGACACTGAGACACTGAGACACTGAGAAGCGGAGACACTGAGGCACAGATACACTTAGACACAGAGATACTGAGACACAGAGACACTGAGTCTCTGAGACAGTGATACATTGAGACTCTGAGACACCTAGGCACAGAGATATTGAGACACAGAGACACTAAGATTCTGAGACACTGAGGCACAGAGACAATGAGACACAGAGATACTGAGACACAGAGACACTGAGTCTCTGAGACACTGAGACATTGAGACTCTGAGACACTGAGGCACAGAGATCGAGAATCACTGAGACACTGTGACATTGAGGCACAGAGTCACTCAGACACAGAGAAACTGAGACACTGAGGCACCAAGACACAGAGACTCTGAGAGATTGAGTCTCTGAGACCCTGAGACACTGAGACACAGTAACACAGAGACACAGAGACAATGAGGCACAGAGATACAGATACACTGAGGCACAGAGGCACAGAGACACTGAGACACAGAGACACTAAGACTCTGAGATGCTGAGACACAGAGACACTGTGACACAGAGACACAGAGACAGTAAGACACTGAGAGACTGAGGCACAGAGACACTGAAACACTGAGACACTGAGGCACTGAGACACAGATACACATAGACACTGAGACTCTGAGACACTGAGACACTGTGACACAGAGACTCTGAGACACAGAGACACAGAGACACAGACTCACTGAAACTCTGAGACACTGGGACACAGAGACACTGAGACAGCGAGACACCGAGACACTGAATCTCTGAGACACTGATACACTGAGGCACAGAGACACTGTGACTCAGAGACACTGAGACACTGAGGCACAGACACACTGAGACCCTGTGACACTGAGGCACAGAGACACTGAGACACAGACTCACTGAAACTCTGAGACACTGAGACACTAGGACACAGAGAGACTGAGACAGAGAGACACAGAGACACTGAATCTCTGAGACACTGATACACTGAGACACAGAGACATTGTGACTCTGAGACACTGAGACACAGAGACACTGAGACACTGAGACACAGAGACACAGACTCACTGAAACTCTGAGACACTGAGACACTGGGACACTGGGACACAGAGACACTGAGACATTGAGCCTCTGAGACACTGAGACACAGAGACACAGAGACACAGAGACAATGTGACACTGAATCTCTGAGACACTGATACACTGAGACACAGAGACACTGTGACTCTGAGACACTGAGACACTGAGACACAGAGACCCTGAGACACAGACTCACTGAAACTCTGAGTCACTGAGACACTGAGACACAGAGACTCTGAGATACAGAGACCCTGAGACACAGACTCACTGAAACTCTGAGACACTGAGACACTGGGACACAGAGACACTGAGACAGCGAGACACCGAGACACTGAATCTCTGAGACACTGATACACTGAGGCACAGAGACACTGTGACTCAGAGACACTGAGACACTGAGGCACAGACACACTGAGACCCTGTGACACTGAGGCACAGAGACACTTAGACACAGAGACAAAGAGACACTGATTCTCAGAGACACTGACACACTCAGACACAGAGACACTGAGACTTGGAGACACAGAGACACTGAGGCACAGTGACACTGAGACACAGAGACACAGACTCACTGAAAATCTGAGACACTGAGACACTGGGACACAGAGACACTGAGACAGAGAGGCACAGATACACTGAATCTCTGAGACACTGATGCACTGAGACACAGAGACACTGTGACTCTGAGACACTGAGAAACGGAGACACTGAGACACGGAGACACTGAGACACTGAGACACTGTGACACTGAGGCACAGAGACACTGAGACACTGAAACACAGAGACACTGAGGCACAGAGACACTGCGACACAGAGACACTGACATTGAGACTCTGAGACGCTGAGACACTGAGGCACAGTGATACTGAGACACAGTTTCACTGAGACTCTAAGACACTGTGAAACGGAAAATCTGAGAAATTGAGACACTGTGACACTGAGGCACAGAGACACTCAGACAGTTAGACACTGAGTCTCAGAGACACTGATAAACTGAGACACAGAGACAGAGACACTGAGACTCTGAGACCTGAGACACTGAGACACAGAGACACTGGGACACAGAGACACTGAGACTCTGAGACTCTGAGACACTGAGACACAAAGACACTGAGGCACAGAGACAGTGAGACACTGTGACACTGAGGCACAGAGACACTCAACACAGAGACAAAGTGACACTGAGTGTCTGAGACATTGATCCACTGAGACACTGAGACTTTGAGCCTCTGAGACACTGAGACACAGAGACACAGAGACACAGAGACAATGTGACACTGAATCTCTGAGACACTGATACACTGAGACACAGAGACACTGTGACTCTGAGACACTGAGACACTGAGACACAGAGACCCTGAGACACAGACTCACTGAAACTCTGAGACACTGAGACACTGAGGCACAGAGACTCTGAGACACAGAGACCCTGAGACACAGACTCACTGAAACTCTGAGACACTGAGACACTGGCACACAGAGACACTGAGACAGCGAGACAGCGAGACACTGAGACACAGAGACACAGAGACACAGAGACAATGTGACACTGAATCTCTGAGACACTGATACACTGAGACACAGAGACACTGTGACTCTGAGACACTGAGACACTGAGACACAGAGACCCTGAGACACAGACTCACTGAAACTCTGAGACACTGAGACACTGAGACACAGAGACTCTGAGACACAGAGACCCTGAGACACAGACTCACTGAAACTCTGAGACACTGAGACACTGGGACACAGAGACACTGAGACAGCGAGACACTGAATCTCTGAGACACTGATACACTGAGGCACAGAGACACTGTGACTCAGAGACACTGAGACACTGAGGCACAGACACACTGAGACCCTGTGACACTGAGGCACAGAGACACTTAGACACAGAGACAAAGAGACACTGATTCTCAGAGACACTGACACACTCAGACACAGAGACACTGAGACTTGGAGACACAGAGACACTGAGGCACAGTGACACTGAGACACAGAGACATGGAGACACTGAAACTCTGAGACACTGTGACACAGAGACACAGAGACTCTGAGACACAGTGACACAGAGACACAGACTCACTGAAAATCTGAGACACTGGGACACAGAGACACTGAGACAGAGAGGCACAGATACACTGAATCTCTGAGACACTGATGCACTGAGACACAGAGACACTGTGACTCTGAGACACTGAGAAACGGAGACACTGAGACACGGAGACACTGAGACACTGTGACACTGAGGCACAGAGACACTGAGACACTGAAACACAGAGACACTGAGGCACAGAGACACTGCGACACAGAGACACTGACATTGAGACTCTGAGACGCTGAGATACTGAGGCACAGTGATACTGAGACACAGTTTCACTGAGACTCTAAGACACTGTGAAACGGAAAATCTGAGAAATTGAGACACTGTGACACTGAGGCATAGAGACACTCAGACAGTTAGACACTGAGTCTCAGAGACACTGATAAACTGAGACACAGAGACAGAGACACTGAGACTCTGAGACCTGAGACACTGAGACACAGAGACACTGGGACACAGAGACACTGAGACTCTGAGACTCTGAGACACTGAGACACAAAGACACAGAGGCACAGAGACAGTGAGACACTGTGACACTGAGGCACAGAGACACTCAACACAGAGACAAAGTGACACTGAGTGTCTGAGACATTGATACACTGAGACACTGAGACTTTGAGACATTGAGACACTGAGGCAAAGAGACACTGAGACACTGAGACGCCGAGACACTGAGACACTGAGACACATAGACACTGAGACAATGAGACTTTGAGATATTACGACACTGAAGCACAGATACACTGAGTCTCTGAGACACTGAGAGTCTGATAGACTGAGGCACAGAGACACTGAGACACTGAGGCACCAAGACACAGAGACTCTGAGACACTGAGGCACTGAGGCACAGAGGCACTGAGATACAGAGACACAGAGACTCTGAGACACTGAGACACAGAGATGCAGAGACACTGAGACACTGAATCACAGAGACACAGACACACTGAGACACTGTGACTCAGAGACACTTAGACACAGAGACACTGAGACACTTAAACACAGAGAGACTGAGACACTGAGACAATGGGACATGGAGACACTGAGACTCTGAGACACTGAGACACAGTAGCACAGAGACACAGAGACAATGAGGCACAGAGATACAGAGACACAGAGATACTGAGACACTGAGACTCGGAGATACTGAGGCACAGAGACACTGAGACAAAGAGATACTGAGACACAGAGACACTGAGTCTCTGAGACACTGATACATTGAGACTCTGAGACACTGAGGCACAGAGACTTTGAGACACAGAGACACTGAGATTCTGAGACACTGAGGCACAGAGACACTGAGACACAGAGATACTGAGACACTGAGACCCTGTGACACAGAGGCACAGAGACACTCAGACACAGAGACAAAGAGACACTGATTCTCAGAGACACTGATACACTGAGACACAGAGACACTGAGACTTTGAGACACAGAGACACTGAGGCACAGAGTCACTGAGACACTGAGACACAGAGACACTGAGACACTGAGGCACAGAGACAATGAGACACAGAGATACTGAGACACAGAGACACTGAGTCTCTGAGACACTGATACATTGAGACTCTGAGACACTGAGGCACAGAGATCGAGAATCACTGAGACACTGTGACATTGAGGCACAGAGTCACTCAGACACAGAGAAACTGAGACACTGAGGCACCAAGACACAGAGACTCTGAGAGATTGAGTCTCTGAGACTCTGAGACACTGAGACACAGTAACATAGAGACACAGAGACAATGAGGCACAGAGATACTGAGACACTGAGACTCGGAGATACGGAGGCACAGAGACACTGAGACAAAGAGATACTGAGACACAGAGACACTGAGTCTCTGAGACACTGATACATTGAGACTCTGAGACACTGAGGCACAGAGACTTTGAGACACAGAGACACTGAGATACTGAGACACTGAGACACTGAGAAGCGGAGACACTGAGGCACAGAGACACTTAGACACAGAGATACTGAGACACAGAGACATTGAGTCTCTGAGACACTGATACATTGAGACTCTGAGACACCTAGGCACAGAGATATTGAGACACAGAGACACCAAGATTCTGAGACACTGAGGCACAGAGACAATGAGACACAGAGACACTGAGTCTCTGAGACACTGATACATTGAGACTCTGAGACACTGAGGCACAGAGATCGAGAATCACTGAGACACTGTGACACTGTGACATTGAGGCACAGAGTCACTCAGACACAGAGAAACTGAGACACTGAGGCACCAAGACACAGAGACTCTGAGAGATTGAGTCTCTGAGACTCTGAGACACTGAGACACAGTAACACAGAGACACAGAGACAATGAGGCACAGAGATACTGAGACACTGAGACTCGGAGATACGGAGGCACAGAGACACTGAGACAAAGAGATACTGAGACACAGAGACACTGAGTCTCTGAGACACTGATACATTGAGACTCTGAGACACTGAGGCACAGAGACTTTGAGACGCAGAGACACTGGAATTCTGAGACACTGAGGCACAGAGACACTGAGACACAGAGATACTGAGACACTGAGACCCTGTGACACTGAGGCACAGAGACACTCAGATACAGAGACAAAGTGACACTGATTCTCAGAGACACTGATACACTGAGGCACAGAGTCACTGAGACACTGAGACACAGAGACACTGAGACACTGAGACAATGAGACACTGAGAAGTGGAGACACTGAGGCACAGATACACTTAGACACAGAGATACTGAGACACAGAGACACTGAGTCTCTGAGACACTGATACATTGAGACTCTGAGACACTGAGGCACAGAGATCGGGAATCACTGAGACACTGTGACATTGAGGCACAGAGTCACTCAGACACAGAGAAACTGAGACACTGAGGCACCAAGACACAGAGACTCTGAGAGATTGAGTCTCTGAGACCCTGAGACACTGAGACACAGTAACACAGAGACACAGAGACAATGAGGCACAGAGATACAGAGACACTGAGGCACAGAGGCACAGTGACACTGAGACACAGAGACACTGAGACTCTGAGACGCTGAGACACAGAGACACTGTGACACAGAGACACAGAGACAGTAAGACACTGAGAGACTGAGGCACAGAGACACTGAAACACTGAGACACTGAGGCACTGAGACACAGATACACATAGACACTGAGACTCTGAGACACTGAGGCACAGAGACACTGAGATACAGAGACATAGAGACACTGAAACTCTGAGACACTGAGACACTGTGACACAGAGACTCTGAGACACAGAGACACAGAGACACAGACTCACTGAAACTCTGAGACACTGAGACACTGGGACACAAAGACACTGAGGCATTGAGACTCTGAGACACTGAGACACTGAGACACTGAGAAGCGGAGACACTGAGGCACAGAGACACTTAGACACAGAGATACTGAGACACAGAGACACTGAGTCTCTGAGACACTGATACATTGAGACTCTGAGACACTGAGGCACAGAGATCGAGAATCACTGAGACACTGTGACACTGTGACATTGAGGCACAGAGTCACTCAGACACAGAGAAACTGAGACACTGAGGCACCAAGACACAGAGACTCTGAGAGATTGAGTCTCTGAGACTCTGAGACACTGAGACACAGTAACACAGAGACACAGAGACAATGAGGCACAGAGATACAGAGACACTGAGGCACAGAGGCACAGAGACACTGAGACACAGAGACACTGAGACTCTGAGACGCTGAGACACAGAGACACAGAGACACTGTGACACAGAGACACAGAGACAGTAAGACACTGAGAGACTGAGGCATAGAGACACTGAAACACTGAGACACTGAGGCACTGAGACACAGATACACATAGACACTGAGACTCTGAGACACTGAGGCACTGTGACACAGTGACTCTGAGACACAGAGACACAGATACACAGACTCACTGAAACTCTGAGACACTGAGACACTGGGACACAAAGACACTGAAGCATTGAGACTCTGAGACACTGATACACTGAGACACAGAGACACTGTGACTCTGAGACACTGAGACATAGAGACACTGAGACACAGACTCACTGAAACTCTGAGACACTGAGACACTGGGACACAGAGACACTGAGACAGAGAGACACAGAGACACAGAATCTCTGAGACACTGATACACTGAGACACAGAGACATTGTGACTCTGAGACACTGAGACACAGAGACACTGAGACACTGAGATCCTGTGACACTGAGGCACAGAGACACTGAGACACAGAGACACAGACTCACTGAAACTCTGAGACACTGACACTGGGACACAGAGACACTGAGACATTGAGACTCTGGGACACTGAGACACAGAGACACAGAGACAATGTGACACTGAATCTCTGAGACACTGATACACTGAGACACAGAGACACTGTGACTCTGAGACACTGAGACACTGAGACACAGAGACCCTGAGACACAGACTCACTGAAACTCTGAGACACTGAGACACTGAGACACAGAGACTCTGAGACACAGAGACCCTGAGACACAGACTCACTGAATCTCTGAGACACTGAGACACTGGGACACAGAGACACTGAGACAGAGAGACACCGAGACACTGAATCTCTGAGACACTGATACACTGAGACACAGAGACACTGTGACTCAGAGACACTGAGACACTGAGGCACAGACACACTGAGACCCTGTGACACTGAGGCACAGAGACACTTAGACACAGAGACAAAGAGACACTGAGGCACAGTGACACTGAGACACAGAGACATGGAGACACTGAAACTCTGAGACACTGTGACACAGAGACACAGAGACTCTGAGACACAGTGACACAGAGACACAGACTCACTGAAAATCTGAGACACTGAGACACTGGGACACAGAGACACTGAGACAGAGAGGCACAGATAAACTGAATCTCTGAGACACTGATGCACTGAGACACAGAGACACAGAGACACTGTGACTCTGAGACTCTGAGACACTGAGAAACGGAGACACTGAGACACGGAGACACTGAGACACTGTGACACTGAGGCACAGAGACACTGAGACACTGAAACACAGAGACACTGAGGCACAGAGACACTGCGACACAGAGACACTGTGACATTGAGACTCTGAGACGCTGAGGCACAGTGATACTGAGACACAGATTCACTGAGACTCTAAGACACTGTGAAACGGAAAATCTGAGAAATTCAGACACTGTGACACTGAGGCACAGAGACACTCAGACAGTTAGACACTGAGTCTCAGAGACACTGATAAACTGAGACACAGAGACAGAGACACTGAGACTCTGAGACCTGAGACACTGAGACACAGAGACACTGGGACACAGAGACACTGAGACTCTGAGACACTGAGACACAAAGACACTGAGGCACAGAGACAGTGAGACACTGTGACACTGAGGCACAGAGACACTCAACACAGAGACAAAGTGACACTGAGTGTCTGAGACATTGATACACTGAGACACTGAGACTTTGAGACATTGAGACACTGAGGCAAAGAGACACTGAGACACTGAGACGCCGAGACACTGAGACACTGAGACACATAGACACTGAGACAATGAGACTTTGAGATATTACGACACTGAGGCACAGATACACTAAGTCTCTGAGACACTGAGACACTGAGAGTCTGATAGACTGAGGCACAGAGACACTGAGACACTGAGGCACCAAGACACAGAGACTCTGAGACACTGAGGCACTGAGGCACAGAGGCACTGAGATACAGAGACACAGAGACTCTGAGACACTGAGACACAGAGACGCAGAGACACTGAGACACTGAGGCACAGAGACACAGACACACTGAGACACTGTGACTCAGAGACACTTAGACACAGAGACACTGAGACACTTAAACACAGAGAGACTGACACACTGAGACAATGGGACATGGAGACACTGAGACTCTGAGACACTGAGACACAGTAGCACAGAGACACAGAGACAATGAGGCACAGAGATACAGAGACACAGAGATACTGAGACACTGAGACTCGGAGATACTGAGGCACAGAGACACTGAGACAAAGAGATACTGAGACACAGAGACACTGAGTCTCTGAGACACTGATACATTGAGAATCTGAGACACTGAGGCACAGAGACTTTGAGACACAGAGACACTGAGATTCTGAGACACTGAGGCACAGAGACACTGAGACACAGAGACACTGAGACAAAGTGATACTGAGACACAGAGACACTGAGTCTCTGAGACACTGATACATTGAGACTTGAGACACTGAGGCACAGAGACTTTGAGACACAGAGACACTGAGATTCTGAGACACTGAGGCACAGAGACACTGAGACACAGAGATACTGAGACACTGAGACCCTGTGACACTGAGGCACAGAGACAATCAGACACAGAGACAAAGAGACACTGATTCTCAGAGACACTGATACACTGAGACACAGAGACACTGAGACTTTGAGACACAGAGACACTGAGACACTGAGACACTGAGACTCTGAGACTCTGAGACTCTGAGACACTGAGACACTGTGACACAGATACACTGAGACACAGAGACACTGAGACTCTGAGACACAGATACACTGAGACACAGAGACACTGAGATTCTGAGACACTGATACACTGAGACACAGAGACACTGAGGCACAGACACATTGTGATACTGAGACTCTGAGACACAAAGACACAGAGACACTAAGACACAGAGAGACTGAGACACAGAGACGCAGAGACACTGAGACACAAAGAATTGAGACCCTGAGACACAGACAATGAAACACAGATACACTGAGACTCTGAGACACTGAGACACAGAGACACAGAGACACTGAGACACAGGGACACAGAGACACTGAGACACAGAGACGCAGAGACACTGAGACACTGAGACACAAAGAATTGAGACCCTGAGACACAGAGACAATGAAACACAGATACACTGAGACTCTGAGAGACTGATAAACTGTGACACGGAGACAGAGACACTTTGACTCTGAGACCTGAGACACTGAGACACAGAGACACTAGAATACAGAGACACTGAGACTCTGAGACACAAAGACTCTGAGACACTGAGACAAAGAGACTGTGAGACACTGAGACACAGAGATACTGGGACACAGAGACACTGACAGTCTGAGACACAGAGACACAGAGAAACTGAGACACAAAGAATTGAGACCCTGAGACACAGAGACACTGAAACACAGATACACTGTGACTCTGAGACACTGAGACTCTGAGACTCTGAGACACTGAGACACTGAAACACTGAGACCCTGAGACACTGAGACTCTGAGACTCTGAGACACTGAGACACTGAGACCCTGAGACACTGAGACTCTGAGACTCTGAGACACTGAGACACAGAGACACTGAGACACTGTGACACAGAGGCATAGAGACACTCAGACACAGAGACAATGGGAGACTGAGTCTCTGAGACACTGATACACTGAGACACAGAGACACAGAGACACTGAGACGTTGAGACACTGAGACACAGAGACACTGATATTCTGAGACTCTGAGACACAGAGGCACAAAGACACAGAGACACTGAGACACAGAGGCACAGAGAAACTGAGACACTGAGACTTTGAGACACTGAGATACAGAGACACTGAGACTCAGAGACACTTAGACACAGAGATACTATGACACTGAGACACTGAGAATCTGAGACTCTGAGACACAGAGGCACAGAGACACTGAGACACAGAGTCACAGAGACACTGAGACACAGAGACTCTTAGACACTGAGGCAATGAGACACTGAGGCACTGATAATCTGAGACACTGTGACACTGAGGCACAGACAAACTCAGACACAGAGACACTGAGACACTGAGACTCTGAGACACTGAGACTCTGAGATACTGAGACACAGAGACACTGAGACACAGATACACAGAGACGCTGAGAGTCTGATAGACTGAGGCACAGAGACACTGAGGCACCAAGATACAGAAACTCTGAGACACTGAGACGCTGAGACTCTGATACATTGATACACAGAGACACAAAGACACAGAAGCACTGAGACACTGAGGCACTGACGCACAGAGGCACTGAGATAGAGAGACACAGAGACTCTGAGACACTGAGACACAGAGACACTGAGACACTGAGGCACAGAGACACTGAGACACAGAGACACTGAGACACTGTGACTCAGAGACACTTAAACACAGAGACACTGAGACACTTAAACACAGAGAGACTGAGACACTGAGACACAGAGACACTGAGACACAGACTCACTGAAACTCTGAGACACTGAGACACTGAGACACAGAGACTCTGAGACACAGAGACCCTGAGACACAGACTCACTGAAACTCTGAGACACTGAGACACTGAGACACTGGGACACAGAGACACTGAGACAGAGAGACACCGAGACACTGAATCTCTGAGACACTGATACACTGAGACACAGAGACACTGTGACTCTGAGACACTGAGACACTGAGGCACAGAGACACTGAGACCCTGTGACACTGAGGCACAGAGACACTCAGACACAGAGACAAAGTGACACTGATTCTCAGAGACACTGATACACTGAGACACAGAGACACTGAGACTTGGAGACACAGAGACACTGAGGCACAGTGACACTGAGACTCAGAGACATGGAGACACTGAAACTCTGAGACACTGTGACACTGAGGCACAGAGACACTGAGACACTGAGACACAGAGACACTGAGGCACAGAGACACTGCGACACAGAGACACTGTGACATTGAGACTCTGAGACGCTGAGACACTGAGGCACAGTGATACTGAGATACAGATTCACTGAGACTGAGAAACGGAGTCACTGAGACGCAGAGACACTGAGACACTGAGGCACATAGACACTGAGACAATGAGACTTTGAGATATTACGACACTGAGGCACAGATACACTGAGTCTCTGAGACACAGAGACACTGAGACACTGAGAGTCTGATAGACTGAGGCACAGAGACACTGAGACACTGAGGCACCAAGACACAGAGACTCTGAGACACTGAGGCACTGAGGCACAGAGGCACTGAGATACAGAGACACAGAGACTCTGAGACACTGAGACACTGAGGCACAGAGACATAGACACACTGAGACACTGTGACTCAGAGACACTTAGACACAGAGACACTGAGACACTTAAACACAGAGAGACTGAGACACTGAGACAATGGGACATGGAGACACTGAGACTCTGAGACACAGTAACACAGAGACACAGAGACAATGAGACACAGAGATACAGAGACACAGAGATACTGAGACACTGAGACTCGGAGATACTGAGGCACAGAGACACTGAGTCTCTGAGACACTGATACATTGAGACTCTGAGACACTGAGGCACAGAGACACTGAGACACAGAGACACAGAGACACTGAGACAAAGAGATACTGAGACACAGAGACACTGAGTCTCTGAGACACTGATACATTGAGATCTGAGACACTGAGGCACAGAGACTTTGAGACACAGAGACACAGCGACACTGAGACACTGAGATACTGAGACACAGAGACACTGAGACACTGAGACTCGGAGATACTGAGGCACAGAGACACTGAGACAAAGAGATACTGAGACACAGAGACACTGAGTCTCTGAGACACTGATACATTGAGACTCTGAGACTCTGAGGCACAGAGACTTTGAGACACAGAGACACTGAGATTCTGAGACACTGAGGCACAGAGACACTGAGACACAGAGATACTGAGACACTGAGACCCTGTGACACTGAGGCAGAGAGACACTCAGACACAGAGACAAAGAGACACTGATTCTCAGAGACACTGATACACTGAGACACAGAGACACTGAAACTTTGAGACACAGAGACACTGAAACACAGATACACTGAGACTCTGAGACACTGAGTCACTGAGACTCTGAGACTCTGAGACACTGAGACACTGAAACACTGAGACACTGAGACTCTGAGACACTGTGACACAGAGGCACAGAGACACTCAGACACAGAGACAATGAGACACTGAGTCTCTGATACACTGAGACACAGAGACACTGAGACTCTGAGACTCTGAGACACAGGGGAACAAAGACACAGAGACACAGAGATACTATGACACTGAGACACAGAGACACTGAGACACAGAGGCACAGAGAAACTGAGACACTGAGACTTTGAGACACAGAGACACAGAGACACTGAGACACAGAGACACTTAGACACAGAGATACTATGACACTGAGACACTGAGACTTTGAGACTCTGAGACACAGAGTCACAGAGACACTGAGACACTGAGACACTGAGACACAGAGACTCTTAGACACTGAGGCAATGAGACACTGAGGCACTGATAATCTGAGACACTGTGACACTGAGGCACTGATAATCTGAGACACTGAGACTCTGAGACACTGAGGCACAGAGACTCTGAGACACTGAGACACAGAGACACTGAAATAAGGAGGCACAGGGACACTGAGACTCTGAGACTCTGAGGCACGGAGACACTGAGGCACAGAGACACTGAGACACTGTGACACTGAGGCACAGAGACACTTAACACAGAAACAAAGTGACACTGAGTGTCTGAGACATTGGCACACTGAGACACAGAGACACTGAGACACAGAGACACAGAGACACTGAGACACTGAGACACAGAGACACTGAGACTCTGAGACACAGAGACATTGAGCAACAGAGACACTGGGACACAGAGACACTGAGACTCTGAGACACTGAGGCACAGAGACACTCAACACAGAGACAAAGTGACACTGAGTGTCTGAGGCATTGATACACTGAGACACTGAGACTCTGAGACATTGAGACACTGAGACACAGAAATACTGAGACACAGAGACACTGAGACACTGAGCCACAGAGACACTCAGACAAAGAGACAAAGAGACACTGTGCAATGAGACTCTGATACACTGAGACTATGAGACACAGAGACACTGAAACTCTGAGACACTGAGTCACTGAGTCACTGGGACACAGAGACACGGAGACAGAGACACACAGAGACACTGAATCTCTGAGACACTGAGACTCTGAGACACTGAACACAAAGACTTTGAGACACAGAGACACTGAGACTCTGAGACACTGAGACACAGAGACACTGAGACACTGAGACGCTGAACACTAAGACACAGAGACACTGAGACACTGAACACTGAACACTGAGACACAGAGACACTGAGACACTGAGACACTGAGACTCTGAGACTCTGAGACACTGAGACACTGTGACACAGATACACTGAGACACAGAGCCACTGAGACTCTGAGACACTGATACACTGAGACACAGAGACACTGAGGCACAGAGACATTGTGATACTGAGACTCTGAGACACAAAGACACAGAGACACTAAGACACAGAGAGACTGAGACACAGAGACGCAGAGACACTGAGACACAAAGAATTGAGACCCTGAGACACAGAGACAATGAAACACAGATACACTGAGACTCTGAGAGACTGATAAACTGTGACACGGAGACAGAGACACTTTGACTCTGAGACCTGAGACACTGAGACACAGAGACACTAGAATACAGAGACACTGAGACTCTGAGACACAAAGACTCTGAGACACTGAGACAAAGAGACTGTGAGGCACTGAGACACAGAGATACTGGGACACAGAGACACTGAGACAAAGAGACTGTGAGACACTGAGACACAGAGACACTGAGACACAAAGAATGGAGACCCTGAGACACAGAGACACTGAAACACAGATACACTGTGACTCTGAGACACTGAGACACTGAGACTCTGAGACTCTGAGACACTGAGACACTGAAACACTGAGACCCTGAGACACTGAGACTCTGAGACTCTGAGACACTGAGACACTGAGACCCTTAGACACTGAGACTCTGAGACTCTGAGACACTGAGACACAGAGACACTGAGACACTGTGACACAGAGGCATAGAGACACTCAGACACAGAGACAATGAGACACTGAGTCTCTGAGACACTGATACACTGAGACACAGAGACACTGAGACGTTGAGACACTGAGACACAGAGACACTGATATTCTGAGACTCTGAGACACAGAGGCACAAAGACACAGAGACACAGAGATACTATGACACTGAAACACTGAGACACAGAGACACTGAGACACAGAGGCACAGAGAAACTGAGACACTGAGACTTTGAGACACTGAGATACAGAGACACTGAGACTCAGAGACACTTAGACACAGAGATACTATGACACTGAGACACTGAGAATCTGAGACTCTGAGACACAGAGGCACAGAGACACTGAGACACAGAGTCACAGAGACACTGAGACACAGAGACTCTTAGACACTGAGGCAATGAGACACTGAGGCACTGATAATCTGAGACACTGTGACACTGAGGCACAGACAAACTCAGACACAGAGACACTGAGACACTGAGACTCTGAGACACTGAGACTCTGAGATACTGAGACACAGAGACACTGAGACACTGAGTCAAAGAGACACTGAGACTCTGAGACACAGAGACACTGAGATAAGGAGGCACAGGGAAACTGAGACTCTGAGACTCTGAGGCACGGAGACACTCAACACAGAGACAAAGTGACACTGAGTATCTGAGACATTGGCACACTGAGACACTGAGACTCTGAGACATTGAGACACTGAGACACAGAGACACTGAGACACAGAGACACAGAGACTCTGAGACACTGTGACACAGAGACACTGAGACACTGAGACACAGAGACACTGAGCAACAGAGACACTGGGACACAGAGACACTGAGACTCTGAGACACTGAGACACAGAGACACAGAGACACTCAACACAGAGACAAAGTGACACTGAGTGTCTGAGGCATTGATACACTGAGACACTGAGACTCTGAGACATTGAGACACTGAGACACAGAAATACTGAGACACAGAGACACTGAGACACAGAGACACAGAAATACTGAGACACAGAGACACTGAGACACAGAGACACTGAGACACAGAGACACTGATACACTGAGACACAGACTCACTGAAAATCTGAGACATTGAGACACTGAGACACTGAGGCACAGAGACACTCAGACAAAGAGACAAAGAGACACTGAGTCAATGAGACACTGATACACTGAGACTATGAGACACAGAGACACTGAAACTCTGAGACACTGAGACACTGAGTCACTGGGACACAGAGACACGGAGACAGAGACACACAGAGACACTGAATCTGTGAGACACTGAGACTCTGAGAAACTGCGGCTCAGAGACTCTCAGACAGAGAGACACCGAGGCACTGATTCTCTGAGACACTAAGACACAGAGACAAAGAGACTGTGAGACACAGAGACACTTTGACACAAAGAATTGAGACCCTGAGACACAGATACACAGAGACTCTGAGACACTTAGACACAGAGACACTGAGACGCTGAACACTAAGACACAGAGACACTGAGACACAGAGACACTGAGACGCTGAGACTCTGAGACACTGAGACACAGAGACACTGAGACACTGAGACACTGAGACACAGAGACACTGAGACACAGAGACACTGAGACACTGAGACTCTGAGACACTGAGACACAGAAATACTGAGACACTGAGACACAGAGACAATGAGACACAGAGACACTGAGACTCTGAGACACTGAGACACAGAGACACTGAGACACTGAGACTCAGAGACATTGAGACACTGAGACACTGTGACACTGAGGCACAGAGACACTCAGACACAGAGACAAAGGGACATTGAGTCAATGAGACACTGATACACTGAGACACTGAGACACAGAGACACTGAGACTTTGAGACACTGAGACACAGAGACACAGAGTCACAGAGACACTGAGACACAGAGACACAGAGACTCTTAGACACTGAGGCAATGAGACACTGAGGCACTGATAATCTGAGACACTGTGACACTGAGGCACAGACAAACTCAGACACAGAGACACTGAGACACTGAGTCTCTGAGACGCTGAGACTCTGAGACACTGAGACACAGAGACACTGAGACACTGACACACAGAGACACTGAGACTCTGAGACACTGAGACACAGAGACACTGAAATAAGGAGGCACAGGGACACTGAGACTCTGAGACTCTGAGGCACGGAGACACTCAACACAGAGACAAAGTGACACTGAGTGTCTGAGACATTGGCACACTGAGACACTGAGACTCTGAGACATTGAGACACTGAGGCACAGAGACACTGAGACACTGAGACAAAGAGACACAGAGACTCTGAGACACTGAGACACAGAGACACTGAGACACTGAGACACAGAGACATTGAGCAACAGAGACACTGGGACACAGAAACACTGAGACTCTGAGACACTGAGACACAGAGACACTGAGACACAGAGACACAGAGACACTGAGACACTGAGGCACAGAGACACTCAACACAGAGACAAAGTGACACTGAGTGTCTGAGGCATTGATACACTGAGACACTGAGACTCTGAGACATTGAGACACTGAGACACAGAAATACTGAGACACAGAGA
This sequence comes from Prionace glauca, assembly GCA_037974335.1. NCBI lineage: Eukaryota > Metazoa > Chordata > Chondrichthyes > Carcharhiniformes > Carcharhinidae > Prionace > Prionace glauca. The sequence goes on from JBBMRE010000174.1 coordinate 156,745, forward strand.
CACTGAGACACAGAGACATTGAGATACTGAGACACTGAGACTCTGAGACACTGAGACACTCAGACAAAGAGACAAAGAGACACTGAGTCACTGAGACACTGAGTCACTGAGTCACTGGGACACAGAGACACGGAGACAGAGACACACAGAGACACTGAATCTCTGAGACACTGAGACTCTGAGACACTGAACACAAAGACTTTGAGACACAGAGACACTGAGACTCTGAGACACTAAGACACAGAGTCACTGAGACACTGAATACTGAGACAAAGAGACACTGAGACACTGAGACTCTGAGACTCTGAGACACTGAGACACTGTGACACAGACACACTGAGACACAGAGACACTGAGGCACAGAGACATTGTGATACTGAGACTCTGAGACTCAAAGACACAGAGACACTAAGACACAGAGACACAGAGAGACTGAGACACAGAGACGCAGAGACACTGAGACACAAAGAATTGAGACCCTGAGACACAGAGACAATGAAACACAGATACACTGAGACTCTGAGACACTGAGACACAGAGACACTGAGACACAGAGACACAGAGACACTGAGACTCTGAGACACTGAGACAATGAGACACTGAGACACTGAAAATCTGAGACACTGAGACACGGTAAAACTGTGGCACAGAGACACTCAGACAGAGAGACACTGAGTCTCTGAGACACTGATAAACTGAGACACTGAGACACAGAGACACTAGGATACAGAGACACTGAGACTCTGAGACACAAAGACTCTGAGACACTGAGACAAAGAGACTGTGAGACACTGAGACACAGAGATACTGGGACACAGAGACACTGACAGTCTGAGACACTGAGACACAGAGACACTGAGACACTGAGACACAAAGAATTGAGACCCTGAGACACAGAGACACTGAAACACAGATACACTGAGACTCTGAGACACAGAGACACTGAGACTCTGAGACTCTGAGACTCTGAGACACTGAGACACTGAGACCCTGAGACACTGAGACTCTGTGACTCTGAGACACTGAGACACAGAGACACTGAGACACTGTGACACAGAGGCACAGAGACACTCAGACACAGAGACAATGAGACACTGAGTCTCTGAGACACTGATACACTGAGACACAGAGACACTGAGACGTTGAGACACTGAGACACAGAGACACTGATATTCTGAGACTCTGAGACACAGAGGCACAAAGACACAGAGACACAGAGATACTATGGCACTGAGACACTGAGACACAGAGTCACTGAGACACAGAGGCACAGAGAAACTGAGATACTGAGACTTTGAGACACTGAGACACAGAGACACTGAGACACAGAGACACTTAGACACAGAGATACTATGACACTGAGACACTGAGAATCTGAGACTCTGAGACTCAGAGGCACAGAGACACTGAGACACAGAGTCACAGAGACACTGAGACACTGAGACACTGAGACACAGAGAATCTTAGACACTGAGGCAATGAGACACTGAGGCACTGATAATCTGAGACACTGTGACACTGAGGCACAGACAAACTCAGACACAGAGACACTGAGACACTGAGACTCTGAGACACTGAGACTCTGAGATACTGAAACACAGAGACACTGAGACACTGAGACAAAGAGACACTGAGACTCTGAGACACTGAGACACAGAGACACTGAGATAAGGAGGCACAGGGACACTGGGACTCTGAGACTCTGAGGCACGGAGACACTCAACACAGAGACAAATTGACACTGAGTGTCTGAGACATTGGCACACTGAGACTCTGAGACATTGAGACACTGAGACACTGAGACACTGAGACACAGAGACACAGAGACTCTGAGACACTGTGTCAGAGAGACACTGAGACACTGAGACACAGAGACACTGAGCAACAGAGACACTGGGCCACAGAGACACTGAGTCTCTGAGACACTGAGACACAGACACTGAGACACAGAGACACAGAGACACTCAACACAGAGACAAAGTGACACTGAGTGTCTGAGGCATTGATACACTGAGACACTGAGACTCTGAGACATTGAGACACTGAGACAGAGAAATACTGAGACACAGAGACACTGAGACACAGAGACACAGAAATACTGAGACACAGAGACACTGAGACACTGAGACACTGAGACACTGAGACACTGATACACTGAGACACAGAGACATTGAGACACTGAGACACTGAGGCACAGAGACACTCAGACAAAGAGACAAAGAGACACTGAGTCAATGAGACACTGATACACTGAGACTATGAGACACAGAGACACTGAAACTCTGAGACACTGAGACACTGAGTCACTGGGACACAGAGACATGGAGACAGAGACACACGGAGACACTGAATCTCTGAGACACTGTGATTCTGAGAAACTGCGGCTCAGAGACTCTCAGACAGAGAGACACCGAGGCACTGATTCTCTGAGACACTAAGACACAGAGACAAAGAGACTGTGAGACACAGAGACACTGAGACACTGAGACACAAAGAATTGAGACCCTGAGACACAGATACACAGAGACTCTGAGACACTGAGACTCTGAGACACTGAGACACTGAGACACAGAGACACTGAGACGCTGAACACTAAGACACAGAGACACTGAGACACAGAGACACTGAGACGCTGAGACTCTGAGACACTGCGACACAGAGACACTGAGACACTAAAACACTGAGACACAGAGACACTGAGACACTGAGACACAGAGACACTGAGACACTGAGACTCTGAGACACTGAGACACAGAAATAAAGAGACACAGAGACACTGAGACACAGAGACAATGAGACACAGAGACACTGAGACTCTGAGACACTGAGACACAGAGACACTGAGACACAGAGACACTGAGACTTTGAGACACTGAGACACAGAGATACTGAGATTCTGAGACTCTGAGATACAGAGGCACAGAGACACTGTGACACTGAGACAATGAGACTTTGGGACACTGAGACACAGAGACACTGAGACTCAGAGACACAAATGCACAGAGACTCTGAGACTCTGAGACACTGAGGCACAGAGACACTGAGATACTGAGGCACAGACACACTGAGACTCTGAGACACTGAGACTCTGAGACACTGGACACAAAGACTTTGAGACACTGAGACAGAGAGACACTGAGACTCTGAGACACTGAGACACAGAGACACTGAGACGCTGAACACTAAGACACAGAGACACTGAAACACTGAACACTGACACTCAGAGACACTGAAACACAGAGACACTGAGACACTGAGACTCTGAGACACAGAGGCAAAAATACACTGAGACACAGAGACACTGTGACACTGAGGCACAGAGACACTCAGACACAGAGACAAAGAGACACTGAGTCTCTGAGACACTGAGACACAGAGACACTGAGACACTGAGGCACAGAGACACAGAGACACTGAGACTCTGAGACACAGAGGCAAAAATACACTGAGACACAGAGACACTGTGACACTGAGACACTGAGACACTGAGACACAGAGACACAGAGACACTGTGACTCTGAGACACTGAGGCAATGAAACACTGATGCACAGAGACACAGAGACACTGAGACACAAAGCTTTGAGACAGAGAGACACTGAGACTCTGAGACACTGATACACAAAGACACTGAGACACTGAGACACTGGGACTCTGAGACACTGAGACAAAAAGACACAGAGATACAGAGACACTGATACACTGAGCCTCTGAGATACTGAGACTCTGAGATACTGAGACTCAGAGACACTGAGACAAAGAGGCACTGAGAATCTGAGACACTGAGGCACAGGGACACTGAGACACTGAGACACTGAGACTCTGAGACATTGAGACACTGTGACTCTGAGACACTGAGGCAATGAAACACTGATGCACAGAGACACAGAGACACTGAGACACAAAGCTTTGAGACAGAGAGACACTGAGACTCTGAGACACTGATACACAAAGACACTGAGACACTGAGACACTTGGACTCTGAGACACTGAGACAAAAAGACACAGAGATACAGAGACACTGATACACTGAGCCTCTGAGATACTGAGACTCTGAGATACTGAGACTCAGAGACACTGAGACAAAGAGGCACTGAGAATCTGAGACACTGAGGCACAGGGACACTGAGACACTGAGACACTGAGACTCTGAGACATTGAGACACTGTGACACTGACGCACAGAGACTCTCAGACAGAGAGACACCGAGGCACTGATTCTCTGAGACACTAAGACACAGAGACAAAGAGACTGTGAGACACTGAGACACAGAGATACTGGGACACAGAGACACTGACAGTCTGAGACACTGAGACACAGAGACACTGAGACACTGAGACACTGAGACACGGTGACACTGAGGCACAGAGACACTCAGACACAGAGACAAAGATACACTGAGTCTCTGAGACACTGACACACTGAGACACAGAGAGACAGAGACACTGAGACTTTGAGACACTGAGACACTGAGACTCGGAGACACTGAGACACTGAGTCTTTGGGACACTGAAACTCTGAGACACTAACGCACAGAGACTCTGAGACTCTGAGACACAGAGGCACAAAGACACTGAGACACAGAGACACTGAGACTTTGAGACTCTGAGACACGGAGACACTGAGACTCTGAGACACTGAGACTCTGAGGCACAGAGACTCTGAGACATTGAAACACTGTGACACTGTGACACTGAGACACTGAGACAGAGAGACACTGTGACACTGAGTCTCTGAAAGACTGAGACACTAAAACACTGAGATACTGAGACACTCAGGCACAGAGACTCTGAGACTCTGAGGCACTGACATTTTGAGACACTAAGGCACAGAGACTCTGAGGCACTGAGATACTGAGACATTAAGGCACAGAGAGACTGAGACTCTGAGACACTGAGACTCTGAAACACTGAGACAACTGAGACACAGAAACACAGAGACAGAGACACTGAGACACAGAGACACTGAGACACGGTGACACTGAGGCACAGAGACACTCAGACAAAGAGACAAAGAAACACTGAGACTCTGAGACACTGATACACTGAGACACAGAGACAGAGACACTGAGACTTTGAGACACTGAGACACAGAGATTCTGAGACTCTGAGACACAGAGGCACAGAGACACTGAGGCTTTGAGACACTGAGACTCGGAGACACTAAGACACTGTGACTTTGGGACACTGAGACTCTGAGACCCTGAGAAACTAACGCACAGAGACTCTGAGACTCTGTGACACAGAGGCACAAAGACACTGAGACACAGAGACACAGTGACATTGAGACACTGAGACAGAGAGACACAGAGACACTGAGACTTTGAGACTCTGAGACACCGAGAAACTGAGACACTGAGCCTCTGAGCCTCTGAGCCTCTGAGACACTGTGACACTGAGGCACAGAGTCACTGAGACACTGAGAAACCGATACACTGAGACACTGAGACAGAGAGACACTGAGACTCTGAAAGACTGAGACACTGAAACACTGAGGTACTGAGACACTAAGGCACAGAGACTCTGAGGCACTGACATTTTGAGACACTAAGGCACAGAGACTCTGAGACTCTGAGGCACTGAGATACAGAAACACTAAGGCACAGAGAGACTGAGACTCTGAAACACTGAGACACTGAGACACAGAAACACAGAGACACTGAGACACGGTGACACTGAGGCATGGCGACATTCAGACACAGAGACAAAGAGACACTGAGTCTCTGAGACACTGATACACTGAGACACAGAGACACTGAGACTTTGGGACACTGAGTGTCTGAGTGTCTGAGACTCTGAGACACAAACACACAGAGACTCTGAGAAACAGAGGCACAAAGACACTGAGACACAGGGACACAGTGACACTGAGATCCTGAGACACAGAGACATTGAGGCACAGAGACACTGAGACACAGAGACATAGAGACACTGAATCTCTGAGACACTGAGACACTGGGACACAGAGACACTGAGACACAGAGACACTGAGCCACAGAGTCACTGAGACTCTGAGACACTGAGACACTTATAATCTGAGACACTGAGGCACAGAGAAACTCAGACACAGAGACACAGAGACACTGAGACTCTGAGACACTGAGACTCTGAAATACTGAGACACAGAGGCACTGAGAAACTGAGACACTAGACACTGAGGCACAGGGACACTGAGACACTGAGACACTGAGACTCTGAGACATTGAGACACTGTGACACTGAGGCAGAGACTCTCAGACAGAGTGACACCGAGGCACTGATTCTCTGAGACACTAAGACACAGAGACAAAGAGGCTGTGAGACACTGAGACACAGAGATACTGGGACACAGAGACACTGACAGTCTGAGACACTGAGACACTGTGACACTGAGACACTGAGACACTGAGACACTGAGACACGGTGACACTGAGGCACAGAGACACTCAGACAAAGAGACAAAGAAACACTGAGACTCTGAGACACTGATACACTGAGACACAGAGACAGAGACACTGAGACTTTGAGACACTGAGACACAGAGACACTGAGATTCTGAGACTCTGAGACACAGAGGCACAGAGACACTGAGGCTTTGAGACACTGAGGCACAGAGACACTGAGACTCGGAGACACTGAGACACTGTGACTTTGGGACACTGAGACTCTGAGACCCTGAGAAACTAACGCACAGAGACTCTGAGACTCTGAGACACAGAGGCACAAAGACACTGAGACACAGTGACACAGTGACACTGAGACACTGAGACAGAGAGACACTGAGACTTTGAGACCCTGAGACACCGAGAAACTGAGACACTGAGACACTGAGGCACAGGGACACTGAGACACTGAGACACTGAGACTCTGAGACATTGAGACACTGTGACACTGAGGCAGAGACTCTCAGACAGAGAGACACCGAGGCACTGATTCTCTGAGACACTAAGACACAGAGACAAAGAGACTGTGAGACACTGAGACACAGAGATACTGGGACACAGAGACACTGACAGTCTGAGACACTGAGACACTGTGACACTGAGACACTGAGACACTGAGACACGGTGACACTGAGGCACAGAGACACTCAGACAAAGAGACAAAGAAACACTGAGACTCTGAGACACTGATACACTGAGACACAGAGACACAGAGACAGAGACACTGAGACTTTGAGACTTTGAGACACTGAGACACTGAGATTCTGAGACTCTGAGACACAGAGGCACAGAGACACTGAGGCTTTGAGACACTGAGACTCGGAGACACTGAGACACTGTGACTTTGGGACACTGAGACTCTGAGACCCTGAGAAACTAACGCACAGAGACTCTGAGACTCTGAGACACAGTGGCACAAAGACACTGAGACACAGAGACACAGTGACACTGAGACACTGAGACAGAGAGACACAGAGACACTGAGTCTTTGAGACTCTGAGACACCGAGAAACTGAGACACTGAGACACTGAGACTCTGGGCCTCTGAGACACTGTGACACTGAGGCACAGAGTCACTGAGACACTGAGAAACCGATACACTGAGACACTGAGACAGAGAGACACTGAGACTCTGAAAGACTGAGACACTGAAACACTGAGGTATTGAGACACTAAGGCACAGAGACTCTGAGGCACTGACATTTTGAGACACTAAGGCACAGAGAGACTGAGACTCTGAGACACTGAGACACTGAGACTCTGAAACACTGAGACACTGAGACACAGAAACACAGAGACAGAGACACTGAGATACAGAGATACAGAGACACTGAGACTCTGAGATACTGAGACAAAGAGGCACTGAGATCTGAGACACTGAGGCACAGGGACACTGAGACACTGAGAAACTGAGACTCTGAGACATTGAGACTCTGAGATACTGAGACAAAGAGGCACTGAGAATCTGAGACACTGAGGCACAGGGACACTGAGACACTGAGAAACTGAGACTCTGAGACATTGAGACTCTGAGATACTGAGACAAAGAGGCACTGAGAATCTGAGACACTGAGGCACAGGGACACTGAGACACAGAGACACTGAGACACTGAGACACGGTGACACTGAGGCACAGAGACACTCAGACAAAGAGACAAAGAAACACTGAGACTCTGAGACACTGATACACTGAGACATAGAGACAGAGACACTGAGACTTTGAGACACTGAGACACAGAGACACTGAGATTCTGAGACTCTGAGACACAGAGGCACAGAGACACTGAGGCTTTGAGACACTGAGACACAGAGACACTGAGACTCGGAGACACTGAGACACTGTGACTTTGGGACACTGAGACTCTGAGACCCTGAGAAACTAACGCACAGAGACTCTGAGACTCTGAGACACAGAGGCACAAAGACACTGAGACACAGAGACACAGTGACACTGAGACACTGAGACAGAGAGACACAGAGACACTGAGACTTTGAGACCCTGAGACACCGAGAAACTGAGACACTGAGACACTGAGGCACAGGGACACTGAGACACTGAGACACTGAGACTCTGAGACATTGAGACACTGTGACACTGAGGCAGAGACTCTCAGACAGAGAGACACCGAGGCACTGATTCTCTGAGACACTAAGACACAGAGACAAAGAGACTGTGAGACACTGAGACACAGAGATACTGGGACACAGAGACACTGACAGTCTGAGACACTGAGACACTGAGACACTGTGACACTGAGACACTGAGACACAGAGACACTGAGACACTGAGACACGGTGACACTGAGGCACAGAGACACTCAGACAAAGAGACAAAGAAACACTGAGACTCTGAGACACTGATACACTGAGACACAGAGACACAGAGACACAGAGACAGAGACACTGAGACTTTGAGACACTGAGACACAGAGACACTGAGATTCTGAGTCTCTGAGACACAGAGGCACAGAGACACTGAGGCTTTGAGACACTGAGACTCGGAGACACTGAGACACTGTGACTTTGGGACACTGAGACTCTGAGACCCTAAGAAACTAATGCACAGAGACTCTGAGACTCTGAGACACAGAGGCACAAAGACACTGAGACACAGAGACACAGTGACACTGAGACACTGAGACAGAGAGACACAGAGACACTGAGACTTTGAGACTCTGAGACACCGAGAAACTGAGACACTGAGACACTGAGACTCTGAGCCTCTGAGACACTGTGACACTGAGGCACAGAGTCACTGAGACACAGAGAAACCGATACACTGAGACACTGAGACAGAGAGACACTGAGACTCTGAAAGATTTGAGACACTGAAACACTGAGGTATTGAGACACTAAGGCACAGAGACTCTGAGGCACTGACATTTTGAGACACTAAGGCACAGAGACTCTGAGACTCTGAGGCACTGAGATACAGAGACACTAAGGCACAGAGAGACTGAGACTCTGAGACACTGAGACTCTGAAACACTGAGACACTGAGACACAGAATCACAGAGACAGAGACACTGAGATACAGAGACACTGAGATACAGAGACACAGAGACACTGAGACACTGAGACACAGAGACATTGAGACACTGAGACACTGTGACACTGAGGCACAGAGACACTCAGACACAGAGACAAAGGGACATTGAGTCAATGAGACACTGATACACTGAGACACTGAGACACAGAGACACTTAGACACAGAGATACTATGACACAGAGACACTGAGACTCTGAGACTCTGAGACACAGAGTCACAGAGACACTGAGACACAGAGACACAGAGATTCTTAGACACTGAGGCAATGAGACACTGAGGCACTGATAATCTGAGACACTGTGACACTGAGGCACAGACAAACTCAGACACAGAGACACTGAGACACTGAGTCTCTGAGACGCTGAGACTCTGAGACACTGAGACACAGAGACACTGAGACACTGACACACAGAGACACTGAGACTCTGAGACACTGAGACACAGAGACACTGAAATAAGGAGGCACAGGGACACTGAGACTCTGAGACTCTGAGGCATGGAGTCACTCAACACAGAGACAAAGTGACACTGAGTGTCTGAGACATTGGCACACTGAGACACTGAGACTCTGAGACATTGAGACACTGAGACACAGAGACACTGAGACACTGAGACACAGAGACACAGAGACTCTGAGACACTGAGACACAGAGACACTGAGACACTGAGACACAGAGACATTGAGCAACAGAGACACTGGGACACAGAGACACTGAGACTCTGAGACACTGAGACACAGAGACACTGAGACACAGAGACACAGAGACACTGAGACACTGAGGCACAGAGACACTCAACACAGAGACAAAGTGACACTGAGTGTCTGAGGCATTGATACACTGAGACACTGAGACTCTGAGACATTGAGACACTGAGACACAGAAATACTGAGACACAGAGACACTGAGACACAGAGACATTGAGATACTGAGACACTGAGACTCTGAGACACTGAGACACTGAGTCACAGAGACACTCAGACAAAGAGACAAAGAGACACTGAGTCACTGAGACACTGATACACTGAGAATATGAGACACAGAGACACTGAAACTCTGAGACACTGATACACTGAGACACAGAGACACAGAGACAGAGACAATGCAACACTGAGACTCTGAGACACAGAGGCAAAAATACACTGAGACACAGAGACACTGTGACACTGAGACACTGAGACACTGAGACACAGAGACACAAAGACACTGTGACTCTGAGACACTAAGGCAATGAAACACTGAGGCACAGAGACACAGAGACACTGAGACACAAAGCTTTGAGACAGAGAGACACTGAGACTCTGAGACACTGATACACAAAGACACTGAGACACTGAGACACTGAGACTCTGAGACACTGAGACAAAAAGACACAGAGATACAGAGACACTGATACACTGAGACTCTGAGATACTGAGACTCTGAGATACTGAGACTCAGAGACACTGAGACAAAGAGGCACTGAGAATCTGAGACACTGAGGCACAGGGACACTGAGACACTGAGACACTGAGACTCTGAGACATTGAGACACTGTGACACTGACGCACAGAGACTCTCAGACAGAGAGACACCGAGGCACTGATTCTCTGAGACACTAAGACACAGAGAGAAAGAGACTGTGAGACACTGAGACACAGAGATACTGGGACACAGAGACACTGACAGTCTGAGACACTGAGACACAGAGACACTGAGACACTGAGACACTGAGACACGGTGACACTGAGGCACAGAGACACTCAGACACAGAGACAAAGATACACTGAGTCTCTGAGACACTGACACACTGAGACACAGAGACACAGAGACAGAGACACTGAGACTTTGAGACACTGAGACACTGAGACTCTGAGACTCGGAGACACTGAGACACTGAGTCTTTGGGACACTGAAACTCTGAGACACTAACGCACAGAGACTCTGAGACTCTGAGACACAGAGGCACAAAGACACTGAGACACAGAGACACTGAGACTTTGAGACTCTGAGACACGGAGACACTGAGACTCTGAGACACTGAGACTCTGAGGCACAGAGACATTTTGACTCTGAGACATTGAAACACTGTGACACTGTGACACTGAGACACTGAGACAGAGAGACACTGTGACACTGAGACTCTGAAATACTGAGACACTGAAACACTGAGATACTGAGACACTCAGGCACAGAAACTCTGAGACTCTGAGGCACTGACATTTTGAGACACTAAGGCACAGAGACTCTGAGGCACTGAGATACTGAGACATTAAGGCACAGAGAGACTGAGACTCTGAGACACTGAGACTCTGAAACACTGAGACAACTGAGACACAGAAACACAGAGACAGAGACACTGAGACACAGAGACACTGAGACACGGTGACACTGAGGCACAGAGACACTCAGACAAAGAGACAAAGAAACACTGAGACTCTGAGACACTGATACACTGAGACACAGAGACACAGAGACAGAGACACTGAGACTTTGAGACACTGAGACACAGAGACACTGAGATTCTGAGACTCTGAGACACAGAGGCACAGAGACACTGAGGCTTTGAGACACTGAGACTCGGAGACACTAAGACACTGTGACTTTGGGACACTGAGACTCTGAGACCCTGAGAAACTAACGCACAGAGACTCTGAGACTCTGAGACACAGAGGCACAAAGACACTGAGACACAGAGACACAGTGACACTGAGACACTGAGACAGAGAGACACAGAGACACTGAGCCTCTGAGCCTCTGAGACACTGTGACACTGAGGCACAGAGTCACTGAGACACTGAGAAACCGATACACTGAGACACTGAGACAGAGAGACACTGAGACTCTGAAAGACTGAGACACTGAAACACTGAGGTACTGAGACACTAAGGCACAGAGACTCTGAGGCACTGACATTTTGAGACACTAAGGCACAGAGACTCTGAGACTCTGAGGCACTGAGATACAGAGACACTAAGGCACAGAGAGACTGAGACTCTGAAACACTGAGACACTGAGACACAGAAACACAGAGACACTGAGACACGGTGACACTGAGGCATGGCGACATTCAGACACAGAGACAAAGAGACACTGAGTCTCTGAGACACTGATACACTGAGACACAGAGACACTGAGACTTTGGGACACTGAGTGTCTGAGTGTCTGAGACTCTGAGACACAAACACACAGAGACTCTGAGAAACAGAGGCACAAAGACACTGAGACACAGGGACACAGTGACACTGAGATCCTGAGACACAGAGACATTGAGGCACAGAGACACTGAGACACAGAGACATAGAGACACTGAATCTCTGAGACACTGGGACACAGAGACACTGAGACACAGAGACACTGAGCCACAGAGTCACTGAGACTCTGAGACACTGAGACACTGATAATCTGAGACACTGAGGCACAGAGAAACTCAGACACAGAGACACAGAGACACTGAGACTCTGAGACACTGAGACTCTGAAATACTGAGACACAGAGGCACTGAGAAACTGAGACACTAGACACTGAGGCACAGGGACACTGAGACACTGAGACACTGAGACTCTGAGACATTGAGACACTGTGACACTGAGGCAGAGACTCTCAGACAGAGAGACACCGAGGCACTGTTTCTCTGAGACACTAAGACACAGAGACAAAGAGACTGTGAGACACTGAGACACAGAGATACTGGGACACAGAGACACTGACAGTCTGAGACACTGAGACACTGAGACACTGTGACACTGAGACACTGAGACACTGAGACACGGTGACACTGAGGCACAGAGACACTCAGACAAAGAGACAAAGAAACACTGAGACTCTGAGACACTGATACACTGAGACACAGAGACAGAGACACTGAGACTTTGAGACACTGAGACACAGAGACACTGAGATTCTGAGACTCTGAGACACAGAGGCACAGAGACACTGAGGCTTTGAGACACTGAGACACAGAGACACTGAGACTCGGAGACACTGAGACACTGTGACTTTGGGACACTGAGACTCTGAGACCCTGAGAAACTAACGCACAGAGACTCTGAGACTCTGAGACACAGAGGCACAAAGACACTGAGACACAGAGTCACAGTGACACTGAGACACTGAGACAGAGAGACACTGAGACTTTGAGACCCTGAGACACCGAGAAACTGAGACACTGAGACACTGAGGCACAGGGACACTGAGACACTGAGACACTGAGACACTGAGACTCTGAGACATTGAGACACTGTGACACTGAGGCAGAGACTCTCAGACAGAGAGACACCGAGGCACTGATTCTCTGAGACACTAAGACACAGAGACAAAGAGACTGTGAGACACTGAGACACAGAGATACTGGGACACAGAGACACTGACAGTCTGAGACACTGAGACACTGAGACACTGTGACACTGAGACACTGAGACACTGAGACACGGTGACACTGAGGCACAGAGACACTCAGACAAAGAGACAAAGAAACACTGAGACTCTGAGACACTGATACACTGAGACACAGAGACACAGAGACAGAGACACTGAGACTTTGAGACACTGAGACACAGAGACACTGAGATTCTGAGACTCTGAGACACAGAGGCACAGAGACACGGAGGCTTTGAGACACTGAGACTCGGAGACACTGAGACACTGTGACTTTGGGACACTGAGACTCTGAGACCCTGAGAAACTAACGCACAGAGACTCTGAGACTCTGAGACACAGAGGCACAAAGACACTGAGACACAGAGACACAGTGACACTGAGACACTGAGACAGAGAGACACAGAGACACTGAGTCTTTGAGACTCTGAGACACCGAGAAACTGAGACACTGAGACACTGAGACTCTGGGCCTCTGAGACACTGTGACACTGAGGCACAGAGTCACTGAGACACTGAGAAACCGATACACTGAGACACTGAGACAGAGAGACACTGAGACTCTGAAAGACTGAGACACTGAAACACTGAGGTATTGAGACACTAAGGCACAGAGACTCTGAGGCACTGACATTTTGAGACACTAAGGCACAGAGACTCTGAGACTCTGAGGCACTGAGATACAGAGACACTAAGGCACAGAGAGACTGAGACTCTGAGACACTGAGACACTGAGACTCTGAAACACTGAGACACTGAGACACAGAAACACAGAGACAGAGACACTGAGATACAGAGATACAGAGACACTGAGACTCTGAGATACTGAGACAAAGAGGCACTGAGATCTGAGACACTGAGGCACAGGGACACTGAGACACTGAGAAACTGAGACTCTGAGACATTGAGACTCTGAGATACTGAGACAAAGAGGCACTGAGAATCTGAGACACTGAGGCACAGGGACACTGAGACACTGAGAAACTGAGACTCTGAGACAATGAGACTCTGAAATACTGAGACAAAGAGGCACTGAGAATCTGAGACACTGAGGCACAGGGACACTGAGACACAGAGACACTGAGACACTGAGACACGGTGACACTGAGGCACAGAGACACTCAGACAAAGAGACAAAGAAACACTGAGACTCTGAGACACTGATACACTGAGACACAGAGACAGAGACACTGAGACTTTGAGACACTGAGACACAGAGACACTGAGATTCTGAGACTCTGAGACACAGAGGCACAGAGACACTGAGGCTTTGAGACACTGAGACACAGAGACACTGAGACTCGGAGACACTGAGACACTGTGACTTTGGGACACTGAGACCCTGAGAAACTAACGCACAGAGACTCTGAGACTCTGAGACACAGAGGCACAAAGACACTGAGACACAGAGACACAGTGACACTGAGACACTGAGACAGAGAGACACAGAGACACTGAGACTTTGAGACCCTGAGACACCGAGAAACTGAGACACTGAGACACTGAGGCACAGGGACACTGAGTCACTGAGACACTGAGACTCTGAGACATTGAGACACTGTGACACTGAGGCAGAGACTCTCAGACAGAGAGACACCGAGGCACTGATTCTCTGAGACACTAAGACACAGAGACAAAGAGACTGTGAGACACTGAGACACAGAGATACTGGGACACAGAGACACTGACAGTCTGAGACACTGAGACACTGAGACACTGTGACACTGAGACACTGAGACACAGAGACACTGAGACACGGTGACACTGAGGCACAGAGACACTCAGACAAAGAGACAAAGAAACACTGAGACTCTGAGACACTGATACACTGAGACACAGAGACACAGAGACAGAGACACTGAGACTTTGAGACACTGAGACACAGAGACACTGAGATTCTGAGTCTCTGAGACACAGAGGCACAGAGACACTGAGGCTTTGAGACACTGAGACTCGGAGACACTGAGACACTGTGACTTTGGGACACTGAGACTCTGAGACCCTAAGAAACTAATGCACAGAGACTCTGAGACTCTGAGACACAGAGGCACAAAGACACTGAGACACAGAGACACAGTGACACTGAGACAGAGAGACACAGAGACACTGAGACTTTGAGACTCTGAGACACCGAGAAACTGAGACACTGAGACACTGAGACTCTGAGCCTCTGAGACACTCTGACACTGAGGCACTGAGACACTGAGAAACCGATACACTGAGACACTGAGACAGAGAGACACTGAGACTCTGAAAGACTGAGACACTGAAACACTGAGGTATTGAGACACTAAGGCACAGAGACTCTGAGGCACTGACATTTTGAGACACTAAGGCACAGAGACTCTGAGACTCTGAGGCACTGAGATACAGAGACACTAAGGCACAGAGAGACTGAGACTCTGAGACACTGAGACACTGAGACTCTGAAACACTGAGACACTGAGACACAGAAACACAGAGACAGAGACACTGAGATACAGAGATACAGAGACACTGAGATTCTGAGATACTGAGACAAAGAGGCACTGAGATCTGAGACACTGAGGCACAGGGACACTGAGACACTGAGAAACTGAGACTCTGAGACATTGAGACTCTGAGATACTGAGACAAAGAGGCACTAAGAATCTGAGACACTGAGGCAGAGGGACACTGAGACACTGAGAAACTGAGACTCTGAGACATTGAGACTCTGAGATACTGAGACAAAGAGGCACTGAGAATCTGAGACACTGAGGCACAGGGACACTGAGACACAGAGACACTGAGACACTGAGACACGGTGACACTGAGGCACAGAGACACTCAGACAAAGAGACAAAGAAACACTGAGACTCTGAGACACTGATACACTGAGACACAGAGACAGAGACACTGAGACTTTGAGACACTGAGACACAGAGACACTGAGATTCTGAGACTCTGAGACACAGAGGCACAGAGACACTGAGGCTTTGAGACACTGAGACACAGAGACACTGAGACTCGGAGACACTGAGACACTGTGACTTTGGGACACTGAGACCCTGAGAAACTAACGCACAGAGACTCTGAGACTCTGAGACACAGAGGCACAAAGACACTGAGACACAGAGACACAGTGACACTGAGACACTGAGACAGAGAGACACAGAGACACTGAGACTTTGAGACCCTGAGACACCGAGAAACTGAGACACTGAGACACTGAGGCACAGGGACACTGAGTCACTGAGACACTGAGACTCTGAGACATTGAGACACTGTGACACTGAGGCAGAGACTCTCAGACAGAGAGACACCGAGGCACTGATTCTCTGAGACACTAAGACACAGAGACAAAGAGACTGTGAGACACTGAGACACAGAGATACTGGGACACAGAGA
The DNA here is from genome assembly GCA_037974335.1 of Prionace glauca. Taxonomy (NCBI): domain Eukaryota; kingdom Metazoa; phylum Chordata; class Chondrichthyes; order Carcharhiniformes; family Carcharhinidae; genus Prionace; species Prionace glauca. The sequence goes on from JBBMRE010000174.1 coordinate 173,937, forward strand.
CACTGACAGTCTGAGACACTGAGACACTGAGACACTGTGACACTGAGACACTGAGACACAGAGACACTGAGACACTGAGACACGGTGACACTGAGGCACAGAGACACTCAGACAAAGAGACAAAGAAACACTGAGACTCTGAGACACTGATACACTGAGACACAGAGACACAGAGACACAGAGACAGAGACACTGAGACTTTGAGACACTGAGACACAGAGACACTGAGATTCTGAGTCTCTGAGACACAGAGGCACAGAGACACTGAGGCTTTGAGACACTGAGACTCGGAGACACTGAGACACTGTGACTTTGGGACACTGAGACTCTGAGACCCTAAGAAACTAATGCACAGAGACTCTGAGATTCTGATACACAGAGGCACAAAGACACTGAGACACAGAGACACAGTGACACTGAGACACTGAGACAGAGAGACACAGAGACACTGAGACTTTGAGACTCTGAGACACCGAGAAACTGAGACACTGAGACACTGAGACTCTGAGCCTCTGAGACACTGTGACACTGAGGCACAGAGTCACTGAGACACTGAGAAACCGATACACTGAGACACTGAGACAGAGAGACACTGAGACTCTGAAAGATTTGAGACACTGAAACACTGAGGTATTGAGACACTAAGGCACAGAGACTCTGAGGCACTGACATTTTGAGACACTAAGGCACAGAGACTCTGAGGCACTGACATTTTGAGACACTAAGGCACAGAGACTCTGAGACTCTGAGGCACTGAGATACAGAGACACTAAGGCACAGAGAGACTGAGACTCTGAGACACTGAGACTCTGAAACACTGAGACACTGAGACACAGAAACACAGAGACAGAGACACTGAGATACAGAGACACAGAGACACTGAGACTCTGAAATACTGAGACACAGAGGCACTGAGAAACTGAGACACTAGACACTGAGGCACAGGGACACTGAGACACTGAGACACTGAGACTCTGAGACATTGAGACACTGTGACACTGAGGCAGAGACTCTCAGACAGAGAGACACCGAGGCACTGATTCTCTGAGACACTAAGACACAGAGACAGAGAGACTGTGAGACACTGAGACACAGAGATACTGGGACACAGAGACACTGACAGTCTGAGACACTGAGACACTGTGACACTGAGACACTGAGACACAGAGACACTGAGACACTGAGACACGGTGACACTGAGGCACAGAGACACTCAGACAAAGAGACAAAGAAACACTGAGACTCTGAGACACTGATACACTGAGACACAGAGACAGAGACACTGAGACTTTGAGACACTGAGACACAGAGACACTGAGGTTCTGAGACTCTGAGACACAGAGGCACAGAGACACTGAGGCTTTGAGACACTGAGACACAGAGACACTGAGACTCGGAGACACTGAGACACTGTGACTTTGGGACACTGAGACTCTGAGACCCTGAGAAACTAACGCACAGAGACTCTGAGACTCTGAGACACAGAGGCACAAAGACACTGAGACACAGAGTCACAGTGACACTGAGACACTGAGACAGAGAGACACTGAGACTTTGAGACCCTGAGACACCGAGAAACTGAGACACTGAGACACTGAGGCACAGGGACACTGAGACACTGAGACACTGAGACTCTGAGACATTGAGACACTGTGACACTGAGGCAGAGACTCTCAGACAGAGAGACACCGAGGCACTGATTCTCTGAGACATTAAGACACAGAGACAAAGAGACTGTGAGACACTGAGACACAGAGATACTGGGACACAGAGACACTGACAGTCTGAGACACTGAGACACTGAGACACTGTGACACTGAGACACTGAGACACTGAGACACTGAGACACGGTGACACTGAGGCACAGAGACACTCAGACAAAGAGACAAAGAAACACTGAGACTCTGAGACACTGATACACTGAGACACAGAGACACAGAGACAGAGACACTGAGACTTTGAGACACTGAGACACAGAGACACTGAGATTCTGAGACTCTGAGACACAGAGGCACAGAGACACTGAGGCTTTGAGACACTGAGACTCGGAGACACTGAGACACTGTGACTTTGGGACACTGAGACTCTGAGACCCTGAGAAACTAACGCACAGAGACTCTGAGACTCTGAGACACAGAGGCACAAAGACACTGAGACACAGAGACACAGTGACACTGAGACACTGAGACAGAGAGACACAGAGACACTGAGTCTTTGAGACTCTGAGACACCGAGAAACTGAGACACTGAGACACTGAGACTCTGAGCCTCTGAGACACTGTGACACTGAGGCACAGAGTCACTGAGACACTGAGAAACCGATACACTGAGACACTGAGACAGAGAGACACTGAGACTCTGAAAGATTTGAGACACTGAAACACTGAGGTATTGAGACACTAAGGCACAGAGACTCTGAGGCACTGACATTTTGAGACACTAAGGCACAGAGACTCTGAGACTCTGAGGCACTGAGATACAGAGACACTAAGGCACAGAGAGACTGAGACTCTGAGACACTGAGACACTGATACACTGAGACACAGAGACACAGAGACAGAGACACTGAGACTTTGAGACACTGAGACACAGAGACACTGAGAATCGGAGGCACTGAGACACTGAGTCTTTGGGACACTGAGACTCTGAGACACTAACGCACAGAGACTCTGAGACTCTGAGACACAGAGGCACAAAGACACTGAGACACAGAGACACAGTGACACTGAGACACTGAGACACAGAGACACTGAGACTTTGAGACTCTGAGACACGGAGACACTGAGACTCTGAGACACTGAGACACTGAGACTCTGAGGCACAGAGACACTGAGACTCTGAGACATTGAGACACTGTGACACTGTGACACTGAGGCACAGAGTCACTGAGACACTGAGACACCGATACACTGAGACACTGAGACACTGAGACAGAGAGACACTGTGACACTGAGACTCTGAAAGACTGAGACACTGAAACACTGAGATACTGAGATACTGAGACACTCAGGCACAGAGACTCTGAGACTCTGAGGCACTGACATTTTGAGACACTAAGGCACAGAGACTCTGAGGCACTGAGATACTGAGACACTAAGGCACAGAGAGACTGAGACTCTGAGACACAGAGACACTGAGACTCTGAGGCACAGAGACACTGAGACTCTGAGACATTGAGACACTGTGACACTGTGACACTGAGGCACAGAGTCACTGAGACACTGAGACACCGATACACTGAGACACTGAGACACTGAGACAGAGAGACACTGTGACACTGAGACTCTGAAAGACTGAGACACTGAAACACTGAGATACTGAGACACTCAGGCACAGAGACTCTGAGACTCTGAGGCACTGACATTTTGAGACACTAAGGCACAGAGACTCTGAGGCACTGAGATACTGAGACACTAAGGCACAGAGAGACTGAGACTCTGAGACACAGAGACACTGAGGCACAGAGACACTGAGGCACTGAGACACTGAGACACAGAGACTTTGAGACACTGAGACACAGAGACACCGGGACTTTGAGACCAAGAGACTCTGAGACACTGATAAACTGAGGCACGAGACACTGAGACACTGAGACACAGAGACACAGAGACTCTGAGACACAGACGCACTGAGACACTGAGACACTGAGACTCTGAGACACTGAGAAACTGAGGCACAGAGACACTGAGACACAGAGATACAGAGACACTGAGGCACAGAGACACTGACACTCTGAGACTCTGAGACACTGAGACACTGAGACTCTGAGACTCTGAGACACTGAGACACTGAGACACAGAGACACTGAGACTCTGAGACACTGAGACACAGAGAGACTGAGACTCTGAGACACAGAGACACAGAGACACTGCGGCACAGAGACACTGTGACACTGAGACTCTGAGACACAAAGTCACAGAGACACTAAGACACAAAGACACTGAGACACAGAAACACAGGGACACAGAGACACAGAGACTCTGAGACACTGAGACACAGAGACACTGAGACACAGAGACACAGAGACACTAAGACACAGAGACATTGAGACTCTGAGACACAGATACTCTGAGACACTGAGACATTGAGACTCTGAGACACAGAGAAACAGAGACACAGAGATAATGTGACACTGAGACTCTGAAACACTGAGACACAGAGACACTAAGACACAGAGATACTGATACACTGACACACTGAGACTCTGAGACACAGAGACACTAAGACACAGTGACACTGTGATACTGAGATTCTGAGATACAGAGGCACAGAGACACTGAGACATAGCGACACTGAGGCACTGAGACACTGAGACTCTGAGATACAGAGACACGGAGACATTGAGACACTGAGACACAGAGACACTAAGACACAGAGACACTGAGATACAGTGACACTACAACAATTAGACACAGAGACACTGAGACAGAGAGACACAGACTCTGAGACTCTGTGACAGAGAAACACGGTGACACTGTGACACTGCACCACTGAGACACAGAGACACAGACACACTGTGACTCAGAGACACAGAGACCCTGAGACTCAGAGTCACTGAGACACAGAGACACTGAGACTCTGGGACACTGAGACACTGAGATACTGAGACACTGAGGCACAGAGACACTGTGACACTGAGACTCTGATACACAAAGACACAGAGACACTAAGGCACAGAGACTCTGAGACTCTGAAGCACTGAGATACAGAGACACTAAGGCACAGAGAGACTGAGACTCTGAGACACTGAGACTCTGAAACACTGAGACACTGAGACACAGAAACACAGAGACAGAGACACTGAGATACAGAGACACAGAGACACTGAGACTCTGAGACACTGAGACTCTGAGATACTGAGACAAAGAGGCACTGAGAATCTGAGACACAGAGACACTGAGACACTGAGACACTGAGACACTGAGGCACAGGGACACTGAGACACTGAGACTCTGAGACATTGAGACACTGTGACACTGAGGCACAGAGACTCTCAGACAGAGAGACAACGAGGCACTGATTCTCTGAGACACTAAGACACAGAGACAAAGAGACTGTGAGACACTGTGACACAGAGATACTGGGACACAGAGACACTGACAGTCTGATACACTGAGACCCAGAGACACTGAGACACTGAGGCACTGTGACACTGAGACACTGAGACACAGAAACACTGAGACACAGAAACACAGGGACACAGAGACACTGAGACTCTGAGACACTGGGACACAGAGACACTGAGACACAGAGACACTAAGACACAGAGACACTGAGACTCTGAGACACTGATACTCTGAGACACTGAGACATTGAGACTCTGAGACACAGAGAAACAGAGACACAGTAATAATGTGACACTGAGACTCTGAGACACTGAGACACTGAGACACTAAGACACAGAGACACTGATACACTGAGACACTGAGACTCTGAGACACAGAGACACTAAGACACAGAGACACTGTGACACTGAGTTTCTGAGATACAGAGGCACAGAAACACTGAGACATAGCGACACTGAGGCACAGAAACACTGAGACACTGAGACTCTGAGACTCTGAGATACAGAGACACGGAGACACTGAGACACAGAGACATTAAGACACAGAGACACAAAGACACTGAGACTCTGAGACACTGTGACTCTGAGACACTGCACCACTGAGACACAGAGACACAGAGACACTGTGACTAAGAGACATTGAGACACTGAGAGACAGAGAAACTGAGACACTGACACTCTGAGACACTGAGACAATGAAACCCTAAGGCACAGAGACACTGATAATCTGAGACACTGAGGCACTGTGACACTGAGACGCAGAGACACAGCGACACTGAGACTCTGAGAAACTGAGACACTGAGACACTGAGGCACAGAGACACTGGGACACACAGACACAGAGAGACTGAGACTCTGAGACACTGAGACACTGAGACTCTGAGACTCTAATACACTGAGACATTGAGGCACAGATACTGTGAGACCGTGTCCCTCTGTCCCATGATGCGTCCTTTAGGGGGATTGTCCTGTATAAACTGTCCCTCTGTCCCATGATCTGTACTTTAAGGGGGATTGTCCAGGACAAACTGTCCCTCTGCCCCATGGTGTGTCATTTATGGGGATTGACCAGGATAAACTGTCCCTCTGTCCCATGATCCGTCCTTTAAGCGGATTGTCCAGGATAAACTGTCCCTCTGTCCCATGGTGTGTCCTTTAAGGGGATTATCCAGGATGAACTGTCCCTCTGTCCCATGATGTGTCCTTTAGGGGGATTGTCCAGGACAAACTGTCCCTCTGTCCCATGGTGTGTCCTTTAGGGGGATTGTCCAGGACAAACTGTCCCTCTGCCCCATGATGTGTCCTTTAGGGGGATTGTCCAGGATAAACTGTCCCTCTGTCCCATGATGTGTCCTTTAGGGGGATTGTCCAGGATAAACTGTCCCTCTGTCCCATGATGTGTCCTTTAGGGGGATTGTCCAGGATAAACTGTCCCTCTGCCCCATGATGTGTCCTTTAGGGGGATTGTCAAGGATAAACTGTCCCTCTGTCCCATGGTGTGTCCTTAAGGGGGATTGTCCAGGATAAAATGTCCCTCTGTCCCATGGTGTGTCCTTAAGGGGGAATGTCCAGAATAAACTGTCCCTCTGTCCCATGGTGTGTCCTATAGGGGCATTGTTCAGAATAAACTGTCCCTCTGTCCCATGGTGTGTCCTTTAGGGGGATTGTCCGGGATAAACTGTCCCTCTGTCCCATGATGTGGCATTAAGGGGGATTGAACGGGATAAACTGTGCCTCTGACCCATGACGTATGTGCACTTTAGGGGGATTGACTGGGATAAACTGTCCCTCTATCCCATGATGTGTCCTTTAGGGGGATTGTCCAGGATAAACTGTCCCTCTGTCCCATGGTGTATCAATTAGGGGGATTGTCCGTGATAATCTATCCCTCTGTCCCAAGCTGTGTCCTTTAGGGGGATTGTCCGGGAAAAAACTGTCCCTCTGTCCCATGGTATGTCCTTTAGGGGGATTGTCCAGGATAAACTGTCCCTCTGTCCCATGGTGTGTCCTTTAGGGGGATTGTCCAGGATAAACTGTCCCTCTGTCCCATGGTGTGTCCTTTAGGGGGATTGTCCAGGATAAACTGTCCCTCTGTCCCATGGTGTGTCCTTTAGGGGGATTGTCCAGGATAAACTGTCCCTCTGTCCCATGATGTGCCCTTTAGGGGGATTGTCCAGGGTAAACTGTCCCTCTGTCCCATGGTGTGTCCTTTAGTGGGATTGTCCAGGATAAACTGTCCCTCTGACCCATGATGTGTCCATTAGGGGGATTGTCCGGGATAAACTGTCCCTCTGTCCCATGATGTGTCCTTTAGGGGGTTTGTCGAGATAAATTGTCCCTCTGTCCCATGATGTGTCCTTTAGGGGGATTGTCCAGGATAAACTGTCCCTCTGTCCCATGGTGTGTCCTTTAGTGAGATTGTCCAGGATAAACTGTCCCTCTGACCCTTGATGTGTCCTTTAGGGGGATTGTCCGGGATAAACTGTCCCTCTGTCCCATGGTGCGTCCTTTAGTGGGATTGTCCAGGATAAACTGTCCCTCTGTCCCATGGTGTGTCCTTTAGTGGGATTGTCCAGGATAAACTGTCCCTCTGTCCCATGGTGTGTCCTTTAGGGGGATTGTCGAGGATAAACTGTCCCTCTGTCCCATGATATGTCCTTTAGGGGGATTGTCCGGGATAAACTGTCCCTCTGTCCCATGAAATGTCCTTCCGGGGGGATTGTCCGGGATAAACTGTCCCTCTGTCCCATGATGAGTCCTTTAGGGGGATTGTCCGGGATAAGCTGTCCCTCTGTCCCATGGTGTGTCCTTTAGGGGGATTGTCCGGGATAAACTATCTCTCTGTCCCATGATGTGTCCTTTAGGGTGATTGTCCAGGATAAACTGTCCCTCTGTCCCATGATGTGTCCTTTAGGGGGATTGTCCAGGATAAACTTTCCCTCTGTCCCATGGTGTGTCCTTTAGGGGGATTGTCCGGGATAAACTATCTCTCTGTCCCATGATGTGTCCTTTAGGGGGATTTTCCAGTATAAACTGTCCCTCTGTCCCATGATGTGTCCTTTAGGGGGATTGTCCGGGATAAACTGTCCCTCTGTCCCATGATGTGTCCTTTAGGGGGATTGTCCACGATAAACTGTCCCTCTGTCCCATGGTGTGTCCTTTAGGGGGATTGTCCGGGATAAACTATCTCTCTGTCCCATGATGTGTCCTTTAGGGGGATTTTCCAGTATAAACTGTCCCTCTGTCCCATGATGTGTCCTTTAGGGGGATTGTCCGGGATAAACTGTCCCTTTGCCCCATGGTGTGTCCTTTAGGGCGATATTCCATGACAAACTGTCCGTCTGTCCCATGGTGTGTCCTATCGGGAGATTGTCCAGAATAAACTGTCCCTCTGTCCCATGATGTGTCCTTTAGGGGGAATGAATGGGATAAACTGTCCCTCTATCCCATGATGTGTCCTTTAGGAGGATTGTCCAGGATAAACTCTCCCTCTGTCCCATGACATATACTTTAGGGTGATTGTCCAGGATAATCTGTTCCTCTGTCCCATGGTGTGTCCTTTAGTGGGATTGTCCAGGATAAACTGTCCCTCTGTCCCATGGTGTGTACTTTAGGGGGATTGTCCAGGATAAACTGTCCCTCTGACCCATGGTGTGTCCTTTAGTGAGATTGTCCAGGATAAACTGTCCCTCTGACCCATGATGTATGTGCACTTTAGGGGGATTGACTGGGATAAACTGTCCCTCTGTCCCATGGTGTGTCCTTTAGGGGGATTGTCCAGGATAAACTGTCCCAATGTCCCATGGTGTGTCCTTCAGTGAGATTGTCCAGGATAAACTGTCCCTCTGTCCCATGGTGTGTCCTTTAGTGGGTTTGTCGAGGTAAACTGTCCCTCTGTCCCATGATGTGTCCTTTAGGGGGATTGTCCAGGATAAACTGTCCCTCTGTCCCATGGTGCGTCCTTTAGTGGGATTGTCCAGGATAAACTGTCCCTCTGTCCCATGGTGTGTCCTTTAGTGGGATTGTCCAGGATAAACTGTCCCTCTGTCCCATGGTGTGTCCTTTAGGGGGATTGTCCAGGATAAACTGTCTCTCTTCCCCATGGTGTGTCCTTTAGGGGGATTGTCCAGGATAAACTGTCCCTCTGTCCCATGATGTGTCCTTTAAGGGGATTGTCCAGGATAAATTGTCCCTCTGTACCATGGTGTGTCCTATAGGGGGATTGTCCAGGATAAACTGTCCCTCTGTCCCATGATGTGTCCTTTAAGGGGATTGTCCAGGATAAATTGTCCCTCTGTACCATGGTGTGTCCTATAGGGGGATTGTCCAGGATAAACTGTCCCTCTGTCCCATGGTGTGTCCTTTAGGGGGATTGTCCAGGAAAAACTGTCCGTCTGTCCCATGATGTGTCCTTTAGGGGGATTGTCCGGAATAAATTGACCCTCTGTCCCATGGTGTGTCCTTTAGGGGGATTGTCCAGGATAAACTGTCCCTCTGTCCTATGGTGTGTCCTTTAGGGGGATTGTCCAGGATAAACTGTCCGTCTGTCCCATGATGTTTCCTTTAGGGGGATTGTCCAGGATAAACTGTCCCTCTGTCCCATGGTGTGTCCTTTAGGGGGATTGTCCAGGATAAACTGCCCGTCTGTCCCATGGTGTATCCTTTTGGGGGATTGTCCGGGATAAACTGTCCCTCTGTCCCATGGTGTGTCCTTTAGGGGGATTGTCCAGGATAAACTGCCCCTCTGTCCCATGGTGTATCCTTTTGGGGGATTGTCCGGGATAAACTGTCCCTCTGTCCCATGGTGTGTCCTTTAGGGGGATTGTCCGGGATAAACTGTCCCTCTGTCGCATGGTGTGTCCTTTAGGGGGATTGTCCAGGATAAACTGTCCCTCTGTCCCATGATGTGTCCTTTAGGGGGATTGTCCGGGATAAGCTGTGCCTCTGTCCCATGATGTGTCCTTTAGGGTGATTGTCCAGGATAAACTGTCCCTCTGTCCCATGATGTGTCCATAATGGGGATTGTCCAGGATAAACTGTCTGTCTGTCCCATGGTGTGTCCTTTAGGGGGATTGTCCAGGATAAACTGTCCCTCTGTCCCATGGTGTGTCCTTTAGGAGGACTGTCCGGGATAAACTGTTCCTCTGTCCCATGATGTGTCCTTTAGGGGGATTGTCCGGGATAATCTGTCTCTCTGTCCCATGGTGTGTCCTTTAGGGGGATTGTCCAGGATAAACCTTCCCTCTGTCCAATGATGTGTCCATTAGGGGGATTGTCCGGGATAAACTGTCCCTCTGTCCCATGATGTGTCCTTTAGGGGGATTGTCCACGATAAACTGTCCCTCTGTCCCATGGTGTGTCCTTTAGGGGGATTGTCCGGGATAAACTGTCTCTCTGTCCCATGGTGTGTCCTTTAGGGGGATTGTCCGGGATAAACTGTCCCTCTGTCCCACGATGTGTCCTTTAGGGGGATTGTCCAGTATAAACTGTCCCTCTGTCCCATGGTGTGTACTTTAGGGGGATTGTCCATGATAAACTGTCCGTCTGTCCCATGGTGTGTCCTTTAGGGGGATTGTCCAGTATAAACTGTCCCTCTGTCCCATGGTGTGTACTTTAGGGGGATTGTCCATGATAAACTGTCCCTCTGTCCCATGGTGTGTCCTTTAGGGCGATTGTCCGTGAAAAACTGTCCCTCTGTCCCATGGTGTGTCCTTTAGGGGGATAGTCCAGGATAATCTGTCCCTCTGTCCCATGATGTGTCCTTTAGGGGGATTGTCCAGGATAAACTGTCCATCTGTCCCATGATATGTCCTTTAGGGGGATTGTCCAGGATAAACTGTCCCTATGTCCCACGGTGTGTCCTTTAGGGGGATTATCCAGGATAAACTGTCCCTCTGTCCCATGGTGTGTCCATTAGGGGGATTGTCCGGGATAAACTGTCCCTCTGTCCCATGATGTGTCCTTTAGGGGGATTATCCAGGATAAACTGTCCCTCTGTCCCATGGTGTGTCCATTAGGGGGATTGTCCGGGATAAACTGTCCCTCTGTCCCATGGTGTGTCCATTAGGGGGATTGTCCGGGATAAACTGTCCCTCTGTCCCATGATGTGTCCTTTAGGGGGTTTATCCAGGATAAACTGTCCCTCTGTCCCATGCTGTGTCCTTTAGGGGTATTTCCCGGGATAAACTGTCCCTCTGTCCCATGATGTGTCCTTTAGGGGGATTGTCCAGGATAAACTATCCCTCTGACCCATGATGTGTCCTTTACCGGAACTGTCCGGGATAAACTGTCCCTCTGTACCATGGTGTATCCATTATGGGGATTGACCAGGATAAACTGTCCCTCTGTACCATGGTGTGTCCTTTTGGGGGTTTGTCCAGGAGAAACTGTCCCTCTGTCCCATGATATGTTCTTCCGGGGGATTGTCCAGGTTAAGCTGTCACTCTGTCCTATGGTGTGTCATTTAGGGGGATTGTCCAGGATAAACTGTCCGTCTGTCCCATGATGTGTCCTTTAGGTGGATTGTCCAGGATAAACTGCCCCTCTGTCCCATGGTGTATCCTTTTGGGGGATTGTCCGGGATAAACTGTCCCTCTGTCCCATGGTGTGTCCTTTAGGGGGATTGTCGAGGATAAACTGCCCCTCTGTCCCATGATGTTTCCTTTTGGGGGATTGTCCGGGATAAACTGTCCCTCTGTCCCATGGTGTGTCCTTTAGGGGGATTGTCCATGATAAACTGTCCGTCTGTCGCATGGTGTGTCCTTTAGGGGGATTGTCCAGGATAAACTGTCCCTCTGTCCCATGATGTGTCCTTTAGGGGGATTGTCCGGGATAAGCTGTGCCTCTGTCCCATGATGTGTCCTTTAGGGTGATTGTCCAGGATAAACTGTCCCTCTGTCCCATGATGTGTCCATAATGGGGATTGTCCAGGATAAACTGTCTGTCTGTCCCATGGTGTGTCCTTTAGGGGGATTGTCCAGGATAAACTGTCCCTCTGTCCCATGGTGTGTCCTTTAGGAGGACTGTCCGGGATAAACTGTTCCTCTGTCCCATGATATGTCCTTTAGGGGGATTGTCGGGGATAATCTGTCTCTCTGTCCCATGGTGTGTCCTTTAGGGGGATTGTCCACGATAAACTATCCCTCTGTCCCATGGTGTGTCCTTTAGGGGGATTGTCCGGGATAAACTGTCTCTCTGTCCCATGGTGTGTCCTTTAGGGGGACTGTCCGGGATAAACTGACCTTCTGTCCCATGATGTGTCCATTAGCGGGATTGTCCAGTATAAACTGTCCCTCTGTCCCATGGTGTGTCCTTTAGGGGGATTGTCCGGGATAAACTGTCCCTCTGTCCCATGATGTGTCCTTTAGGGGGATTGTCCAGTATAAACTGTCCCTCTGTCCCATGATGTGTCCTTTAGGGGGATTGTCCGGGATAAACTGTCCCTTTGCCCCATGGTGTGTCCTTTAGGGCGATAGTCCATGACAAACTGTCCGTCTGTCCCATAGTGCGTCCTTTAGGGGGATGGTCCAGGATAAAATGTCCCTCTGTCCCATGGTGTGTCCTTTAGCGGGATTGTCCAGGATAAACTGTCCCTCTTTCCCATGATGTGTCCTTTAGGGGGATTGTCCAGGATAAAATGTCCCTCTGTCCCATGGTGTGTCCTTTAGCGGGATTGTCCAGGATAAACTGTCCCTCTGACCCATGATGTGTCCTTTAGGGGGATTGTCTAGGATAAACTGTCCCTCTGTCCCATGGTGTGTCCTTTAGGGGGATTGTCCAGGATAAACTGTCCCTCTGTCCCATGGTGTGTCCTATAGGGGCATTGTTCAGAATAAACTGTCCCTCTGTCCCATGGTGTGTCCTTTAGGGGGATTGTCCGGGATAAACTGTCCCTCTGTCCCATGATGTGGCATTAAGGGGGATTGAACGGGATAAACTGTGCCTCTGTCCCATGATGTGTCCTTTAGGGGGATTGTCCAGGATAAACTGTCCCTCTGTCCCATGGTGTATCCATTAGGGGGATTGTCCGTGATAATCTATCCCTCTGTCCCAAGCTGTCTCCTTTAGGGGGATTGTCCGGGATAAACTGTCCCTCTGTCCCATGGTATGTCCTTTAGGGGGTTGTCCGGGATAAACTGTCCCTCTGTCCCATGGTGTGTACTTTAGGGGGATTGTCCAGGATAAACTGTCCCTCTGTCCCATGATGTGTCCTTTAGGGGGTTTGTCGAGATAAACTGGCCCTCTGTCCCATGATGTGTCCTATATGCGAATTGTCCAGGATAAACTGTCCCTCTGTCCCATGGTGTGTCCTTCAGTGAGATTGTCCAGGATAAACTGTCCCTCTGTCCCATGGTGTGTCCTTTAGGGGGATTGCCCAGGATAAACTGTCCCTCTGACCCATGATGTGTCCTTCAGTGGGATTGTCCAGGATAAACTGTCCCTCTGTCCCATGGTGTTTCCTTTATGGGGATTGTCCAGGATAAACTGTCCCTCTGTCCCATGATGTGTCCTTTAGGGGGATTGTCCAGGATAAACTGTCCCTCTGTCCCATGATGTGTCCTTTAGGGGGATTGTCCGGGATAAACTGTCCCTCTGTCCATTGGTGTGTACTTTAGGGGGATTGTCCAGGATAAACTGTCCCTCTGTCCCATGGTGTGTCCTTTAGGGGGATTTTCCAGGATAAACTGCCCCTCTGTCCAATAGTGTGTCCTTTAGGGGGTTTGTGCGGGATAAACTGTCCCTCTGTCCCATGATGTGTCCTTTAGGGGGAATGTCCGGGATAAACTGTCCCTCTGTCCCATGTGGTGTCCTTTAGGGCGATTGTCCGGGATAAACTGTCCCTCTGTCCCATGATGTCTCCTTTTTGGGTTTGTCCTTGATAAACTATCCCTCTGTCCCACGATGTGTCCTTAGGGGGATTGTCCAGTATAAACTGTCCCTCTGACCCATGATGTGTCCGTTACGGGGATTGTCCAGGATAAACTATCCCTCTGTCCCATGATGTGTCCTTTAGGGGGATTGTCCGGGATAAACTGTCCCTCTGTCCCATGGTGTGTCCTTTAGGGGGATTGTCCAGGATAAACTATCCCTCTGTCCCATGGTGTGTCCTTTAGGGTGATTGTCCAGGATAAACTGTCCCTCTGTCCCATGATGTGTCCTTTAGGGGGAAATCCCGGGATAAACTGTCCCTCTGTCCCATGGTGTGTCCTTTAGGGGGTTGTCCGGGATAAACTGTCCCTCTGTCCCATGGTGTATCCTTTAGGGGGATTGACCAGGAAAAACTGTCCCTCTGTACCATGGTGTGTCCTTTTGGGGGTTTGTCCAGGAAAAACTGTCCCTCTGTCCCATGATATGTCCTTTAGGGGGATTGTCCAGGATAAACTGTCCCTCTGTCCCATGCAGTGTATTTTAGGGGGATTGTCCAGGATTAACTGTCCCGCTGTCCTATGGTGTGTCATTTAGGGGGATTGTCCAGGATAAACTGTCCGTCTGTCCCATGATGTGTCCTTTAGGGGGATTGTCCAGGATAAACTTTCCCTCTGTCCAATGATGTGTCCATTAGGGGGATTGTCCAGGATAAACTGTCCCTCTGACCCATGGTGTGTCCTTTAGGGGGATTGTCCAGGATAAACTGTCCCTCTGTCCCATGACGTGTCCTTTAGGGGGATTGTCCACGATAAACTGTCCCTCTGTCCCATGGTGTGTCCTTTAGGGGGATTGTCCGGGATAAACTGTCTCTCTGTCCCATGGTGTGTCCTTTAGGGGGATTGTCCAGGATAAACTGTCCCTCTGTCCCATGATGTGTCCTTTAGGGGGATTGTCCAGTATAAACTGTCCCTCTGTCCCATGGTGTGTCCTTTAGGGGGATTGTCCGGGATAAACTGTCCCTCTGTCCCATGATGTGTCCTTTAGGGGGATTGTCCAGTATAAACTGTCCCTCTGTCCCATGATGTGTCCTTTAGGGGGATTGTCCGGGATAAACTGTCCCTTTGCCCCATGGTGTGTCCTTTAGGGCGATCGTCCATGACAAACTGTCCGTCTGTCCCATAGTGCGTCCTTTAGGGGGATGGTCCAGGATAAAATGTCCCTCTGTCAAATGGTGTGTCCTTTAGCGGGATTGTCCAGGATAAACTGTCCCTCTGTCCCATGATGTGTCCTTTAGGGGGATTGTCTAGGATAAACTGTCCCTCTGTCCCATGGTGTGTCCTTAAGGGGGATTGTCCAGGATAAAATGTCCCTCTGTCCCATGGTGTGTCCTATAGGGAGATTGTCCAGAACAAACTGTCCCTCTGTCCCATGGTGTGTCCTTTAGGGGGATTGTCCAGGATAAACTGTCCCTCTGTCCCATGGTGTGTCCTATAGGGGCATTGTTCAGAATAAACTGTCCCTCTGTCCCATGGTGTGTCCTTTAGGGGGATTGTCCAGGATAAACTGTCCCTCTGTCCCATGGTGTGTCCTTTAGGGGGATTGTCCGGGATAAACTGTCCCTCTGTCCCATGATGTGGCATTAAGGGGGATTGAACAGGATAAATTGTCCCTCTGTCCCATGGTGTGCCCTTTAGGGGGATTGACTGGGATAAACTGTCCCTCTGTCCCATGGTGTGCCCTTTAGGGGGATTGTCCGGGATAAACTGTCCCTCTGTCCCATGATGTGTCCTTTAGGGGGATTGTCCAGGATAAACTGCCCCTCTGTCCAGTAGTGTGTCCTTTAGGGGGATTGTGCGGGATATACGGTCCGTCTGTCCCATGATGTGTCCTTTAGGGCGATTGTCCGGGATAAACTGTCCCTCTGTCCCATGATGTCTCCTTTTTGGGTTTGTCCAGGATAAAATATCCCTCTGTCCCATGATGTGTCCTTAGGGGGATTGTCCAGGATACACTGTCCCTCTGACCCATGATGTGTCCGTTACGGGAATTGTCCAGGATAAACTGTCCCTCCGTCCCATGATGTGTCCTTTAGGGGGATTGTCCAGGATAAACTGTCCCTCTGTCCCATGGTGTGTCCTTTAGGGGGATTGTCCGGGATAAACTGTCCCTCTGTCCCATGGTGTGTCCTTTATGGGGATTGTCCGGGCTAAACTGTCCCTCTGTCCCATGGTGTGTCCTTTAAGGGGATTGTCCAGGGTAAACTGTCCCTCTGTCCCATGATGTGTCCTTTAGGGGGATTGTCCAGGATAAACTGTCCCTCTGTCCCATGATGTGTCCTTTAGGGGGATTGTCTAGGATAAACTGTCCCTCTGTCCCATGGTGTGTCCTTTAGGGGGATTGTCCAGGATAAACTGTCCCTCTGTCCCATGATGTGACCTTTAGGGGGATTGTCCAGGGTAAACTGTCCCTCTGTCCCATGATGTGTCCTTTAGGGGGATTGTCCAGGATAAACTGTCCCTCTGTCCCATGATGTGTCCTTTAGGGGGATTGTCCAGGATAAACTGTCCCTATGTCCCATGGTGTGTCCTGAAGGGGGATTGTCCAGGATAAAATGTCCCTCTGTCCCATGGTGTGTCCTTTAGGGAGATTGTCCGGCATAAACTTTCCCTCTGTCCCATGATGTGTCCTTTAGGGGGATTGTCCAGGATAAACTGTCCCTATGTCCCA
The DNA here is from genome assembly GCA_037974335.1 of Prionace glauca. Classification (NCBI taxonomy): domain Eukaryota; kingdom Metazoa; phylum Chordata; class Chondrichthyes; order Carcharhiniformes; family Carcharhinidae; genus Prionace; species Prionace glauca. Next base: position 190,597 of record JBBMRE010000174.1, read on the forward strand.
TGGTGTGTCCTTAAGGGGGATTGTCCAGGATAAACTGTCACTCTGTCCCATGGTGTGTCCTTTAGGGGGATTGTCCAGGATAAACTGTCCCTCTGTCCCATGGTGTGTCCATTAGGGGGATTGTCCAGGATAAACTGTCCCTCTGTCCCATGCTGTGTCCTTTAGGGGTATTTCCCGGGATAAACTGTCCCTCTGTCCCATGATGTGTCCTTTAGGGGGATTTCCCGGGATAAACTGTCCCTCTGTCCCATGATGTGTCCTTTAGGGGTATTTCCCGGGATAAACTGTCCCTCTGTCTCATGATGTCTCCTTTAGGGGGATTGTCCAGGATAAACTGTCCCTCTGTCCCATGATGTGTCCTTTAGGGGGACTGTCTAGGATAAACTGTCCCTCTGTCCCATGGTGTGTCCTTTAGGGGGATTGTCCAGGATAAACTGTCCCTCTGTCCCATGATGTGTCCTTTATGGGGATTGTCCAGGATAAACTGTCCCTATGTCCCATGGTGTGTCCTGAAGGGGGATTGTCCAGGATAAAATGTCCCTCTGTCCCATGGTGTGTCCTTTAGGGAGATTGTCCTGCATAAACTTTCCCTCTGTCCCATGATGTGTCCTTTAGGGGGATTGTCCAGGATAAACTGTCCCTATGTCCCATGATGTGTCCTTAAGGGGGATTGTCCAGGATAAACTGTCCCTCTGTCCCATGGTGTGTCCTTTAGGGGGATTGTCCGGGATAAACTGTCCATCTGTCCCATGGTGTGTCCTTTAGGGGGATTGTCCGGGATAAACTGTCCCTCTGTCCCATGATGTGTCCTTTAGGGGGATTGTCCAGGATAAACTGTCACTCTGTCCCATGGTGTGTCCTTTAGGGGGATCGTCCAGGATAAACTGTCCCTCTGTCCCATGCTGTGTCCTTTAGGGGTATTTCCCGGGATAAACTGTCCCTCTGTCCCATGATGTGTCCTGTCGGGGGATTTCCCGGGATAAACTGTCCCTCTGTCCCATGATGTGTCCTTTAGGGGTATTTCCCGGGATAAACTGTCCCTCTGTCTCATGATGTCTCCTTTAGGGGGATTGTCCAGGATAAACTGTCCCTCTGTCCCATGATGTGTCCTTTACGGGAACTGTCCGGGATAAACTGTCCCTCTGTCCCATGGTGTATCCTTTAGGGGGATTGACCAGGAAAAACTGTCCCTCTGTCCCATGATATGTCCTTTAGGGGGATTGTCCAGGATAAACTGTCCCTCTGTCCCATGCAGTGTATTTTAGGGGGATTGTCCAGGATTAACTGTCCCGCTGTCCTATGGTGTGTCATTTAGGGGGATTGTCCAGGATAAACTGTCCGTCTGTCCCATGATGTGTCCTTTAGGGGGATTGTCCAGGATAAACTTTCCCTCTGTCCAATGATGTGTCCATTAGGGGGATTGTCCAGGATAAACTGTCCCTCTGACCCATGGTGTGTCCTTTAGGGGGATTGTCCAGGATAAACTGTCCCTCTGTCCCATGACGTGTCCTTTAGGGGGATTGTCCACGACAAACTGTCCCTCTGTCCCATGGTGTGTCCTTTAGGGGGATTGTCCGGGATAAACTGTCTCTCTGTCCCATGGTGTGTCCTTTAGGGGGATTGTCCAGGATAAACTGTCCCTCTGTCCCATGATGTGTCCTTTAGGGGGATTGTCCAGTATAAACTGTCCCTCTGTCCCATGGTGTGTCCTTTAGGGGGATTGTCCGGGATAAACTGTCCCTCTGTCCCATGATGTGTCCTTTAGGGGGATTGTCCAGTATAAACTGTCCCTCTGTCCCATGATGTGTCCTTTAGGGGGATTGTCCGGGATAAACTGTCCCTTTGCCCCATGGTGTGTCCTTTAGGGGGATTGTCCAGGATAAACTGTCCCTCTGTCCCATGGTGTGTCCTTTAGGGGGATTGTCTAGGATAAACTGTCCCTCTGTCCCATGGTGTGTCCTTAAGGGGGATTGTCCAGGATAAAATGTCCCTCTGTCCCATGGTGTGTCCTATAGGGAGATTGTCCAGAACAAACTGTCCCTCTGTCCCATGGTGTGTCCTTTAGGGGGATTGTCCAGGATAAACTGTCCCTCTGTCCCATGGTGTGTCCTATAGGGGCATTGTTCAGAATAAACTGTCCCTCTGTCCCATGGTGTGTCCTTTAGGGGGATTGTCCAGGATAAACTGTCCCTCTGTCCCATGGTGTGTCCTTTAGGGGGATTGTCCGGGATAAACTGTCCCTCTGTCCCATGATGTGTCCTTTAGGGGGATTGTCTAGGATAAACTGTCCCTCTGTCCCATGGTGTGTCCTTAAGGGGGATTGTCCAGGATAAAATGTCCCTCTGTCCCATGGTGTGTCCTATAGGGAGATTGTCCAGAACAAACTGTCCCTCTTTCCCATGGTGTGTCCTTTAGGGGGATTGTCCAGGATAAACTGTCCCTCTGTCCCATGGTGTGTCCTATAGGGGCATTGTTCAGAATAAACTGTCCCTCTGTCCCATGGTGTGTCCTTTAGGGGGATTGTCCAGGATAAACTGTCCCTCTGTCCCATGGTGTGTCCTTTAGGGGGATTGTCCGGGATAAACTGTCCCTCTGTCCCATGATGTGGCATTAAGGGGGATTGAACAGGATAAATTGTCCCTCTGTCCCATGGTGTGCCCTTTAGGGGGATTGACTGGGATAAACTGTCCCTCTGTCCCATGGTGTGCCCTTTAGGGGGATTGTCCGGGATAAACTGTCCCTCTGTCCCATGATGTGTCCTTTAGGGGGATTGTCCAGGATAAACTGCCCCTCTGTCCAGTAGTGTGTCCTTTAGGGGGATTGTGCGGGATATACGGTCCGTCTGTCCCATGATGTGTCCTTTAGGGCGATTGTCCGGGATAAACTGTCCCTCTGTCCCATGATGTCTCCTTTTTGGGTTTGTCCAGGATAAAATATCCCTCTGTCCCATGATGTGTCCTTAGGGGGATTGTCCAGGATACACTGTCCCTCTGACCCATGATGTGTCCGTTACGGGAATTGTCCAGGATAAACTGTCCCTCCGTCCCATGATGTGTCCTTTAGGGGGATTGTCCAGGATAAACTGTCCCTCTGTCCCATGGTGTGTCCTTTAGGGGGATTGTCCGGGATAAACTGTCCCTCTGTCCCATGGTGTGTCCTTTATGGGGATTGTCCGGGCTAAACTGTCCCTCTGTCCCATGGTGTGTCCTTTAGGGGGATTGTCCGGGATAAACTGTCCCTCTGTCCCATGATGTGTCCTTTAGGGGGATTTCCCGGGATAAACTGTCCCTCTGTCCCATGGTGTGTCATTTAGGAGGACTGTCCGGGATAAACTGTCCCTCTGTCCCATGGTGTGTCCTTTAGGGGGATTGTCCAGGACAAACTGTCCCTCTGTCCCATGGTGTGTCCTTTAGGGGGATTGTCCTGGATAAACTGTCCCTCTGTCCCATGGTGTGTCCTTTAGGGGGATTGTCCAGGACAAACTGTCTCTCTGTCCCATGGTGTGTCCTTTAGGGGGATTGTCCAGGATAAACTGTCCCTCTGTCCCATGATGTGTCCTTTAGGGGGATTGTCCAGTATAAACTGTCCCTCTGTCCCATGGTGTGTCCTTTAGGGGGATTGTCCGGGATAAACTGTCCCTCTGTCCCATGATGTGTCCTTTAGGGGGATTGTCCAGTATAAACTGTCCCTCTGTCCCATGATGTGTCCTTTAGGGGGATTGTCCGGGATAAACTGTCCCTTTGCCCCATGGTGTGTCCTTTAGGGCGATCGTCCATGACAAACTGTCCGTCTGTCCCATAGTGCGTCCTTTAGGGGGATGGTCCAGGATAAAATGTCCCTCTGTCAAATGGTGTGTCCTTTAGCGGGATTGTCCAGGATAAACTGTCCCTCTGTCCCATGATGTGTCCTTTAGGGGGATTGTCTAGGATAAACTGTCCCTCTGTCCCATGGTGTGTCCTATAGGGGCATTGTTCAGAATAAACTGTCCCTCTGTCCCATGGTGTGTCCTTTAGGGGGATTGTCCAGGATAAACTGTCCCTCTGTCCCATGGTGTGTCCTTTAGGGGGATTGTCCGGGATAAACTGTCCCTCTGTCCCATGATGTGGCATTAAGGGGGATTGAACAGGATAAATTGTCCCTCTGTCCCATGGTGTGCCCTTTAGGGGGATTGAATGGGATAAACTGTCCCTCTGTCCCATGGTGTGCCCTTTAGGGGGATTGTCCGGGATAAACTGTCCCTCTGTCCCATGATGTGTCCTTTAGGGGGATTGTCCAGGATAAACTGCCCCTCTGTCCAGTAGTGTGTCCTTTAGGGGGATTGTGCGGGATATACGGTCCGTCTGTCCCATGATGTGTCCTTTAGGGCGATTGTCCGGGATAAACTGTCCCTCTGTCCCATGATGTCTCCTTTTTGGGTTTGTCCAGGATAAAATATCCCTCTGTCCCATGATGTGTCCTTAGGGGGATTGTCCAGGATACACTGTCCCTCTGACCCATGATGTGTCCGTTACGGGAATTGTCCAGGATAAACTGTCCCTCCGTCCCATGATGTGTCCTTTAGGGGGATTGTCCAGGATAAACTGTCCCTCTGTCCCATGGTGTGTCCTTTAGGGGGATTGTCCGGGATAAACTGTCCCTCTGTCCCATGGTGTGTCCTTTATGGGGATTGTCCGGGCTAAACTGTCCCTCTGTCCCATGGTGTGTCCTTTAGGGGGATTGTCCGGGATAAACTGTCCCTCTGTCCCATGATGTGTCCTTTAGGGGGATTTCCCGGGATAAACTGTCCCTCTGTCCCATGGTGTGTCATTTAGGAGGACTGTCCGGGATAAACTGTCCCTCTGTCCCATGGTGTGTCCTTTAGGGGGATTGTCCAGGACAAACTGTCCCTCTGTCCCATGGTGTGTCCTTTAGGGGGATTGTCCTGGATAAACTGTCCCTCTGTCCCATGGTGTGTCCTTTAGGGGGATTGTCCAGGACAAACTGTCACTCTGTCCCATGGTGTGTCCTTTAGGGGGATTGTCCAGGACAAACTGTCCCGCTGTCCCATGGTGTGTCCTTTAGGGGGATTGTCCTGGATAAACTGTCCATCTGTCCCATGATGTGTCCTTTAGGGGGATTGTCCAGGATAAACTGTCCCTCTGTCCATGATGTGTCCTTTAGGGGGATTGTCCAGGATAAACTGTCCCTCTGTCCCATGATGTGTCCTTTAGCGGGATTGTCCAGGATAAACTGTCCCTCTGTCCCATGCTGTGTATTTTAGGGGGATTGTCCGGGATAAACTGTCCCTCTGTCCGATGGTGTGTCCTTTAGGGGGATTGTCCAGGATAAATTGTCCCTCTGTACCATGGTGTGTCCTTTAAGGGGATTGTCCAGGATAAACTGTTCCTCTTTCGCATGATGTATCCTTTAGGGGGATTGTCCTGGATAATCTGTCTCTCTGTCCCATGGTGTGTCCTTTAGGGGGATTGTCCGGGATAAACTGTCTCTCTGTCCTATGGTGTGTCCTTTAGGGGGATTGTCCGGGATAAACTGTCCCTCTGTCCCATGATGTGTCCTTTAGGGGGATTGTCCAGTATAAACTGTCCCTCTGTCCCATGGTGTGTACTTTAGGGGGATTGTCCGGGATAAACTGTCCCTCTGTCCCATGGTGTGTCCTTTAGTGGGATTGTCCGGGATAAACAGTCCCTCTGTCCCATGGTGTATCATTTAGGAGGACTGTCCGGGATAAACTGTCCCTCTGTCCCATGGTGTGTCATTTCGGGGGATTGTCCTGGATAAACTGTCCCTCTGTCCCATGGTGTGTCCTTTAGTGGAATTGTCCGGGATAAACTGTCCCTCTGTCCCATGATGTGTCCTTTAGGGGGATTGTCTAGGATAAACTGTCCCTCTGTCCCATGGTGTGTCCTTTAGGGGGATTGTCCAGGATAAACTGTCCCTCTGTCCCATGATGTGACCTTTAGGGGGATTGTCCAGGATAAACTGTCCCTCTGTCCCATGATGTGTCCTTTAGGGGGATTGTCCAGGATAAACTGTCCCTCTGTCCCATGATGTGTCCTTTGGGGGATTGTCCAGGATAAACTGTCCCTATGTCCCATGGTGTGTCCTGAAGGGGGATTGTCCAGGATAAAATGTCCCTCTGTCCCATGGTGTGTCCTTTAGGGAGATTGTCCGGCATAAACTTTCCCTCTGTCCCATGATGTGTCCTTTAGGGGGATTGTCCAGGATAAACTGTCCCTATGTCCCATGGTGTGTCCTTAAGAGGGATTGACCAGGATAAACTGTCCCTCTGTCCCATGGTGTGTCCTTTAGGGGGATTGTCCGGGATAAACTGTCCATCTGTCCCATGGTGTGTCCTTTAGGGGGATTGTCCGGGATAAACTGTCCCTCTGTCCTATGATGTGTCCTTTAGGGGGATTGTCCAGGATAAACTGTCACTCTGTCCCATGGTGTGTCCTTTAGGGGGATTGTCCAGGATAAACTGTCCCTCTGTCCCATGGTGTGTCCTTTAGGGGGATTGTCCAGGATAAACTGTCCCTCTGTCCCATGATGTGTCCTTTAGGGGGACTGTCTAGGATAAACTGTCCCTCTGTCCCATGGTGTGTCCTTTAGGGGGATTGTCCAGGATAAACTGTCCCTCTGTCCCATGATGTGTCCTTTATGGGGATTGTCCAGGATAAACTGTCCCTATGTCCCATGGTGTGTCCTGAAGGGGGATTGTCCAGGATAAAATGTCCCTCTGTCCCATGGTATGTCCTTTAGGGAGATTGTCCGGCATAAACTTTCCCTCTTTCCCATGATGTGTCCTTTAGGGGGATTGTCCAGGATAAACTGTCCCTATGTCACATGATGTGTCCTTAAGCGGGATTGTCCAGGATAAACTGTCCCTCTGTCCCATGGTGTGTCCTTTAGGGGATTGTCCGGGATAAACTGTCCATCTGTCCCATGGTGTGTCCTTTAGGGGGATTGTCCGGGATAAACTGTCCCTCTGTCCCATGATGTGTCCTTTAGGGGGATTGTCCAGAATAAACTGTCACTCTGTCCCATGGTGTGTCCTTTAGGGGGATTGTCCAGGATAAACTGTCCCTCTGTCCCATGGTGTGTCCTTTAGGGGGATTGTCCAGGATAAACTGTCCCTCTGTCCCATGCTGTGTCCTTTAGGGGTATTTCCCGGGATAACTGTCCCTCTGTCCCATGATGTGTCCTTTCGGGGGATTTCCCGGGATAAACTGTCCCTCTGTCCCATGATGTGTCCTTTAGGGGTATTTCCCGGGATAAACTGTCCCTCTGTCTCATGATGTCTCCTTTAGGGGGATTGTCCAGGATAAACTATCCCTCTGACCCATGATGTGTCCTTTACGGGAACTGTCCGGGATAAACTGTCCCTCTGTCCCATGGTGTATCCTTTAGGGGGATTGACCAGGATAAACTGTCCCTCTGTACCATGATGTTTCATTTAGGGGGATTGTCCAGGATAAACTGTCCGTCTGTCCCATGATGTGTCCTTTAGGGGGATTGTCCAGGATAAACTTTCCCTCTGTCCAATGATGTGTCCTTTAGGGGGATTGTCCGCGATAAACTGTCCCTCTGTCCCATGATGTGTCCTTTAGGGGGATTGTCCACGATAAACTGTCCCTCTGTCCCATGGTATGTCCTTTAGGGGGATTGTCCGGGATAAACTGTCTCTCTGTCCCATGGTGTGTCCTTTAGGGGGATTGTCCAGGATAAACTGTCCCTCTGTCCCATGATGTGTCCTTTAGGGGGATTGTCCAGTATAAACTGTCCCTCTGTCCCATGGTGTGTCCTTTAGGGGGATTGTCCGGGATAAACTGTCCCTCTGTCCCATGATGTGTCCTTTAGGGGGATTGTCCAGTATAAACTGTCCCTCTGTCCCATGATGTGTCCTTTAGGGGGATTGTCCGGGATAAACTGTCCCTTTGCCCCATGGTGTGTCCTTTAGGCCGATAGTCCATGACAAACTGTCCGTCTGTCCCATAGTGCGTCCTTTAGGGGGATGGTCCAGGATAAAATGTCCCTCTGTCCCATGGTGTGTCCTTTAGCGGGATTGTCCAGGATAAACTGTCCCTCTGTCCCATGATGTGTCCTTTAGGGGGATTGTCTAGGATAAACTGTCCCTCTGTCCCATGGTGTGTCCTTAAGGGGGATTGTCCAGGATAAAATGTCCCTCTGTCCCATGGTGTGTCCTATAGGGAGATTGTCCAGAACAAACTGTCCCTCTGTCCCATGGTGTGTCCTTTAGGGGGATTGTCCAGGATAAACTGTCCCTCTGTCCCATGGTGTGTCCTATAGGGGCATTGTTTAGAATAAACTGTCCCTCTGTCCCATGGAGTGTCCTTTAGGGGGATTGTCCAGGATAAACTGTCCCTCTGTCCCATGGTGTGTCCTTTAGGGGGATTGTCCGGGATAAACTGTCCCTCTGTCCCATGATGTGGCATTAAGGGGATTGAACAGGATAAACTGTCCCTCTGTCCCATGGTGTGCCTTTTAGGGGGATTGACTGGGATAAACTGTCCCTCTGTCCCATGGTGTGCCCTTTAGGGGGATTGTCCGGGATAAACTGTCCCTCTGTCCCATGATGTGTCCTTTAGGGGGATTGTCCACGATAAACTGTCCCTCTGTCCCATGGTGTGTACTTTAGGGGGATTGTCCAGGATAAACTGTCCCTCTGTCCCATGGTGTGTCCTTTAGGGGGATTGTCCAGGATAAACTGTCCCTCTGTCCCATGATGTGTCCTTTAGGGGGATTGTCCAGGATAAACTGTCACTCTGTCCCATGGTGTGTCCTTTAGGGGGATTGTCCAGGATAAACTGTCCCTCTGTCACATGGTGTGTCCTTTAGGGGGATTGTCCAGGATAAACTGTCCCTCTGTCCCATGCTGTGTTCTTTAGGGGTATTTCCCGGGATAAACTGTCCCTCTGTCCCATGGTGTGTCCTTTAGGGGGATTGTCCAGGATAAACTGTCCCTCTGTCCCATGCTGTGTCCTTTAGGGGTATTTCCCGGGATAAACTATCCCTCTGACCCATGATGTGTCCTTTACGGGAACTGTCCGGGATAAAATGTCCCTCTGTCCCATGGTGTGTCCTTTAGGGGGATTGTCCAGGATAAACTGTCCCTCTGTCCCATGCTGTGTCCTTTAGGGGTATTTCCCGGGATAAACTGTCCCTCTGTCCCATGGTGTGTCCTTTAGGGGGATTGTCCAGGATAAACTGTCCCTCTGTCCCATGCTGTGTCCTTTAGGGGTATTTCCCGGGATAAACTATCCCTCTGACCCATGATGTGTCCTTTACGGGAACTGTCCGGGATAAACTGTCCCTCTGTCCCATGGTGTATCCATTATGGGGATTGACCAGGATAAACTGTCCCTCTGTCCCATGATATGTCCTTCCGGGGGATTGTCCAGGTTAAGCTGTCACTCTGTCCCATGGTGTGTCCTTTAGGGTGATTGTCCGGGATAAACTGTCCTTCTGTCCCATGATGTGTCATTAAGGGGGATTGCACAGGATAAACTGTGCCTCTGACCCATGATGTATGTGCACTTTAGTGGGATTGACTGGGATAAACTGTCCCTCTGTCCCATGGTGTGCCCTTTAGGGGGATTGACTGGGATAAACTGTCCCTCTGTCCCATGGTGTGCCCTTTAGGGGGATTGTCCGGGATAAACTGTCCCTCTGTCCCATGATGTGTCCTTTAGGGGGATTGTCCAGGATAAACTGTCACTCTGTCCCATGGTGTGTCCTTTAGGGGGATTGTCCAGGATAAACTGTCCCTCTGTCCCATGGTGTGTCCTTTAGGGGGATTGTCCAGGATAAACTGTCCCTCTGTCCCATGCTGTGTCCTTTAGGGGTATTTCCCGGGATAAACTGTCCCTCTGTCCCATGATGTGTCCTTTAGGGGGATTTCCCGCGATAAACTGTCCCTCTGTCCCATGATGTCTCCTTTAGGGGGTTTGTCCAAGATAAACTGTCCCTCTGTCCCATGATGTGTCCTTTAGGGGGATTGTCCGGGATATACTGTCCCTCTGTCCCATGATGTGTCCTTTAGGGGGATTGTCCAGGATAAACTGTCCCTCTGTCCCATGATGTGTCCTTTAGGGTGATTGTCCAGGATAAACTGTCCCTCTGTCCCATGATGTGTCCTTTAGGGGGATTGTCCAGGATAAACTGTCCCTCTGTCCCATGATGTGTCCTTTAGGGGGATTGTCCGGGATATACTGTCCCTCTGTCCCATGATGTGTCCTTTAGGGGGATTGTCCAAGATAAACTGTCCCTCTGTCCCATGATGTGTCCTTTAGGGGGATTGTCCGGGATATACTGTCCCTCTGTCCCATGATGTCTCCTTTAGGGGGTTTGTCCAAGATAAACTGTCCCTCTGTCCCATGATGTGTCCTTTAGGGGGATTGTCCAGGATAAACTGTCCCTCTGTCCATGGTGTGTCCTTTAGGGGGATTGTCCAGGATAAACTGTCCCTCTGTCCCCTGATGTGTCCTTTAGGGGGATTGTCCAGGATAAACTGTCCCTCTGTCCCATGGTGTGTCCTTTAGGGTGATTGTTCGGGATAAAAAGTCCCTCTGTCCCATGGTGTGTCCTTTAGGGGGATTGTCCAGGATAAACTGTCCCTCTGTCCCATGATGTGTACTTTAGGGGGATTGTCCGGGATAAACTGTCCCTCTGTCCCATGGTGTGTCCTTTAGGGGGATTGTCCGGGATAAACTGTCCCTCTGTCCCATGGTGTGACCTTTAGGGGGATTGTCCGGGATAAACTCTCCCTCTGTCCCATGGTGTGTCCTTTAGGGGGATTGTCCAGGATAAACTGTCCCTCTGTCCCATGATGTGTCCTTTAGGAGGATTGTCCGTGATAAACTGTCCCTCTGTCCCATGGAGTGCACTTTAGGGGGATTGTCCAGGATAAACTGTCCCTCTGTCCCATGGAGTGCACTTTAGGGGGATTGTCCGGGATAAACTGTCCCTCTGTCCCATGGTGTGTCCTTTAGGGGGATTGTCCAGGATAAACTGTCCCTCTGTCCCATGGAGTGCACTTTAGGGGGATTGTCCGGGATAAACTGTCCCTCTGTCCCATGGTGTGTCCTTTAGGGGGATTGTCCGGGATAAACTGTCCCTCTGTCCCATGGTGTGTACTTTAGGGGGATTGTCCGGGATAAACTGTCCCTCTGTCCCATGATGTGTCCTTTAGGGGTTTGTCGAGATAAACTGGCCCTCTGTCCCATGATGTGTCCTTTATGCCAATTGTCCAGGATAAACTGTCCCTCTGTCCCATGGTGTGTCCTTTAGTGGGATTGTCCAGGATAAACTGTCCCTCTGTCCCATGGTGCGTCCTTTAGTGGGATTGTCCAGGATAAACTGTCTCTCTGTCCCATGGTGTGCCCTTTAGGGGGATTGTCCAGGATAAACTGTCCCTCTGTCCCATGGTGTGTCCTTTAGTGAGATTGTCAAGGATAAACTGTCCCTCTGACCCATGATGTATGTGTCCTTTAGGGGGATTGTCCGGGATAAACTGTCCCTCTGTCCCATGGTGTGTCCTTTAGTGAGATTGTCAAGGATAAACTGTCCCTCTGACCCATGATGTATGTGTCCTTTAGGGGGATTGTCCGGGATAAACTGTCCCTCTGTCCCATGATGTGTCCTTTAGGGGGATTGTCCAGGATAAACTGTCCCTCTGTCCCATGGTGTGTCCTTTAGGGGGATTGTCCAGGATAAACTGTCCCTCTGTCCCATGGTGCGTCCTTTAGTGGGATTGTCCAGGATAAACTGTCCCTCTGTCCCATGGTGTGTCCTTTAGGGGGATTGTCCAGGATAAACTGTCCCTCTGTCCCATGGTGTGCCCTTTAGGGGGATTGTCCAGGATAAACTGTCCCTCTTTCCCATAGTGTGTTCTTTAGTGGGATTGTCCAGGATAAACTGTCCCTCTGTCCCATGGTGTGTCGTTTAGTGGGATTGTCCAGGATAAACTGGCCCTCTGTCCCATGGTGTGCCCTTTAGGGGGATTGTCCAGGATAAACTGTCCCTCTGTCCCATGACGTGTCCTTTAGGGGGATTGTCCGGGATAAACTGTCCTTCTGTCCAATGATGTGTCCTTTAGGGGGATTGTCCAGAATAAACTGTCCCTCTGTCCCATGATGTGTCCTTTAGGGGGATTGTCCGGGACAAACTGTCCCTCTGTCCCATGATGTGTCCTTTAGGGGGATTGTCCTGGATAAACTGTCCCTCTGTCCCATGATGTGTCCTTTATGCGAATTGTCCAGGATAAACTGTCCCTCTGTCCCATGGTGTGTCCTTTAGTGGGATTGTCCAGGATAAACTGTCCCTCTGTCCCATGATGTGTCCTTTAGGGGGATTGTCCAGGATAAACTGTCCCTCTGTCCCATGGTGCGTCCTTTAGTGGGATTGTCCAGGATAAACTGTCCCTCTGTCCCATGGTGTGCCCTTTAGGGGGATTGTCCAGGATAAACTGTCCCTCTGTCCCATGATGTGTCCTTTAGGGGGATTGTCCGGGATAAACTGTCCCTCTGTCCCATGGTTTGTCCTTTAGGGGGATTGTTCGGGATAAAAAGTCCCTCTGTCCCATGATGTGTCCTTTAGGGGGATTTCCCGGGATAAACTGTCCCTCTGACCCATGATGTGTCCTTTAGGGGGATTGTCCAGGATAAACTGTCCCTCTGTCCCATGGTGCGTCATTTAGTGGGATTGTCCAGGATAAACTGTCCCTCTGTCCCATGGTGTGCCCTTTAGGGGGATTGTCCAGGATAAACTGTCCCTCTGTCCCATGATGTGTCCTTTAGGGGGATTGTCCAGGATAAATTGTCCCTCTGTCCAATGATGTGTCCTTCAGTGGGATTGTCCAGGATAAACTGTCCCTCTGTCCCATGGTGTGTCCTTTAGGGGTATTTTCCAGGATAAACTATCCCTCTGTCCCATGATGTGTCCTTTAGGGGGATTGTCCGGGATAAACTGTCCCTCTGTCCCATGCTGTGTCCTTTAGGGGGACTGTCCGGGAAAGATTGTGCCTCTTGAATAACTTCTTTGTTTCTGTCTTCACGGAGGAGGACGTGAATAATTTGCCGGGTGTTAGCGATGGAAATGTGGTAGGAATGGAGGGTCTTAATGACATTACTGTTTCTAGAGAGGTGGTGCTCGACAGACTGGAGGGGCTGATTGTGGACAAGTCCCCAGGACCGGATGGAATGCATCCGAGGGTTCTGAAAGAAATGGCGGAGGTGATAGTGGATGCCTTGGTGGTTATTTTCCAGACGTCGCTGGATTCCGGGGAAGTGCCGGAAGATTGGAAAACGGCTAATGTTACGCCGTTGTTTAAGAAGGGTGCCAGGCAAAAGGCGGGGAATTATAGGCCGGTTAGTTTAACGTCTGTGGTAGGTAAAATGTTAGAAACCGTCATTAAGGAGGAAATAGCGAGGCATCTTGAGGGGAATTGCTTGATAGGGCGGACGCAACACGGTTTCATTAAAGGGAAGTCGTGTCTGACAAATTTACTGGAGTTCTATGAGGATGTGTCTAGGGCAGTAGATGGAGGAGAGCCGGTGGATGTGGTCTTTCTGGATTTTCAGAAGGCGTTTGACAAGGTACCTCACAAGAGGTTATTGCAGAAGGTCAGGGGACATGGAGTTGGGGGTAGGGTGTTAGCGTGGATAGAGGATTGGTTGTCAAATAGGAGGCAGAGAGTGGGGGTCAATGGATGCTATTCGGATTGGCGGTTGGTGACTAGTGGGGTGCCCCAGGGGTCGGTGCTGGGGCCTCAGCTATTTACCATTTATATAGATGATCTGGAGGAGGGAACCGAGTGCAGGGTGTCGAAATTTGCTGATGACACCAAGATTGGGGGAAAGGCAAATTGTGCGGAGGGTGTGGAGAGTCTGCAGAAGGATCTAGATAGGCTGGGCGAATGGGCCAGGAAATGGCAAATGGAATTTAATGTTGGCAAGTGTGAGGTGGTCCACTTTGGTAGGAGGAATGGTAGGAAGGACTATTACTTACGGGGCGAAAAACTGCAGCAGGCGACGGTGCAGAGGGACCTCGGGGTCCTTGTGCATGAGTCGCAAAAACCCAGCTTGCAGGTGCAGCAGGTGGTCAGGAAGGCGAATGGGATGCTGGCCTTCATAGCGAAGGGGATTGAATATAAAAGTAGGGAGGTCTTGCTGCAGCTGTATAGGGCATTGGTGAGGCCGCAGCTGGAGTACTGTGTGCAGTTTTGGGCGCCGCACCTGCGCAAGGATGTTTTGGCCCTGGAGGGAGTGCAGAGGAGGTTTACTCGGCTGATACCGGAGTTGAGGGGATTGAGCTATGAGGAGAGGCTGAATAAACTAGGCTTGTACTCGTTAGAGTTTAGAAGAATGAGGGGAGATCTCATTGAGACGTATAAGATGATGAATGGGATGGATAGGATAGAGGTGGAGAGACTGTTCCCGCTCAAAAAAGACAGTAGGACTAGGGGGCACAGCCTCAAGATAAAGGGGGGGCGGTTTAGAACAGAGTTGAGGAGGAACTTCTTCACTCAAAGGGTGGTGAATCTCTGGAATTCTCTGCCCGTTGAAGTGGTGGAGGCTGCCTCGCTAAATATTTTTAAGAAACGGGTTGATGGGTTTTTGATAAGAGAAGGGATTAAGGGTTATGGGGAGAGGGCGGGAAGGTGGAGCTGAGTCACGACAGATCAGCCATGATCTTATTGAATGGCGGGGCAGGCTCGAAGGGCCAGATGGCCTACTCCTGCTCCTATTTCTTATGTTCTTATGTTCTTATGTTCTCTGTCCCATGGTTTGTCCTTTAGGGTGATTGTCCAGGATAAACTGTCCCTCTGTCCCATGGTGTGTCCTTTAGGGGGACTGTCCGGGAAAGATTGTGCCTCTGTCCCATGGTGTGTCCTTTAGGGGGATTGACCGGGATACATTGACCCTCTGTCTCATGATGTCTCCTTTAGTTGGATTGTCCAGGATAAACTGTCCCTCTGTCCCATGGTTTGTCATTTAGGAGGATTGTCCGGGATAAACTGTCCCTCTGTCCCATGGTGTGTCATTTAGGAGGACTGTCCGGGATAAACTGTCCCTCTGTCCCATGGTGTGTCCTTTATGGGGATTGACCAGGATAAACTGTCCCTCTGTCCCATGGTGTATCCATTATGGGGATTGACCAGGATAAACTGTCCCTCTGTCCCATGATATGTCCTTTAGTGGGATTGTCTGGGATAAACTGTCCCTCTGTCCCATGGTGTATCCATTAGGGGGATTGACCAGGATAAACTGTCCCTCTGTCCCATGATATGTCCTTCCGGGGGATTGTCCAGGTTAAGCTGTCACTCTGTCCCATGGTGTGTCCTTTAGGGGGATTGTCTGGGATAAACTGTCCCTCTGTCCCATGAAATGTCCTTCCGGGGGATTGTCCAGGTTAAGCTGTCACTCTGTCCCATGGTGTGTCCTTTAGGGGGATTGTCCGGGATAAACTGTCCCTCTGTCCCATGGTGAGTCCTTTAGGGGGATTGTCCAGGATAAACTGTCCCTCTGTCCCATGGTGTGTCCTTTAGGGGGATTGTCCAGGATAAACTGTCCCTCTGTCCCATGGTGTGTCCTTTAGGGGGATTGTCCAGGATAAACTGTCCCTCTGTCCCATGATGTGTCCTTTAGGGGGATTGTCCAGGATAAACTGTCCCTCTGACCCATGGTGTGTCCTTTAGGGGGATTGTCCAGGATAAACTGTCCCTCTGTCCCATGATGTGTCCTTTAGGGGGATTGTCCAGGATAAACTGTCCCTCTGACCCATGGTGTGTCCTTTAGGGGGATTGTCCAGGATAAACTGTCCCTCTGTCCCATGGTGTATCCTTTTGGGGGATTGTCCAGGATAAACTGTCCCTCTGTCCCATGGTGTATCCTTTTGGGGGATTGTCCGGGATAAACTGTCCCTCTGTCCCATGATGTGTCCTTTAGGGGGATTGTCCAGGATAAACTGTCCGTCTGTCGCATGATGTGTCCTTTAGGGGGATTGTCCGGGATAAGCTGTGCCTCTGTCCCATGATGTGTCCTTTAGGGGGATTGTCCGGGATAAGCTGTGCCTCTGTCCCATGATGTGTCCTTTAGGGGGATTGTCCGGGATAAGCTGTGCCTCTGTCCCATGATGTGTCCTTTAGGGTGATTGTCCAGGATAAACTGTCCCTCTGTCCCATCATGTGTCCATAATGAGGATTGTCCAGGATAAACTGTCTGTCTGTCCCATGGTGTGTCCTTTAGGGGGATTGTCCAGGATAAACTGTCCCTCTGTCCCATGGTGTGTCCTTTAGGAGGACTGTCCAGGATAAACTGTTCCTCTGTCCCATGATGTGTCCTTTAGGGGGATTGTCCGGGATAATCTGTCTCTCTGTCCCATGATGTGTCCATTAGGGGGATTGTCCGGGATAAACTGTCCCTCTGTCCCATGATGTGTACTTTAGGGGGATTGTCCATGATAAACTGTCCGTCTGTCCCATGGTGTGTCCTTTTGGGGGATTGTCCAGGATAAACTATCCATCTGTCCCATGGTGTGTCCTTTTGGGGGATTGTCCAGGATGAACTGTCCCTCTGTCCCATGATATGTCCTTTAGGGGTATTGTCCAGGATAAACTGTCCCTCTGTCCCATGGTGTGTCCTTTAGGGGGATAGACCGTGATAAACTGTCCCTCTGTCCCACGATGTGTCCTTTAGGGGGATTGTCCGGGATAAACTGTCCCTCTGTCCCATGATGTGTCCTTTCGGGGGATTCTCCAGGATAAACTGTCCCTCTGTCCCATGGGGTGTCCTTTAGGGGGATTGTCCAGGATAAACTGTCCCTCTGTCCCATGATGTGTAATTTAGGAGGATTGTCCAGGATAAACTGTCCCTCTGTCCCATGGTATGTACTTTAGGGGGATTGTCCAGGATAAACTGTCCCTCTGTCTCATGGTGTGTCCTTTAGGGGAATTGTCCTGGATAAACTGTCCCTCTGTCCCATGATGTGTCCTTTAGGGGGATTGTCCAGGATAAACTGTCCCTCTGTCCCATGGTGTGTCCTTTAGGGGGATTGTCCAGGATAAACTGTCACTCTGTCCCATGGTGTGTACTTTAGGGGGATTGTCCAGGATAAACTGTCCCTCTGTCCCATAGTGTGTCCTTTAGGGGGATTGTCCAGGATAAACTGTCCCTCTGTCCCATGATGTGTAATTTAGGAGGATTGTCCAGGATAAACTGTCCCTCTGTCCCATGGTGTGTACTTTAGGGGGATTGTCCGGGATAAACTGTCCCTCTGTCCCATAGTGTGTCCTTTAAGGGGATTGTCCAGGATAAACTGTCCCTCTGTCCCATGATGTGTAATTTAGGGGGATTGTCCAGGATAAACTGTCCGTCTGTCCCATGGTGTGTCCCTTAGGGGGATTGTCCGGGATAAACTGTCCCTCTGTCCCATGGTGTGTCCTTTAGGGGAATTGTCCGGGATAAACTGTCCCTCTGTCCCACGATGTGTCCATTAGGGGGATTGTCCGGGATAAACTGTCCCTCTGTCCCATGGTGTGTCCTTTAGGGGGATTGTCCAGGATAAACTGTCCCTCTGTCTCATGGTGTGTCCTTTAGGGGGATTGTCCAGGATAAACTGTCCCTCTGTCCCATAGTGTGTCCTTTAGGGGGATTGTCCAGGATAAACTGTCCCTCTGTCCCATGATGTGTAATTTAGGGGGATTGTCCAGGATAAACTGTCCGTCTGTCCCATGATATGTCCATTAGGGGGATTGTCCGAGATAAACTGTCCCTCTGTCCCATGACGTGTCCTTTTGGGGGATTGTCCAGGATAAACTGTCCTTCTGTTCCATGGTTGTCCTTTAGGGGGATTGTCCAGGATAAACTGTCCCTCTGTCCCATGGTGTGACCTTTAGGGGGATTGTCCAGGATAAACTGTCCCTCTGTCCCATGATGTATCCTTTAGGGGGATTGTCCAGGATAAACTTTCCCTCTGTCCAATGATGTGTCCTTTAGGGGGATTGTCCGAGATAAACTGTCCCTCTACCCCATCATGTGTCCTTTAGGGGGATTGTCCGGGATAAACTGTCCCTCTGTCCCATGGTGTGTCCTTTAGGGGGATTGTCCAGGATAAACTGTCCCTCTGTCCCATGATGTGTCCTTTAGGGGGATTGTCCAGGATAAACTGTCCCTCTGTCCCATGGTGTATCCTTTTGGGGGATTGTCCGGTATAAACTGTCCCTCTGTCCCATGGTTTGTCATTTAGGGGGATTGTCCAGGATAAACTGTCCCTCTGTCCCATGGTATGTCCTTTAGGGGGATTGTCCATTATAGACTATCCCTCTGTCCCATGGTGTATCCTTTTGGGGGATTGTCCGGGATAAACTGTCCCTCTGTCCCATGGTGTGTACTTTTGGGGGATTGTCCGGGATAAACTGTCCCTCTCTCCCATGATATGTCCTTTCGGGGGATTGAACGGGATAAACTGTCCCTCTGTCCCATGATGTGTCCTTTAGGGGGATTGTCCATTATAGACTATCCCTCTGTCCCATGGTGTGTCCTTTAGGGGGATTGTCCAGGATAAACTGTCCCTCTGTCCCATGATGTGTCCTTTAGGGGGATTGTCCAGGATAAACTGTCCCTCTGTCCCATGGTGTATCCTTTTGGGGGATTGTCCGGTATAAACTGTCCCTCTGTCCCATGGTTTGTCATTTAGGGGGATTGTCCAGGATAAACTGTCCCTCTGTCCCATGGTATGTCCTTTAGGGGGATTGTCCATTATAGACTATCCCTCTGTCCCATGGTGTATCCTTTTGGGGGATTGTCCGGGATAAACTGTCCCTCTGTCCCATGGTGTGTCCTTTTGGGGGATTGTCCGGGATAAACTGTCCCTCTCTCCCATGATATGTCCTTTCGGGGGATTGAACGGGATAAACTGTCCCTCTGTCCCTTGGTGTGTCCTTTATGGGGATTGTCCGGGATAAATTGTCCCTCAGTCCCATGGTGTGTCATTTAGGGGGATTGTCCAGGATAAACTGTCCCTCTGTCCCATGATGTGTCCTTTAGGGGGATTGTCCTGGATAAACTGTCCCTCTGTCCCATGATGTGTCCTTTAGGAGGAATGTCCAGGATAAACTGTCCCTCTGTCCCATGGGGTGTCCTTTTGTGTGATTGTCCAGGATAAACTGTCCCTCTGTCCCATGATGTGTCCTTTAGGAGGAATGTCCAGGATAAACTGTCCCTCTGTCCCATGATGTGTCCTTTAGGGGGATTGTCCAGGAAAAACTCTCCCTCTGTCCCATGGTGTGTCCTTTAGTGGGATTGTCCGGGATAAACTGTCCCTCTGTCCCATGGTGTATCCTTTTGGGGGTTTGTCCGGGATAAACTGTCCCTCTGTCCCATGATGTGTCCTTTAGGGGGTTTGTCCAGGTTAAACTGTCCCTCTGTCCCATGGTGTATCCTTTTGGGGGATTGTCCGGGATAAACTGTCCCTCTGTCCCATGGTGTGTCCTTTAGGGGGATTGTCCATGATAAAATGTCCCTCTGTCCCATGGGGTGTCATTTAGGAGGATTGTCCAGGATAAACTGTCTCTCTGTCCCATGATATGTCCTTTAGGGGGATTGTCCGAGATAAACTGTCCCTCTGTCCCATGATGTGTCCTTTAGGGGGATTGTCCAGGATAAGCTGTCCCTCTGTCCCATGGTGTGTCCTTTAGGGATATTGTCCGGGATATACTGTCCCTCTGTCCCATGGTGTGTCCTTTAGGGGGATTGTCCGGGATAAACTGTCCCTCTCTCCCATGGTGTGTCCTTTAGGGGGATTGTCTGGGTTAAACTGTCCCTCTGTCCCATGGTGTGTCCTTTAGGGGGATTGTCCGGGTTAAACTGTCCCTCTGTCCCATGGTGTGTCCTTTTGGGGGATTGTCCGGTATAAACTGTCCCTCTGTCCCATGATGTGTCCTTTAGGGGGATTGTCCAGGTTAAGCCGTCCCTCTGTCCCATGGTGTGTCCTTTAGGGGGATTGTCCGGGAAAAACTGTCCCTCTGTCCCATGGTGTGTCCTTTAGTGGGATTGTCCAGGATAAACAGTCCCTCTGTCCCATGGTGTGTCATTTAGGGGGATTCTCCAGGTTAAGCTGTCGCTCTGTCCCATGATGTGTCCTTTAGGGGGAATATCCGTGATAAACTGTCCCTCTGTCCCATGGTGTATCCTTTTGGGGGATTGTCCGGGATAAACTGTCCCTCTGTCCCATGGTGTGTCCTTTAGGGGGATTGTCCAGGATAAACTGTCCCTCTGTCCCATGATGTGTAATTTAGGAGGATTGTCCAGGATAAACTGTCCCTCTGTCCCATGGTATGTACTTTAGGGGGATTGTCCAGGATAAACTGTCCCTCTGTCTCATGGTGTGTCCTTTAGGGGAATTGGCCTGGATAAACTGTCCCTCTGTCCCATGATGTGTCCTTTAGGGAGATTGTCCAGGATAAACTGTCCCTCTGTCCCATGGTGTGTCCTTTAGGGGGATTGTCCAGGATAAACTGTCACTCTGTCCCATGGTGTGTACTTAAGGGGGATTGTCCAGGATAAACTGTCCCTCTGTCCCATAGTGTGTCCTTTAGGGGGATTGTCCAGGATAAACTGTCCCTCTGTCCCATGATGTGTAATTTAGGAGGATTGTCCAGGATAAACTGTCCCTCTGTCCCATGGTGTGTACTTTAGGGGGATTGTCCGGGATAAACTGTCCCTCTGTCCCATAGTGTGTCCTTTAAGGGGATTGTCCAGGATAAACTGTCCCTCTGTCCCATGATGTGTAATTTAGGGGGATTGTCCAGGATAAACTGTCCGTCTGTCCCATGGTGTGTCCCTTAGGGGGATTGTCCGGGTTAAACTGTCCATATGTCCCTTGGTTTGTCCATTAGGGGGATTGTCCGGGATAAACTGTCCCTCTGTCCCATGATGTGTCCTTTAGGGGGATTGTCCGGGATAAACTGTCCCTCTGTCCCATGACATGTCCTTTAGGGGGATTGTCCAGGATAAACTGTCCTTCTGTTCCATGGTGTGTCCTTTAGGGGGATTGTCCGGGATAAACTGTCCCTCTGTCCCATGGTATGTCCTTTAGGGGGATTGTCCAGGATAAACTGTCCCTCTGTCCCATGGTGTGTCCTTTAGGGGAATTGTCCGGGATAAACTGTCCCTCTGTCCCATGGTGTGTGCTTTAGGGGGATTGTCCGGGATAAACTGTCCCTCTGTCCCATGGTGTGTCCTTTAGGGGGATTGTCCAGGATAAACTGTCCCTCTGTCTCATGGTGTGTCCTTTAGGGGGATTGTCCAGGATAAACTGTCCCTCTGTCCCATAGTGTGTCCTTTAGGGGGATTGTCCAGGATAAACTGTCCCTCTGTCCCATGATGTGTAATTTAGGGGGATTGTCCAGGATAAACTGTCCGTCTGTCCCATGATATGTCCATTAGGGGGATTGTCCGAGATAAACTGTCCCTCTGTCCCATGACGTGTCCTTTTGGGGGATTGTCCAGGATAAACTGTCCTTCTCTTCCATGGTTGTCCTTTAGGGGGATTGTCCAGGATAAACTGTCCCTCTGTCCCATGGTGTGACCTTTAGGGGGATTGTCCAGGATAAACTGTCCCTCTGTCCCATGATGTATCCTTTAGGGGGATTGTCCAGGATAAACTTTCCCTCTGTCCAATGATGTGTCCTTTAGGGGGATTGTCCGAGATAAACTGTCCCTCTATCCCATCATGTGTCCTTTAGGGGGATTGTCCGGGATAAACTGTCCCTCTGTCCCATGGTGTGTCCTTTAGGGGGATTGTCCAGGATAAACTGTCCCTCTGTCCCATGATGTGTCCTTTAGGGGGATTGTCCAGGATAAACTGTCCCTCTGTCCCATGGTGTATCCTTTTGGGGGATTGTCCGGTATAAACTGTCCCTCTGTCCCATGGTTTGTCATTTAGGGGGATTGTCCAGGATAAACTGTCCCTCTGTCCCATGGTATGTCCTTTAGGGGGATTGTCCATTATAGACTATCCCTCTGTCCCATGGTGTATCCTTTTGGGGGATTGTCCGGGATAAACTGTCCCTCTGTCCCATGGTGTGTCCTTTTGGGGGATTGTCCGGGATAAACTGTCCCTCTCTCCCATGATATGTCCTTTCGGGGGATTGAACGGGATAAACTGTCCCTCTGTCCCATGATGTGTCCTTTAGGGGGATTGTCCATTATAGACTATCCCTCTGTCCCATGGTGTGTCCTTTAGGGGGATTGTCCAGGATAAACTGTCCCTCTGTCCCATGATGTGTCCTTTAGGGGGATTGTCCAGGATAAACTGTCCCTCTGTCCCATGGTGTATCCTTTTGGGGGATTGTCCGGTATAAACTGTCCCTCTGTCCCATGGTTTGTCATTTAGGGGGATTGTCCAGGATAAACTGTCCCTCTGTCCCATGGTATGTCCTTTAGGGGGATTGTCCATTATAGACTATCCCTCTGTCCCATGGTGTATCCTTTTGGGGGATTGTCCAGGATAAACTGTCCCTCTCTCCCATGATATGTCCTTTCGGGGGATTGAACGGGATAAACTGTCCCTCTGTCCCATGGTGTGTCCTTTAGGGGGATTGTCCGGGATAAACTGTCTCTCTGTCCCATGGTGTGTCCTTTTGGGGGATTGTCCGGGATAAACTGTCCCTCTCTCCCATGATATGTCCTTTCGGGGGATTGAACGGGATAAACTGTCCCTCTGTCCCATGGTGTGTCCTTTAGGGGGATTGTCCGGGATAAATTGTCCCTCAGTCCCATGGTGTGTCCTTTAGGGGGATTGTCCAGGATAAACTGTCCCTCTGTCCCATGATGTGTCCTTTAGGGGGATTGTCCTGGATAAACTGTCCCTCTGTCCCATGATGTGTCCTTTAGGAGGAATGTCCAGGATAAACTGTCCCTCTGTCCCATGGGGTGTCCTTTTGTGTGATTGTCCAGGATAAACTGTCCCTCTGTCCCATGATGTGTCCTTTAGGAGGAATGTCCAGGATAAACTGTCCCTCTGTCCCATGATGTGTCCTTTAGGGGGATTGTCCAGGAAAAACTCTCCCTCTGTCCCATGGTGTGTCCTTTAGTGGGATTGTCCGGGATAAACTGTCCCTCTGTCCCATGGTGTATCCTTTTGGGGGTTTGTCCGGGATAAACTGTCCCTCTGTCCCATGATGTGTCCTTTAGGGGGTTTGTCCAGGTTAAACTGTCCCTCTGTCCCATGGTGTATCCTTTTGGGGGATTGTCCGGGATAAACTGTCCCTCTGTCCCATGGTGTGTCCTTTAGGGGGATTGTCCATGATAAACTGTCCCTCTGTCCCATGGGGTGTCATTTAGGAGGATTGTCCAGGATAAACTGTCTCTCTGTCCCATGATATGTCCTTTAGGGGGATTGTCCGAGATAAACTGTCCCTCTGTCCCATGATGTGTCCTTTAGGGGGATTGTCCAGGATAAGCTGTCCCTCTGTCCCATGGTGTGTCCTTTAGGGATATTGTCCGGGATATACTGTCCCTCTGTCCCATGGTGTGTCCTTTAGGGGGATTGTCCGGGATAAACTGTCCCTCTCTCCCATGGTGTGTCCTTTAGGGGGATTGTCCGGGTTAAACTGTCCCTCTGTCCCATGGTGTGTCCTTTAGGGGGATTGTCCGGGTTAAACTGTCCCTCTGTCCCATGGTGTGTCCTTTTGGGGGATTGTCCGGTATAAACTGTCCCTCTGTCCCATGATGTGTCCTTTAGGGGGATTGTCCAGGTTAAGCCGTCCCTCTGTCCCATGGTGTGTCCTTTAGGGGGATTGTCCGGGATAAACTGTCCCTCTGTCCCATGGTGTGTCCTTTAGTGGGATTGTCCAGGATAAACAGTCCCTCTGTCCCATGGTGTGGCATTTAGGGGGATTCTCCAGGTTAAGCTGTCGCTCTGTCCCATGATGTGTCCTTTAGGGGGAATATCCGTGATAAACTGTCCCTCTGTCCCATGGTGTATCCTTTTGGGGGATTGTCCGGGATAAACTGAGCCTCTGTCCCATGGTGTGTCCTTTAGGGGGATTGTCCAGGATAAACTGTCCCTCTGTCCCATGGTGTGTCCTTTAGGGGGATTGTCCGGGATAAACTGTCCCTCTGTCCCATGATGTGTCCTTTAGGGGGATTGTCCAGGATAAACTTTCCCTCTGTCCAATGATGTGTCCTTTAGGGGTATTGTCCAGGATAAACTGTCCCTCTGTCCCATGATGTGTCCTTTAGGGTGATTGTCCGGGATAAACTGTCCCTCTGTCCAATGGTGTGTCCTTTAGGGGTATTGTCCAGGATAAACTGTTCCTCTGTCCCATGATGTGTCCTTTAGGGTGATTGTCCAGGATAAACTGTCCCTCTGTCCCATGATGTGTCCTTTAGGGGGATTGTCCAGGATAAACTGTCCCTCTGTCCCATGGTGTGTCCTTTAGGAGGAATGTCCAGGATAAACTGTCCCTCTGTCCCATGGGGTGTCCTTTTGGGTGATTGTCCAGGATAAACTGTCCCTCTGTCCCATGATGTGTCCTTTAGGAGGATTGTCCAGGATAAACTCTCCCTCTGTCCCATGGTGTGTCCTTTAGTGGGATTGTCCGGGATAAACTGTCCCTCTGTCCCATGGTGTATCCTTTTGGGGGATTGTCCGGGATAAACTGTCCCTCTGTCCCATGATATGTCCTTTCGGGGGATTGAACGGGATAAACTGTCCCTCTGTCCCATGATGTGTCCTTTAGGGGGATTGTCCAGGATAAACTGTCCCTCTGTCCCATGGTGTGTCATTTAGGGGGATTCTACAGGTTAAGCTGTCGCTCTGTCCCATGATGTGTCCTTTAGGGGGATTGTCCAGGATAAACTGTCCCTCTGTCCCATGATGTGTCCTTTAGGAGGATTGTCCAGGATAAACTCTCCCTCTGTCCCATGGTGTGTCCTTTAGTGGGATTGTCCGGGATAAACTGTCCCTCTGTCCCATGGTGTATCCTTTTGGTGGTTTGTCCGGGATAAACTGTCCCTCTGTCCCATGGTGTGTCCTTTTGGGGGTTTGTCCGGGATAAACTGTCCCTCTGTCCCATGGTGTGTCCTTTAGGGGGATTGTCCAGGATAAACTGTCCCTCTGTCCCATGATATGTCCTTTAGGGGGATTGTCCGAGATAAACTGTCCCTCTGTCCCATGGTGTATCCTTTTGGGGGATTGTCCGGGATAAACTGTCCCTCTGTCCCATGATATGTCCTTTCGGGGGATTGAACGGGATAAACTGTCCCTCTGTCCCATGATGTGTCCTTTAGGGTGATTGTCCGGGATAAATTGTCCCTCTGTCCCATGGTGTGTCCTTTAGGGGGATTGTCCAGGATAAACTGTCCCTCTGTCCCATGGTGTGTCATTTAGGGGGATTCTACAGGTTAAGCTGTCGCTCTGTCCCATGATGTGTCCTTTAGGGGGATTGTCCAGGATAAACTGTCCCTCTGTCCCATGGTATGTCCTTTAGGGGGATTGTCCATTATAGACTATCCCTCTGTCCCATGGTGCATCCTTTTGGGGGATTGTCCGGGATAAACTGTCCCTCTCTCCCATGATATGTCCTTTCGGGGGATTTAAAGGGATAAACTGTCCCTCTGTCCCATGATGTGTCCTTTAGGAGGAATGTCCAGGATAAACTGTCTCTCTTCCCCATGATGTGTCCTTTAGGGTGATTGTCCAGGATAAACTGTCCCTCTGTCCCATGATGTGTCCTTTAGGGTGATTGTCCAGGATAAACTGTCCCTCTGTCCCATGATGTGTCATTAGGGTGATTGTCCAGGATAAATTGTCCCTCTGTCCCATGATGTGTCCTTTAGGGGGATTGTCCTGGATAAACTGTCCCTCTGTCCCATGGTGTGTCCTTTAGGGGGATTGTCCAGGATAAACTGTCCCTCTGTCCCATGATGTGTCCTTTAGGAGGAATGTCCAGGATAACTGTCCCTCTGTCCCATGATGTGTCCTTTAGGGGGATTGTCCAGGATAAACTGTCCCTCTGTCCCATGATGTGTCCTTTAGGGGGATTGTCCAGGATAAACTCTCCCTCTGTCCCATGGTGTGTCCTTTAGTGGGATTGTCCGGGATAAACTGTCCCTCTGTCCCATGGTGTATCCTTTTGGGGGTTTGTCCGGGATAAACTGTCCCTCTGTCCCATGATGTGTCCTTTAGGGGGTTTGTCCAGGTTAAACTGTCCCTCTGTCCCATGGTGTATCCTTTTGGGGGATTGTCCGGGATAAACTGTCCCTCTGTCCCATGGTGTGTCCTTTAGGGGGATTGTCCGGGATAAACTGTCCCTCTCTCCCATGGTGTGTCCTTTAGGGGGATTGTCCGGGTTAAACTGTCCCTCTGTCCCATGGTGTGTCCTTTAGGGGGATTGTCCGGGTTAAACTGTCCCTCCGTCCCATGGTGTGTCCTTTAGGGGGATTGTCCAGGATAAACTGTCCCTCTGTCCCATGGTGTGTCCTTTTGGGGGATTGTCCGGTATAAACTGTCCCTCCGTCCCATGATGTGTCCTTTAGGGGGATTGTCCGTGAAAATCGATCCCTCTGTCCCATGATGTGTCCTTTAGGGGGATTGTCCTGGATAAACTGTCCCTCTGTCCCATGATATGTCCTTTAGGGGGATTGTCCGGGATAAACTGACCCTCTGTCCCATGATGTGTCCATAAGGGGGATTGCCCGTGATAAACTGTCCCTCGATCCCATGGTGTGTCCTTTAGGGGGATTGTCCGGGATAAACTGTCCCTCTGTCCCATGATATGTTCTTTAGGGGGATTGTCCGGGATAAACTGTCCCTCTGTCCCATGATGTGTCCTTTAGGGGGATTGTCCGGGATAAACTGTCCCTCTGTCCCATGGTGTGTTCTTTAGGGGGATTGTCCGGGATAACCTTTCCCTCTGTCCCATGATGTGTCCTTAAGGGGGATTGTCAAGGATAAACTGTCCCTCTGTCCCATGATGTGTCCTTTAGGGGGATTGTCCAGGATAAACTGTCCCTCTGTCCCATGGTGTGTCCTTTAGGGGGATTGTCCCGGATAAACTGTCCCTCTGTCCCATGATGTGTCCTTTAGGGGGATTCTCCAGGTTAAGCTGTCCCTCTGTCCCATGATATGTCCTTTAGGGGGATTGTCCAGGATAAACTGTCCCTCTGTCCCATGGGGTGTCCTTTTGGGTGATTGTCCAGGATAAACTGTCCCTCTGTCCCATGATGTGTCCTTTAGGAGGAATGTCCAGGATAAACTGTCCCTCTGTCCCATGATGTGTCCTTTAGGAGGAATGTCCAGGATAAACTGTCCCTCTGTCCCATGGTGTGTCCTTTAGGGGGATTGTCCAGGATAAACTGTCCCTCTGTCCCATGATATGTCCTTTAGGGGGATTGTACGGGATAAACTGTTCCTCTGTCCCATGATGTGTCCTTTAGGGGGATTGTCCGGGATAAACTGTCCCTCTGTCCCATGATGTGTCCTTTAGGGGGATTGTCCAGGATAAACTGTCCCTCTGTCCCATGGTGTGTCCTTTAGTGGGATTGTCCGGGATAAACTGTCCCTCTGTCCCATGGTGTGTCCATTAGGGAGATTGTCAGTGATAATCTGTCCCTCTGTCCCATGATATGTCCTTTAGGGGGATTGTCCGGGTTAAACTGTCCTTCTGTTCCATGGTTGTCCTTTAGCGGGATTGTCCGGGATAAACTCTCCCTCTGTCCCATGGTGTGTCCTTTAGGGGGATTGTCCAGGATAAACTGTCCCTCTGTCCCATGGTGTGTCCTTTAGGGGGATTGTCCGGGATATACTGTCCCTCTGTCCCATGGTGTGTCCTTTAGGGGGATTGTCCGGGATAAACTGTCCCTCTCTCCCATGGTGTGTTCTTTAGGGGGATTGTCCGGGTTAAACTGTCCCTCTGTCCCATGGTTTGTCATTTAGGAGGATTTTCCGGGATAAACTGTCCCTCTCTCCCATGGTGTGTCCTTTAGGGGGATTGTCCGGGTTAAACTGTCCCTCTCTCCCATGGTGTGTCCTTTAGGGGGATTGTCCAGGATAAACTGTCCCTCTGTCCCATGGTGTGTCCTTTTGGGGGATTGTCCGGTATAAACTGTCCCTCCGTCCCATGATGTGTCCTTTAGGGGGATTGTCCGTGAAAATCGATCCCTCTGTCCCATGATGTGTCCTTTAGGGGGATTGTCCTGGATAAACTATCCCTCTGTCCCATGATATGTCCTTTAGGGGGATTGTCCGGGATAAACTGACCCTCTGTCCCATGATGTGTCCATAAGGGGGATTGCCCGTGATAAACTGCCCCTCTGTCCCATGGTGTGTCCTTTAGGGGGATTGTCCGGGATAAACTGTCCATCCGTCCCATGATATGTCCTTTATGGGGTTGTCCGGGATAAACTGTCCCTCTGTCCCATGGTGTGTCCTTTAGGGGATTGTCCGGGATAAACTGTCCCTCGATCCCATGGTGTGTCCTTTAGGGGGATTGTCCGGGATAAACTGTCCCTCTGTCCCACGGTGTGTCCTTTAGGGGGATTGTCCAGGATAAACTGTCCCTCTGTCCCATGGTGTGTCCTTTAGAGGGATTGTCCGGGACAAACTGTCCCTCTGTCCCATGATGTGTCCTTTAGGGGGATTGTCCACGATAAACTCTCCCTCTGTCCCATGATGTGTCCATAAGGGGGATTGTCCAGGATAAACTGTCCCTCTGTCCCATGATGTGTCCATAAGGGGGATTGTCCAGGATAAACTGTCCCTCTGTCCCATGATGTGTCCTTTAGGGGGATTGTCCGGGATAAACTGTCCCTCTGTCCCATGATGTGTCATTTAGGGGGATTGTCCAGGATAAACTGTCCCTCTGTCCCATGGTGTATCCTTTAGGGTGATTGTCCAGGATAAACTGTCCCTCTGTCCCATGGTGTGTCCTTTAGGGGGATTGTCCGCGATAAACTGTTCCTCTGTCCCATGATGTGTCCTTTTGGGGGTTTTTCCAGGATAAACTGTCCCTCTGTCCCATGGTGTGCCCTTTAGGGGGATTGTCCGGGATAAACTGTCCCTCTGTCTCATGATGTGTCCTTTAGGGGCTTTGTCGAGATAAACTGTCCCTCTGTCCCATGGTGTGTCCTTTAGGGGGATTGTCCAGGATAAACTGTCCCTCTGTCCCGTGGTGTGTCCTTTAGGGGGATTGTCCAGGATAAACTGTCCCTCTGTCCCATGATGTGTCCTTTAGGGGGATTGTCCGGGATAAACTGTCCCTCAGTCCCATGGTGTGTCCTTTTGGGGGTTTGTCCGGGATAAACTGTCACTCTGTCCCATGATGTGTCCTTTAGGGGGATTGTCCAGGATAAACTGTCCCTCTGTCCCATGGTGTGTCCTTTAGGGGGATTTTCCGTGATAATTTATCCCACTGTCCCATGGTGTGTCCTTTAGGGAGATTGTCAGTGATAATCTATCCCTCTGTCCCATGGTGTGTCCTTTAGGGGGATTGTCCAGGATAAACTGTCCCTCTGTCCCATGGTGTGTCCTTTAGCGGGATTGTCCAGGATAAACTTTCCCTCTGTCCCATGATGTGTCCATAAGGGGGATTGTCCGTGATAAACTGCCCCTCTGTCCCATGGTGTGTCCTTTAGGAGGATTGTCCAGGATAAACTGTCCCTCTGTCCCATGGTGTGTCCTTTAGGGGGATTGTCCACGATAAACTGTCCCTCTGTCCCATGATATGTCCTTTAGGGGGATTGCCCGGGATAAACTGTCCCTCTGTCCCATGATGTGTCCTTTAGGGGGTTTGTCGAGATAAACTGTCCCTCTGTCCCATGATGTGTCCTTTAGTGGGATTGTCCAGGATAAACTGTCCCTCTGTCCCATGATGTGTAATTTAGGGGGATTGTCCAGGATAAACTGTCCCTCTGTCCCATGATGTGTCCTTTAGGGGGATTGTCCAGGATAAACTGTCCATATGTCCCATGGTGTGTCCTTTAGGGCGACAGTCCATGATAAAGTGTCCCTCTGTCCCATGATATGTCCATTAGGGGGATTGTCCGGGATAAACTGTCCCTCTGTCCCATGATATGTCCTTTAGGGGGATTGTCTGGGTTAAACTGTCCATATGTCCCTTGGTGTGTCCTTTAGGGGGCTTGTCCGGGATAAACTGTCCCTCTGTCCAATAGTGTGTATTTAGAGGGACTGTCCGTGATAATCTATCCCTCTGTCCCATGGTGTGTCCATTAGGGGGATTGTCCAGGATAAACTGTCCCTCTGTCCCATGGTGTGTCCTTTAGGGGGATTGTCCAGGTTAAACTGTCCCTCTGTCCCATGATGTGTCCTTTAGGGAGATTGTCCGGGAGAAACTGTCCCTCTGTCCCATGATATGTCCTTTAGGGGGTTGTCCGGGATATACTGTCCCTCTGTCCCATGGTGTGTCCTTTAGGGGGATTGTCCGGGATAAACTGTCCCTCTGTCCCATGGTGTGTCCTTTTGGGGGATTGTCCGGTATAATCGATCCCTCTGTCCCATGATGTGTCCTTTAGGGTGATTGTCCAGGATAAACTGTCCCTCTGACCCATGGGGTGTCCTTTAGGGGGATTGTCCGGGATAAACTGTCCCTCTGTCCCATGGTGTGTCCTTTAGGAGGATTGTCCAGGATAAACTGTCCCTCTGTCCCATGGTGTGTCCTTTAGGGGGATTGTCCGGGATAAATTGTCCCTCTGTCCCATGATGTGTCCATTAGGGGGATTGTCCGGGATAAACTGTCCCTCTGTCCCATGATGTGTCCTTTAGGGGGATTGTCCGGGATAAACTGTCCCTCTGTCCCATGATGTGTCCTTTAGGGGGATTGTCCGGGATAAACAGACCGTCTGTCCCATGTTATGTCCTTTAGGGGGATTGTCCAGGATAAACTGTCCCTCTGTCTCATGGTGTGTCCTTTAGGGGGAATATCCGGGATAAACTGACCCTCTGTCCCATAGTATGTCCTTTAGGGGGATTATCCAGGATAAACTGTCCCTCTGTCCCATGATGTGTCCTTTAGGGGGATTGTCCGGGATAAACTGTCCCTCTGTCCCATGTTGTGTCCATTAGGGGGATTGTCCGGGATAAACTGTCCCTCTGTCCAATTGTGTGTCCTTTAGGGGGATTGTCCGGGATAAACTGTCCCTCTGTCCCATGTTGTGTCCATTAGGGGGATTGTCCGGGATAAACTGTCCCTCTGTCCAATTGTGTGTCCTTTAGGGGGATTGTCCAGGATAAACTGTCCCTCTGTCCCATGATGTGTCCTTTAGGGGGATTGTCCGGGATAAACTGTCCCTCTGTCCCATGATGTGTCCATAATGGGGATTGTCCGGGATAAACTGTCCCTCTGTCCCATGATGTGTCCATAATGGGGATTGTCCGGGATAAACTGTCCCTCTGTCCCATGGTGTGTCCTTTAGGGGGATTATCCAGGATAAACTGTCCCTCTGTCCCATGGTGTGTCCTTTAGGGGGATTGTCCAGGATAAACTGTCCCTCTGTCCCATGGTGTGTCCTTTAGGGGGATTGTGCAGGATAAACTGTCCCTCTGTCCCATGATGTGTCCTTTAGGGGGATTGTCCAGGATAAACAGTCCCTCTGTCCCATGGTGTGTCATTTAGGGGGATTCTCCAGGTTAAGCTGTCCCTCTGTCCCATGATGTGTCCTTTAGGGGGATTGTCCGGGATAAACTGTCCCTCTCTCCCATGGTGTGTCCTTTAGGGGTATTGTCCAGGATAAACTGTCCCTCTGTCCCATGGTGTGTCCTTTTGGGGGATTGTCCGTGAAAATCGATCCCTCTGTCCCATGATGTGTCCTTTAGGGGGATTGTCCTGGATAAACTATCCCTCTGTCCCATGATATGTCCTTTAGGGGGATTGTCCGGGATAAACTGACCCTCTGTCCCATCATGTGTCCATAAGGGGGATTGCCCGTGATAAACTGCCCCTCTGTCCCATGGTGTGTCCTTTAGGGGGATTGTCCGGGATAAACTGTCCATCCGTCCCATGATATGTCCTTTAGGGGGTTGTCCGGGATATACTGTCCCTCTGTCCCATGGTGTGTCCTTTAGGGGGATTGTCCGGGATAAACTGTCCCTCTGTCCCATGATGTGTCCTTTAGGGGGATTGTCCGTGATAAACTGCCCCTCTGTCCCATGATGTGTCCTTTAGGGGGATTGTCCAGGATAAACTGTCCCTCTGTCCCATGGTGTGTCCTTTAGGGGGATTGTCCACGATAAACTGTCCCTCTGTCCCATGGTGTGTCCTTTAGGGGGATTCTCCAGGATAAACTGTTCCTCTGTCCCATGGTGTGTCCTTTAGGGGGATTGTCCAGGATAAACTGTCCCTCTGTCCCATGATGTGTCCTTAGGGGGATTGTCCGGGATAAACTGTCCCTCTGTCCCATGGTGTGTCATTTAGGGGGATTGTCCGGGATAAACTGTTCCTCTGTCCAATGATGTGTCCTTTAGTGTGATTGTCCGGGATAAACTGTCCCTCTGTCCCATGGTGTGTCATTTAGGGGGATTGTCCGGGATAAACTGTCCCTCTGTCCCATGATGTGTCCTTTAGGGGGATTGTCCAAGTTAAACTGTCCCTCTGTCTCATGGTGTGTCCTTTAGGGGGATTGTCCAGGATAAACTGTCCCTCTGTCCCATGGTGTGTCCTTTAGGGGGATTGTCCGGGATAAACTGTCCCTCTGTCCCATGGTGTGTCCTTTAGCGGGATTGTCCAGGATAAACTTTCCCTCTGTCCCATGATGTGTCCATAAGGGGGATTGTCCGTGATAAACTGCCCCTCTGTCCCATGGTGTGTCCTTTATGGGGATTCTCCTGGATAAACTGTCCCTCTGTCCCATGGTGTGTCCTTTAGGAGGATTGTCCAGGAAAAACTGTCCCTCTGTCCCATGGTGTGTCCTTTAGGGGGATTGTCCACGATAAACTGTCCCTCTGTCCCATGATATGTCCTTTAGGGGGATTGCCCGGGATAAACTGTCCCTCTGTCCCATGATGTGTCTTTTAGGGGGTTTGTCGAGATAAACTGTCCCTCTGTCCCATGATGGGTCCTTTAGTGGGATTGTCCAGGATAAACTGTCCCTCTGTCCCATGATATGTCCTTTAGGGGGATTGTCCGGGTTAAACTGTCCATATGTCCCTTGGTGTGTCCATTAGGGGGCTTGTCCGGGATAAACTGTCCCTCTGTCCAATAGTGTGTATTTAGAGGGACTGTCCATGATAATCTATCCCTCTGTCCCATGGTGTGTCCATTAGGGGGATTGTCCAGGATAAACTGTCCCTCTGTCCCATGGTGCGTCCTTTAGGGGGATTGTCCGGGATAAACTGTCCCTCTGTCCCATGATGTGTCCTTTAGGGGGATTGTCCGGGAGAAACTGTCCCTCTGTCCCATGGTGTGTCCTTTAGGGGGTTGTCCGGGATATACTGTCCCTCTGTCCCATGGTGTGTCCTTTAGGGGGATTGTCCGGGATAAACTGTCCCTCTGTCCCATGGTGTGTCCTTTTGGGGGATTGTCCGGGATAATCGATCCCTCTGTCCCATGATGTGTCCTTTAGGGTGATTGTCCAGGATAAACTGTCCCTCTGACCCATGATGTGTCCTTTAGGGGGATTGTCCGGGATAAATTGTCCCTCTGTCCCATGATGTGTCCATTAGGGGGATTGTCCAGGATAAACTGTCCCTCTGTCCCATGATGAGTCCATTAGGGGTATTGTCCAGGATAAACTGTCCCTCTGTCCCATGATGTGTCCTTTAGGGGGATTGTCCGGGATAAATTGTCCCTCTGTCCCATGATGTGTCCTTTAGGGGGATTGTCCAGGATAAACTGTCCCTCTGTCCCATGATGTGTGCTTTAGGGGGATTGTCCAGGATAAACTGTCCCTCTGTCCCATGATATGTCCTTTAGGGGGATTGTCCGGGATAAACTGTCCCTCTGTCCCATGATGTGTCCTTTAGGGGGATTGTCCGGGATAAACAGACCGTCTGTCCCATGTTATGTCCTTTAGGGGGATTGTCCAGGATAAACTGTCCCTCTGTCTCATGGTGTGTCCTTTAGGGGGAATATCCGGGATAAACTGTCCCTCTGTCCCATAGTATGTCCCTTAGGGGGATTATCCAGGATAAACTGTCCCTCTGTCCCATGATGTGTCCTTTAGGGGGATTGTCCGGGATAAACTGTCCCTCTGTCCAATTGTGAGTCCTTTAGGCGGATTGTCCAGGATAAACTGTCCCTCTGTCCCATGGTGTGTCCATTAGGGGGATTGTCCGGGATAAACTGTCCCTCTGTCCAATTGTGTGTCCTTTAGGGGGATTGTCCAGGATAAACTGTCCCTCTGTCCCATGATGTGTCCTTTAGGGGGATTGTCCGGGATAAACTGTCCCTCTGTCCCATGGTGCCTCCTTTAGTGGGATTGTCCGGGATAAACTGTCCCTCTGTCCCATGATATGTCCTTTAGGGGGATTATCCAGGATAAACTGTCCCTCTGTCCCATGATGTGTCCTTTAGGGGGATTGTCCGGGATAAACTGTCCCTCTGTCCCACGATGTGTCCATTAGGGGGATTGTCCGGGATAAACTGTCCCTCTGTCCCATGGTGTGTCCTTTAGGGGGATTGTCCAGGATAAACTGTCCCTCTGTCCCATGGTGTGTCCTTTAGGGGTATTGTCCAGGATAAACTGTCCCTCTGTCCCATGATGTGTCCTTAAGGAGGATTGTCCGGGATAAACTGTCCCTCTGTCCCATGATGTGTCCTTTAGGGGGATTGTCCGGGATAAACTGTCCCTCTGTCCCATGATGTGTCCTTTAGGGGGATTGTCCGGGATAAACTGTCGCTCTGTCCCATGGTGTGTCCTTTAGGGGGATTGTCCAGGATAAACTGTCCCTCTGTCCCATGGTGTGTCCTTTAGTGGGATTGTCCAGGATAAACTGTCCCTCTGTCCCATGGTGTGTCCTTTAGGGGGATTGTCCAGGATAAACTGTCCCTCTGTCCCATGATGTGTTCTTTAGGGGGATTGTCTAGGATAAACTGTCCCTCTGTCCCATGGTGTGTCCTTT
The DNA here is from genome assembly GCA_037974335.1 of Prionace glauca. Classification (NCBI taxonomy): domain Eukaryota; kingdom Metazoa; phylum Chordata; class Chondrichthyes; order Carcharhiniformes; family Carcharhinidae; genus Prionace; species Prionace glauca. Next base: position 225,694 of record JBBMRE010000174.1, read on the forward strand.
AGGGGGATTGTCCTGGATAAACTGTCCCTCTGTCCCATGATGTGTCCTTTAGGGGGATTGTCTAGGATAAACTGTCCCTCTGTCCCATGGTGTGTCCTTTAGGGGGATTGTCCAGGATAAACTGTCCCTCTGTCCCATGATGTGTAATTTAGGGGGATTGTCCAGGATAAACTGTCCCTCTGTCCCATGGTGTGTCCTTTAGGGCGATAGTCAATGATAAAGTGTCTCTCTGTCCCATGATATATCCTTTAGGGGGATTGTCCGGGTTAAACTGTCCCTCTGTCCCATGATGTGTCCTTTAGGGGGATTGTCCAGGATAAACTGTCCCTCTGTCCCATGGTGTGTCCGTTAGGGAGATTGTCCAAGATAAACTGTCCCTCTGTCCCATGGTGTGTCCGTTAGGGGGATTGTCCAGGATAAACTGTCCCTCTGTCCCATCGTGTGTCCATTAGGGGGATTGTCCAGGATAAACTGTCCCTCTCTCCCATGAAATGTCCTTCCGGGGGATTGTCCAGGTTAAGCCGTCCCTCTGTCCCATGAAGTGTCCTTTAGGGGGATTGTCCAGGATAAACTGTCCCTCTGTCCCATGGTGTGTCCTTTAGGGAGATTGTCCAGGATAAACTGTCCCTCTGTCCCATGGTGTGTCCATTAGGGGATTGTCCACGATAAACTGTCCCTCTGTCCCATGATGTGTCCTTTAGGGGGATTGTCCAAGATAAACTGTCCCTCTGTCCCATGGTGAGTCCTTTAGGGGGATTGTCCACGATAAACTGTCCCTCTGTCCCATGATGTGTCCTTTAGGGGGATTGTCCAGGATAAACTGTCCCTCTGTCCCATGGTGTGTCCTTTAGGGGATTGTCCACGATAAACTGTCCCTCTGTCCCATGGTGTGTCCTTGAGGGGGATTGTCCAGGATAAACTGTCCCTCTGTCCCATGATGTGTCCATTAGGGGGATTGTCCAGGATAAACTGTCCCTCTGTCCCATGATGTGTCCTTTAGGGGGATTGTCCGGGATAAACTGTCCCTCTGTTCCATGATGTGTCCATTCGGGGGATTGTCCAGGATAAACTGTCCCTCTGTCCCATGATGTGTCCTTTAGGGGGATTGTCCAGGATAAACTGTCCCTCTGTCCCATGGTGTGTCCTTTAGGGGGATTGTCCAGGATAAACTGTCCCTCTGTCACATGGTGTGTCCTTTAGGGGGATTGTCCAGGATAAACTGTCCCTCTGTCCCGCGATGTGTCCTTTAGGGGGATTGTCCAGGATAAACTTTCCCTCTGTCCCATGATGTGTCCTTTAGGGGGATTGTCCGGGATAAACTGTCCCTCTCTCCCATGGTGTGTCCTTTAGGGGGTTGTCCGGCATAAACTGTCCCTCTGTCCCATGGTGTGTCCTTTAGGGGGATTGTCCGGGATAAATTGTCCCTCTGTCCCATGATGTGTCCATTAGGGGGATTGTCCGGGATAAACTGTCCCTCTGTCCCATGATGTGTCCTTTAGGGGGATTGTCCGGGATAAACTGTCCCTCTGTCCCATGATGTGTCCTTTAGGGGGATTGTCCGGGATAAACAGACCGTCTGTCCCATGTTATGTCCTTTAGGGGGATTGTCCAGGATAAACTGTCCCTCTGTCTCATGGTGTGTCCTTTAGGGGGAATATCCGGGATAAACTGACCCTCTGTCCCATAGTATGTCCTTTAGGGGGATTATCCAGGATAAACTGTCCCTCTGTCCCATGATGTGTCCTTTAGGGGGATTGTCCGGGATAAACTGTCCCTCTGTCCCATGTTGTGTCCATTAGGGGGATTGTCCGGGATAAACTGTCCCTCTGTCCAATTGTGTGTCCTTTAGGGGGATTGTCCGGGATAAACTGTCCCTCTGTCCCATGTTGTGTCCATTAGGGGGATTGTCCGGGATAAACTGTCCCTCTGTCCAATTGTGTGTCCTTTAGGGGGATTGTCCAGGATAAACTGTCCCTCTGTCCCATGATGTGTCCTTTAGGGGGATTGTCCGGGATAAACTGTCCCTCTGTCCCATGATGTGTCCATAATGGGGATTGTCCGGGATAAACTGTCCCTCTGTCCCATGATGTGTCCATAATGGGGATTGTCCGGGATAAACTGTCCCTCTGTCCCATGGTGTGTCCTTTAGGGGGATTATCCAGGATAAACTGTCCCTCTGTCCCATGGTGTGTCCTTTAGGGGGATTGTCCAGGATAAACTGTCCCTCTGTCCCATGGTGTGTCCTTTAGGGGGATTGTGCAGGATAAACTGTCCCTCTGTCCCATGATGTGTCCTTTAGGGGGATTGTCCAGGATAAACAGTCCCTCTGTCCCATGGTGTGTCATTTAGGGGGATTCTCCAGGTTAAGCTGTCCCTCTGTCCCATGATGTGTCCTTTAGGGGGATTGTCCGGGATAAACTGTCCCTCTCTCCCATGGTGTGTCCTTTAGGGGTATTGTCCAGGATAAACTGTCCCTCTGTCCCATGGTGTGTCCTTTTGGGGGATTGTCCGTGAAAATCGATCCCTCTGTCCCATGATGTGTCCTTTAGGGGGATTGTCCTGGATAAACTATCCCTCTGTCCCATGATATGTCCTTTAGGGGGATTGTCCGGGATAAACTGACCCTCTGTCCCATCATGTGTCCATAAGGGGGATTGCCCGTGATAAACTGCCCCTCTGTCCCATGGTGTGTCCTTTAGGGGGATTGTCCGGGATAAACTGTCCATCCGTCCCATGATATGTCCTTTAGGGGGTTGTCCGGGATATACTGTCCCTCTGTCCCATGGTGTGTCCTTTAGGGGGATTGTCCGGGATAAACTGTCCCTCTGTCCCATGATGTGTCCTTTAGGGGGATTGTCCGTGATAAACTGCCCCTCTGTCCCATGATGTGTCCTTTAGGGGGATTGTCCAGGATAAACTGTCCCTCTGTCCCATGGTGTGTCCTTTAGGGGGATTGTCCACGATAAACTGTCCCTCTGTCCCATGGTGTGTCCTTTAGGGGGATTCTCCAGGATAAACTGTTCCTCTGTCCCATGGTGTGTCCTTTAGGGGGATTGTCCAGGATAAACTGTCCCTCTGTCCCATGATGTGTCCTTAGGGGGATTGTCCGGGATAAACTGTCCCTCTGTCCCATGGTGTGTCATTTAGGGGGATTGTCCGGGATAAACTGTTCCTCTGTCCAATGATGTGTCCTTTAGTGTGATTGTCCGGGATAAACTGTCCCTCTGTCCCATGGTGTGTCATTTAGGGGGATTGTCCGGGATAAACTGTCCCTCTGTCCCATGATGTGTCCTTTAGGGGGATTGTCCAAGTTAAACTGTCCCTCTGTCTCATGGTGTGTCCTTTAGGGGGATTGTCCAGGATAAACTGTCCCTCTGTCCCATGGTGTGTCCTTTAGGGGGATTGTCCGGGATAAACTGTCCCTCTGTCCCATGGTGTGTCCTTTAGCGGGATTGTCCAGGATAAACTTTCCCTCTGTCCCATGATGTGTCCATAAGGGGGATTGTCCGTGATAAACTGCCCCTCTGTCCCATGGTGTGTCCTTTATGGGGATTCTCCTGGATAAACTGTCCCTCTGTCCCATGGTGTGTCCTTTAGGAGGATTGTCCAGGAAAAACTGTCCCTCTGTCCCATGGTGTGTCCTTTAGGGGGATTGTCCACGATAAACTGTCCCTCTGTCCCATGATATGTCCTTTAGGGGGATTGCCCGGGATAAACTGTCCCTCTGTCCCATGATGTGTCTTTTAGGGGGTTTGTCGAGATAAACTGTCCCTCTGTCCCATGATGGGTCCTTTAGTGGGATTGTCCAGGATAAACTGTCCCTCTGTCCCATGATATGTCCTTTAGGGGGATTGTCCGGGTTAAACTGTCCATATGTCCCTTGGTGTGTCCATTAGGGGGCTTGTCCGGGATAAACTGTCCCTCTGTCCAATAGTGTGTATTTAGAGGGACTGTCCATGATAATCTATCCCTCTGTCCCATGGTGTGTCCATTAGGGGGATTGTCCAGGATAAACTGTCCCTCTGTCCCATGGTGCGTCCTTTAGGGGGATTGTCCGGGATAAACTGTCCCTCTGTCCCATGATGTGTCCTTTAGGGGGATTGTCCGGGAGAAACTGTCCCTCTGTCCCATGGTGTGTCCTTTAGGGGGTTGTCCGGGATATACTGTCCCTCTGTCCCATGGTGTGTCCTTTAGGGGGATTGTCCGGGATAAACTGTCCCTCTGTCCCATGGTGTGTCCTTTTGGGGGATTGTCCGGGATAATCGATCCCTCTGTCCCATGATGTGTCCTTTAGGGTGATTGTCCAGGATAAACTGTCCCTCTGACCCATGATGTGTCCTTTAGGGGGATTGTCCGGGATAAATTGTCCCTCTGTCCCATGATGTGTCCATTAGGGGGATTGTCCAGGATAAACTGTCCCTCTGTCCCATGATGAGTCCATTAGGGGTATTGTCCAGGATAAACTGTCCCTCTGTCCCATGATGTGTCCTTTAGGGGGATTGTCCGGGATAAATTGTCCCTCTGTCCCATGATGTGTCCTTTAGGGGGATTGTCCAGGATAAACTGTCCCTCTGTCCCATGATGTGTGCTTTAGGGGGATTGTCCAGGATAAACTGTCCCTCTGTCCCATGATATGTCCTTTAGGGGGATTGTCCGGGATAAACTGTCCCTCTGTCCCATGATGTGTCCTTTAGGGGGATTGTCCGGGATAAACAGACCGTCTGTCCCATGTTATGTCCTTTAGGGGGATTGTCCAGGATAAACTGTCCCTCTGTCTCATGGTGTGTCCTTTAGGGGGAATATCCGGGATAAACTGTCCCTCTGTCCCATAGTATGTCCCTTAGGGGGATTATCCAGGATAAACTGTCCCTCTGTCCCATGATGTGTCCTTTAGGGGGATTGTCCGGGATAAACTGTCCCTCTGTCCAATTGTGAGTCCTTTAGGCGGATTGTCCAGGATAAACTGTCCCTCTGTCCCATGGTGTGTCCATTAGGGGGATTGTCCGGGATAAACTGTCCCTCTGTCCAATTGTGTGTCCTTTAGGGGGATTGTCCAGGATAAACTGTCCCTCTGTCCCATGATGTGTCCTTTAGGGGGATTGTCCGGGATAAACTGTCCCTCTGTCCCATGGTGCCTCCTTTAGTGGGATTGTCCGGGATAAACTGTCCCTCTGTCCCATGATATGTCCTTTAGGGGGATTATCCAGGATAAACTGTCCCTCTGTCCCATGATGTGTCCTTTAGGGGGATTGTCCGGGATAAACTGTCCCTCTGTCCCACGATGTGTCCATTAGGGGGATTGTCCGGGATAAACTGTCCCTCTGTCCCATGGTGTGTCCTTTAGGGGGATTGTCCAGGATAAACTGTCCCTCTGTCCCATGGTGTGTCCTTTAGGGGTATTGTCCAGGATAAACTGTCCCTCTGTCCCATGATGTGTCCTTAAGGAGGATTGTCCGGGATAAACTGTCCCTCTGTCCCATGATGTGTCCTTTAGGGGGATTGTCCGGGATAAACTGTCCCTCTGTCCCATGATGTGTCCTTTAGGGGGATTGTCCGGGATAAACTGTCGCTCTGTCCCATGGTGTGTCCTTTAGGGGGATTGTCCAGGATAAACTGTCCCTCTGTCCCATGGTGTGTCCTTTAGTGGGATTGTCCAGGATAAACTGTCCCTCTGTCCCATGGTGTGTCCTTTAGGGGGATTGTCCAGGATAAACTGTCCCTCTGTCCCATGATGTGTTCTTTAGGGGGATTGTCTAGGATAAACTGTCCCTCTGTCCCATGGTGTGTCCTTTAGGGGGATTGTCCTGGATAAACTGTCCCTCTGTCCCATGATGTGTCCTTTAGGGGGATTGTCTAGGATAAACTGTCCCTCTGTCCCATGGTGTGTCCTTTAGGGGGATTGTCCAGGATAAACTGTCCCTCTGTCCCATGATGTGTAATTTAGGGGGATTGTCCAGGATAAACTGTCCCTCTGTCCCATGGTGTGTCCTTTAGGGCGATAGTCAATGATAAAGTGTCTCTCTGTCCCATGATATATCCTTTAGGGGGATTGTCCGGGTTAAACTGTCCCTCTGTCCCATGATGTGTCCTTTAGGGGGATTGTCCAGGATAAACTGTCCCTCTGTCCCATGGTGTGTCCGTTAGGGAGATTGTCCAAGATAAACTGTCCCTCTGTCCCATGGTGTGTCCGTTAGGGGGATTGTCCAGGATAAACTGTCCCTCTGTCCCATCGTGTGTCCATTAGGGGGATTGTCCAGGATAAACTGTCCCTCTCTCCCATGAAATGTCCTTCCGGGGGATTGTCCAGGTTAAGCCGTCCCTCTGTCCCATGAAGTGTCCTTTAGGGGGATTGTCCAGGATAAACTGTCCCTCTGTCCCATGGTGTGTCCTTTAGGGAGATTGTCCAGGATAAACTGTCCCTCTGTCCCATGGTGTGTCCATTAGGGGATTGTCCACGATAAACTGTCCCTCTGTCCCATGATGTGTCCTTTAGGGGGATTGTCCAAGATAAACTGTCCCTCTGTCCCATGGTGAGTCCTTTAGGGGGATTGTCCACGATAAACTGTCCCTCTGTCCCATGATGTGTCCTTTAGGGGGATTGTCCAGGATAAACTGTCCCTCTGTCCCATGGTGTGTCCTTTAGGGGATTGTCCACGATAAACTGTCCCTCTGTCCCATGGTGTGTCCTTGAGGGGGATTGTCCAGGATAAACTGTCCCTCTGTCCCATGATGTGTCCATTAGGGGGATTGTCCAGGATAAACTGTCCCTCTGTCCCATGATGTGTCCTTTAGGGGGATTGTCCGGGATAAACTGTCCCTCTGTTCCATGATGTGTCCATTCGGGGGATTGTCCAGGATAAACTGTCCCTCTGTCCCATGATGTGTCCTTTAGGGGGATTGTCCAGGATAAACTGTCCCTCTGTCCCATGGTGTGTCCTTTAGGGGGATTGTCCAGGATAAACTGTCCCTCTGTCACATGGTGTGTCCTTTAGGGGGATTGTCCAGGATAAACTGTCCCTCTGTCCCGCGATGTGTCCTTTAGGGGGATTGTCCAGGATAAACTTTCCCTCTGTCCCATGATGTGTCCTTTAGGGGGATTGTCCGGGATAAACTGTCCCTCTCTCCCATGGTGTGTCCTTTAGGGGGTTGTCCGGCATAAACTGTCCCTCTGTCCCATGCTGTGTCCTTTAGGGGGATAGACCATGATAAACTGTCCTTCTGTTCCATGGTTGTCGTTTAGGGGGATTGTCCGGGATAAACTGTCCCTCTGTCCCATTCTGTGTCCTTTAGGGGGATTGTCCGGGATAACCTTTCCCTCTGTCCCATGAAATGTCCTTCCAGGGGATTGTCCAGGTTAAGCCTTCCCTCTGTCCCATGGTGTGTCCTTTAAGGGGATTGTCCGGGATAAACTGTCCCTCTGTCCCATGATGTGTCCTTTAGGGGGATTGTCCGGGATAAACCTTCCCTCTGTCCCATGGTGTGTCCTTTAGTGGGATTGTCCAGGATAAACTGTCCCTCTGTCCCATGGTGTGTCCATTAGGGGGATTGTCCGGGATAAACTGTCCCTCTGTCCCATGATGTGTCCTTTAGGGGGATTGTCCAGGATAAACTGTCCCTCTGTCCCATGGTGTGTCCTTTAGGGGGATTGTCCGGGATAAACCGTCCCTCTGTCCCATGGTGTGTCCTTTAGTGGGATTGTCCAGGATAAACTGTCCCTCTGTCCCATGGTGTGTCCTTTAGGGGGATTGTCCAGGATAAACTGTCCCTCTGTCCCATGATGTGTCCTTTAGGGGGATTGTCCAGGATAAACTGTCCCTCTGTCCCATGGTGAGTCCTTTAGGGGGGTTGTCCATGATAAACTGTCCCTCTGTCCCATGGTGTGTCCTTTAGGGGGATAGTCCGGGATAAACTGTCCCTCTGTCCCATGGTGTGTCCTTTAGGGGGATTGTCCAGGATAAACTGTCCCTCTGTCCCATGATGTGTCCTTTAGGGGGATTGTCCAGGATAAACTGTCCCTCTGTCCCATGGTGTGTCCTTTAGGGGGATTGTCCAGGATAAACTGTCCCTCTGTCCCATGATGTGTCCATTAGGGGGATTGTCCAGGATAAACTGTCCCTCTGTCCCATGATGTGTCCTTTAGGGGGATTGTCCGGGATAAACTGTCCCTCTGTCCCATGATGTGTCCTTTAGGGGGATTGTCGGGGATAAACTGTCCCTCTGTCCCATGATTTATCCTTTAGGGGGATTGTCCGGGATAAACTGTCACTCTGTCCCATGGTGTGTCCTTTAGGGGGATTGTCCGGGATAAACTGTCCCTCTGTCCCATGATGTGTCCTTTAGGGGGATTGTCCGGGATAAACTGTCCCTCTGTCCCATGATGTGTCCTTTAGGGGGATTGTCCAGGATAAACTGTCCCTCTGTCCCATGCTGTGCCCTTTAGGAGGATTGTCCGGGATAAACTGTCCCTCTGTCCCATGGTGTGTCCTTTAGGGGGATTGTCCAGGATAAACTGTCCCTCTGTCCCAAGGTGTGTCCTTTAGGGGGATTGTCCAGGATAAACTGTCCCTCTGTCCCATGATGTGTCCTTTAGGGGGATTGTCCAGGATAAACTGTCCCTCTGTCCCATGGTGTGTCCTTTAGGGGGATTGTCCAGGATAAACTGTCCCTCTTTCCCATGATGTGTCCTTTAGGGGGATTGTCCAGGATAAACTGTCCCTCTGTCCCATGATGTGTCCTTTAGGGGGATTGTCCAGGATAAACTGTCCCTCTGTCCCACGATGTGTCCTTTAGGGGGATTGTCCGGGATAAACTGTCCCTCTGTCCCATGGTGTGTCCTTTAGGGGGATTATCCAGGATAAACTGACCCTCTGTCCCATGATGTGTCCTTTAGGGGGATTGTCCGGGATAAACTGTCCCTCTGTCCCATGGTGTGTCCTTTAGGGGGATTATCCAGGATAAACTGTCCCTCTGTCCAATGATGTGTCCTTTAGGGGGATTGTCCGGGATAAACTGTCCCTCTGTCCCACGATGTGTCCATTAGGGGGATTGTCCGGGATAAACTGTCCCTCTGTCCCATGGTGTGTCCTTTAGGGGGATTGTCCAGGATAAACTGTCCCTCTGTCCCATGGTGTGTCCTTTAGGGGGATTGTCCGGGATAAACTGTCCCTCGGTCCCATGATGTGTCCTTTAGGGGGATTGTCCGGGATAAACTGTCCCTCTGTCCCATGATGTGTCCTTTAGGGGGATTGTCCGGGATAAACTGTCGCTCTGTCCCATGGTGTGTCCTTTAGGGGGATTGTCCGGGATAAACTGTCCCTCTGTCCCATGATGTGTCCTTTAGGGGGATTGTCCGGGATAAACTGTCCCTCTGTCCCATGATGTGTCCTTTAGGGGGATTGTCCGGGATAAACTGTCGCTCTGTCCCATGGTGTGTCCTTTAGGGGGATTGTCCAGGATAAACAGTCCCTCTGTCCCATGATGTGTCCGTTAGGGGGATTGTCCAGGATAAACTGTCCCTCTGTCCCATGATGTGTTCTTTAGGGGGATTGTCTAGGATAAACTGTCCCTCTGTCCCATGGTGTGTCCTTTAGGGGGATTGTCCAGGATAAACAGTCCCTCTGTCCCATGATGTGTTCTTTAGGGGGATTGTCTAGGATAAACTGTCCCTCTGTCCCATGGTGTGTCCTTTAGGGGGATTGTCCAGGATAAACTGTCCCTCTGTCCCATGATGTGTAATTTAGGGGGATTGTCCAGGATAAACTGTCCCTCTGTCCCATGGTGTGTCCGTTAGGGGGATTGTCCAGGATAAACTGTCCCTCTCTCCCATGAAATGTCCTTCCGGGGGATTGTCCAGGTTAAGCCGTCCCTCTGTCCCATGATGTGTCCGTTAGGGAGATTGTCCAGGATAAACTGTCCCTCTGTCCCATGGTGTGTCCATTAGGGGATTGTCCACGATAAACTGTCCCTCTGTCCCATGATGTGTCCTTTAGGGGGATTGTCCAGGATAAACTGTCCCTCTGTCCCATGGTGAGTCCTTTAGGGGGATTGTCCACGAAAAACTGTCCCTCTGTCCCATGATGTGTCCTTTAGGGGGATTGTCCAGGATAATCTGTCCCTCTGTCCCTTGGTGTGTCCTTTAGGGGATTGTCCACGATAAACTGTCCCTCTGTCCCATGGTGTGTCCTTGAGGGGGATTGTCCAGGATAAACTGTCCCTCTGTCCCATGGTGTGTCCTTGAGGGGGATTGTCCAGGATAAACTGTCCCTCTGCCCCATGGTGTGTCCTTTAGGGGGATTGTCCAGGATAAACTGTCCCTCTGTCCCATGATGTGTCCTTTAGGGGGATTGTCCGGGATAAACTGTCCCTCTGTTCCATGATGTGTCCATTCGGGGGATTGTCCAGGATAAACTGTCCCTCTGTCCCATGATGTGTCCTTTAGGGGGATTGTCCGGGATAAACTGTCCCTCTGTCCCATGATGTGTCCTTTAGGGGGATTGTCCAGGATAAACTGTCCCTCTGTCCCATGGTGTGTCCTTTAGGGGGATTGTCCGGGATAAACTGTCCCTCTGTCCCATGGTGTGTCCTTTAGGGGGATTGTCCAGGATAAACTGTCCCTCTGTCCTATGGTGTATCCTTTAGGGGGATTGTCCAGGATAAACTGTCCCTCTGTCCCATGATGTGTCCTTTAGGGGGATTGTCCAGGATAAACTGTCCCTCTGTCCCATGATGTGTCCTTTAGGGGGATTGTCCGGGATAAACTGTCCCTCGGTCCCATGATGTGTCCTTTAGGGGGATTGTCCGGGATAAATAGTCCCTCTGTCCCATGTTATGTCCTTTAGGGGGATTGTCCGGGATAAACTGTCCCTCTGTCCCATGGTGTGTCCTTTAGGGGGATTGTCCGGGATAAACTGTCCCTCTGTCCCATGGTGTTTCCTTTAGGGGGATTGTCCAGGATAAACTGTCCCTCTGTCTCATGGTGTGTCTTTAGGGGGAATATCCGGGATAAACTGTCCCTCTGTCCCATGATGTGTCCTTTAGGGGGATTGTCCGGGATAAACTGTCCCTCTGTCCCATGATGTGTCCTTTAGGGGGATTGTCCGGGATAAACTGACCCTCTGTCCCATGATGTGTCCTTTAGGGGGATTGTCCGGGATAAACTGTCCCTCTGTCCCATGATGTGTCCTTTAGGGGGATTGTCCGGGATAAACTGTCCCTGATTCCCATGATGTGTCCTTTAGGGGGATTGTCCGGGATAAACTGTCCCTCTGTCCCATGATGTGTCCTTTAGGGGGATTGTCCAGGATAAACTGTCCCTCTGTCCCATGCTGTGCCCTTTAGGAGGATTGTCCGGGATAAACTGTCCCTCTGTCCCATGATGTGTCCTTTAGGGGGATTGTCCGGTATAAACTGTCCCTCTGTCCCATGCTGTGCCCTTTAGGAGGATTGTCCGGGATAAACTGTCCCTCTGTCCCATGGTGTGTCCTTTAGGGTGATTGTCCAGGATAAACTGTCCCTCTGTCCCATGGTTTGTCATTTAGCAGGATTGTCCGGGATAAACTGTCCCTCTGTCCCATGATGTGTCCTTTAGGGGGATTGTCCGGGATAAACTGTCCCTCTGTCCCATGGTTTGTCATTTAGGAGGATTGTCCGGGATAAACTGTCCCTCTCTCCCATGGTGTGTCCTTTAGGGGGATTGTCCGGGATAAACTGTCCCTCTGTCCCATGATGTGTCCTTTAGGGTGATTGTCCAGGATAAACTGTCCCTCTGTCCATGGTGTGTCCATTAGGGGGATTGTCCGGGATAAACTGTCCCTCTGTCCCATGGGGTGTCCTTTAGGGGGATTGTCCACGATAAACTGTCCCATGGTGTGTCCTTTAGGGGGATTGTCCAGGATAAACTGTCCCTCTGTCCCATGTTGTGTCCTTTAGGGGGATTGTCCAGGATAAACTGTCCCTCTGTCCCATGATGTGTAATTTATGGGGATTGTCCTGAATAAACTGTCCCTCTGTCCCATGGTGTGTCCTTTAGGGGGATTGTCCAGGATAAACTGTCCCTCTGTCCCATGGTTTGTCATTTAGGAGGATTGTCCAGGATAAACTGTCCCTCTGTCCCATGGTGTGTCCTTTAGGGGGATTGTCCGGGATAAACTGTCCCTCTGTCCCATGGTGTGTCCTTTAGGGGGATTGTCCAGGATAAACTGTCCCTCTGTCCCATGGTGTGTCCTTTAGGGGGATTGTCCAGGATAAACTGTCCCTCTGTCCCATGGGGTGTCCTTTAGGGGGATTGTCCAGGATAAACTGTCCCTCTGTCCCATGATGTGTCCATTAGGGGGATTGTCCAGGATAAACTGTCCCTCTTTCCCATGATGTGTCCTTTAGGGGGATTGTCCGGGATAAACTGTCCCTCTGTCCCATGGTGTGTCCTTTAGTGGGATTGTCCAGGATAAACTGTCCCTCTGTCCCATGGGGTGTCCTTTAGGGGGATTGTCCAGGATAAACTGTCCCTCTGTCCCATGGTGTGTCCTTTAGGGGGATTGTCCCGGATAAACTGTGCCTCTGTCCCATGCTGTGCCCTTTAGGAGGATTGTCCGGGATAAACTGTCCCTCTGTCCCATGGGGTGTCCTTTAGGGGGATTGTCCGGGTTAAACTGTCCCTCTGTCCCATGATGTGTCCATTAGGGGGATTGTCCAGGATAAACTGTCCCTCTGTCCCATGATGTGTCCTTTAGGGGGATTGTCCGGGTTAAACTGTCCCTCTGTCCCATGATGTGTCCATTAGGGGGATTGTCCAGGATAAACTGTCCCTCTGTCCCATGATGTGTCCTTTAGGGGGATTGTCCAGGATAAACTGTCCCTCTGTCTCATGGTGTGTCCTTTAGGGGGAATATCCGGGATAAACTGTCCCTCTGTCCCATGATGTGTCCTTTAGGGGGATTGTCCAGGATAAACTGTCCCTCTGTCCCATGATGTGTCCTTTAGGGGGGTTGTCCAGGATAAACTGTCCCTCTGTCTCATGGTGTGTCCTTTAGGGGGAATATCCGGGATAAACTGTCCCTCTGTCCCATGATGTGTCCTTTAGGGGGATTGTCCAGGATAAACTGTCCCTCTGTCCCATGATGTCTCCTTTTGGGGGATTGTCCGGGATAAACTGTCCCTGTGTCCCATGGTGTGTCCTTTAGCGGGATTGTCCGGGATAAACTGTCCCTCTGTCCCATGATGTGTCCTTTAGCGGGATTGTCCGGGATAAACTGTCCCTGTGTCCCATGGTGTGTCCTTTAGCGGGATTGTCCGGGATAAACTGTCCCTCTGTCCCATGATGTGTCCTTTAGCGGGATTGTCCGGGATAAACTGTCCCTCTGTCCCAAGGGGTATCCTTTAGTGTGATTGTCCAGGATAAACTGTCCCTCTGTCCCATGATGTGTCCTTTGGCGGGATTGTCTGGGATAAACTGTCCCTCTGTCCCATGGTGTGTCCTTTAGGGGGATTGTCCGTGGTAATCTATCCCTCTGTCCCATGGTGTGTCCTTTAGGGAGAGAGACACAGGGACTGAGAGAGAGAAACAGGGACCGAGAGAGACGCAGGGACCGAGTGAGACACAGGGGTGAGGTAGACACAGGGACCGAGAGAGACACAGGGACCGAGTGAGACACAGCGACCGAGAGAGACACAGGGACCGAGAGAGAGAGACACAGGGACCGAGAGAGAGCGACACAGGGACCGAGAGAGAGACACAGTGACCGAGAGAGAGAAACAGGGACCGAGAGAGAGACAGGGACCGAGAAAGAGACACAGGGACCGAGAGAGAGAGACACAGGGACCGAGAGAGAGACAGGGACCGAGAGAGACACAGGGACCGAGAGAGAGACACAGGGACCGAGTGAGAGACACAGGGACCGAGAGAGACACAGGGACCGAGAGAGACACAGGGACCGAGAGGGAGACATAGGGACCGAGTGATACCCCGGGAACGAGAGAGTCACACGGACCGAGAGAGAGAGAGACAGGGACCGAGTGAGAGACACAGGGACCGAGAGAGCCACAGCGACTGAGAGAGACACAGGGACCGAGAGAGCCACAGGGACCGAGAGAGACACAGTGACCGAGAGAGAGACACAGGGACTGAGAGAGAGACAGGGACCGAGAGAGACACAGGGACTAAGAGAGAGACAGGGACCGAGTGAGACACAGGGACCCAGAGAGAGACACAGGGACCGAGAGAGACACAGGGACCGAGAGAGAGAGACAGGGACCGAGTGAGAGACACAGGGACCGAGAGAGAGACACAGGGACCGAGAGAGACACCGGGACCTAGAGAGACACAGGGACCGAGAGAGAGACAGGGACCTAGAGAGAGACACAGGGACCGAGAGAAAGACACAGGGACCGAGAGCGAGACACAGGGACCGAGAGAGACACAGGGAGCAAGGGAGAGAAAGAGGGACCGAGAGAGAGACACAGGGACCGAGAAAGAGATACAGGGACTGAGAGAGAGAGACACAGGGAGAAAGTGAGACACAGGGACCGAGAGAGACGCAGAGAGCAAGATAGAGAGACAGGGACCGAGAGAGACACAGGGACCGAGAGAGAGACAGGGACCGAGAGAGAGACATAGGGACCGAGAGAGAGACACAGGGACCGAGAGCGAGACACAGTGACCGAGAGAGAGAAACAGGGACAGAGAGACACAGGGACAAAGTGAGACACAGGGACCGAGAGAGACGCAGAGAGCAAGAGAGAGAGACAGGGACCGAGAAAGAGACACAGGGACCGAGAGAGACACCAGAACCGAGAGAGACACAGGGACCGCGAGAGAGACACAGGGACCGAGAGAGACACCGGGACCGAGAGAGACACAGGGACCGAGAGAGAGACAGGGACCGAGAGAGAGACTCAGAGACTGAGAGAGAGACAGGGACTGAGAGAGTCACAGGGACCGAGTAAGACACAGGGACCGAGAGAGACACAGGGACCGAGAGAGAGACACAGGGACTGAGAGACAGACAGGGACCGAGAGAGACACAGAGAGCAAGAGAGAGAGACAGCGACCGAGAGAGACACAGGGACCGAGAGAGAGACACAGGGACTGAGAGAGAGACACAGGGACCGAGAGAGACACAGGGAACGAGTGAGAGACACAGGGACCGAGAGAGAGACACAGGGACTGAGAGAGAGACAGGGACCGAGAGAGACACAGGGACCGAGAGAGAGACACAGGGACCGAGAAAGAGACACAGGGACTGAGAGAGAGAGACAGGGACAGAGTGAGACACAGGGACCGAGAAAGACACAGGGGCCGAGTGACACACAGGGACCGAGAGAGACACATGGACCGAGAGAGAGAGAAAGGGACCGAGTGAGAGACACAGGGACCGAGAGAGACACAGGGACCAAGAGAGACATAGTGAACGAGAGAGAGAGACACAGGGACCGAGAGAGAGACACAGGGACCTACAGAGAGACACAGGGACCGAGAGAGAGACAGGGACCGAGTGAGACACAGGGACCCAGAGAGAGACACAGGGACCGAGAGAGACATCGGGACGGAGAGAGACACAGGGACCGAGTGAGACACAGGGTCTTAGAGAGACACAGGGACCGAGAGAGAGACACAGGGATGGAGAGAGAGACACAAGGACCGAGAGAGACACAGGGACGAGAGAGAGACACAGCGATGGAGGGAGAGACACAGGGACCGAGAGAGAGACACAGGGAGTGAGAGAGAAACAGGGACCGAATGAGTGACACAGGGACCGAGAGAGAGACAGAGGGACTGAGAGTGAGACACAGGGACCGAGAGAGACACAGGGACTGAGAGAGACACAGGGACCAAGAGAGAGACACAGGGACCTAGAGAGAGACAGGGACCGAGAGAGAGACACAGGGACCGAGAGAAAGACACAGGGACCGAGAGCGAGACACAGGGATCGAGAGAGACACAGGGAGCAAGGGAGAGACACAGGGACCGAGAGAGACAGAGGGACCGAGAGAGAGACAGGGACCGAGAGAGAGACTCAGAGACTGAGAGAGAGACAGGGACTTAGAGAGTCACAGGGACCGAGTAAGACACAGGGACCGAGAGAGACACAGGGACCGAGAGAAAGACACAGGGACTGAGAGAGAGACAGGGACCGAGAGAGACACAGAGAGCAAGAGAGAGAGACAGCGACCGAGAGAGACACAGGGACCGAGAGAGATACACAGGGACTGAGAGAGAGACACAGGGACCGAGAGAGAGACAGGGACCTAGAGAGAGACACAGGGACCGAGAGAAAGACACAGGGACCGAGAGCGAGACACAGGGACCGAGAGAGACACAGGGAGCAAGGGAGAGAAACAGGGACCGAGAGAGAGACACAGCGACCGAGAAAGAGACACAGGGACTGAGAGAGAGAGACACAGGGAGAAAGTGAGACACAGGGACCGAGAGAGACGCAGAGAGCAAGATAGAGAGACAGGGACCGAGAGAGACACAGGGACCGAGAGAGAGACAGGGACCGAGAGAGAGACATAGGGACCGAGAGAGAAACACAGGGACCGAGAGCGAGACACAGTGACCGAGAGAGAGAAACAGGGACCGAGAGAGACACAGGGACAAAGTGAGACACAGGGACCGAGAGAGACGCAGAGAGCAAGAGAGAGAGACAGGGACCGAGAAAGAGACACAGGGACCGAAAGAGACACCGGAACCGAGAGAGACACGGGGACCGCGAGAGAGACACAGGGACCGAGAGAGACACCGGGACCGAGTGAGACACAGGGACCGAGAGAGAGACAGGGACCGAGAGAGAGACTCAGAGACTGAGAGAGAGACAGGGACTGAGAGAGTCACAGGGACCGTGTAAGACACAGGGACAGAGTGAGACACAGGACCGAGAAAGACACAGGGGCCGAGTGACACACAGGGACCGAGAGAGACACAGAGACCGAGAGAGACACAGGGACCGAGAGGGAGACATAGGGACCAAGAGAGACATAGTGAACGAGAGAGAGAGACACAGGGACCGAGAGAGAGACACAGGGACCGAGAGGGAGACAGGGACCGAGTGAGACACAGGGACCCAGAGAGAGACACAGGGACCGAGAGAGAGACACAGGGACCGAGAGAGACATCGGGACGGAGAGAGACACAGGGACCGAGTGAGACACAGGGTCTTAGAGAGACACAGGGACCGAGAGTGAGACACAGGGATGGAGAGAGAGACACAAGGACCGAGTGAGAGACACAGGGACCGAGAGAGACACAGGGACCAAGAGAGACATAGTGAACGAGAGAGAGAGACACAGGGACCGAGAGAGAGACACAGGGACCTACAGAGAGACACAGGGACCGAGAGAGAGACAGGGACCGAGTGAGACACAGGGACCCAGAGAGAGACACAGGGACCGAGAGAGACATCGGGACGGAGAGAGACACAGGGACCGAGTGAGACACAGGGTCTTAGAGAGACACAGGGACCGAGAGAGAGACACAGGGATGGAGAGAGAGACACAAGGACCGAGAGAGACACAGGGACGAGAGAGAGACACAGCGATGGAGGGAGAGACACAGGGACCGAGAGAGAGACACAGGGAGTGAGAGAGAAACAGGGACCGAATGAGTGACACAGGGACCGAGAGAGAGACAGAGGGACTGAGAGTGAGACACAGGGACCGAGAGAGACACAGGGACTGAGAGAGACACAGGGACCAAGAGAGACACAGGGACCGAGTGAGACACAGCGACCGAGAGAGACACAGGGACCGAGAGAGAGAGACACAGGGACCGAGAGAGAGCGACACAGGGACCGAGAGAGAGACACAGTGACCGAGAGAGAGAAACAGGGACCGAGAGAGAGACAGGGACCGAGAAAGAGACACAGGGACCGAGAGAGAGAGACACAGGGACCGAGAGAGAGACAGGGACCGAGAGAGACACAGGGACCGAGAGAGAGACACAGGGACCGAGTGAGAGACACAGGGACCGAGAGAGACACAGGGACCGAGAGAGACACAGGGACCGAGAGGGAGACATAGGGACCGAGTGATACCCCGGGAACGAGAGAGTCACAGGGACCGAGAGAGAGAGAGACAGGGACCGAGTGAGAGACACAGGGACCGAGAGAGCCACAGCGACTGAGAGAGACACAGGGACCGAGAGAGCCACAGGGACCGAGAGAGACACAGTGACCGAGAGAGAGACACAGGGACTGAGAGAGAGACAGGGACCGAGAGAGACACAGGGACTAAGAGAGAGACAGGGACCGAGTGAGACACAGGGACCCAGAGAGAGACACAGGGACCGAGAGAGACACAGGGACCGAGAGAGAGAGACAGGGACCGAGTGAGAGACACAGGGACCGAGAGAGACACAGGGACCGAGAGGGACACTGTGACTGAGAGAGTCACAGGGAGAAAGTGAGACACAGGGACCGAGAGAGAGACACAGGGACCGAGAGAGACACCGGGACCTAGAGAGACACAGGGACCGAGAGAGAGACAGGGACCTAGAGAGAGACACAGGGACCGAGAGAAAGACACAGGGACCGAGAGCGAGACACAGGGACCGAGAGAGACACAGGGAGCAAGGGAGAGAAAGAGGGACCGAGAGAGAGACACAGGGACCGAGAAAGAGATACAGGGACTGAGAGAGAGAGACACAGGGAGAAAGTGAGACACAGGGACCGAGAGAGACGCAGAGAGCAAGATAGAGAGACAGGGACCGAGAGAGACACAGGGACCGAGAGAGAGACAGGGACCGAGAGAGAGACATAGGGACCGAGAGAGAGACACAGGGACCGAGAGCGAGACACAGTGACCGAGAGAGAGAAACAGGGACAGAGAGACACAGGGACAAAGTGAGACACAGGGACCGAGAGAGACGCAGAGAGCAAGAGAGAGAGACAGGGACCGAGAAAGAGACACAGGGACCGAGAGAGACACCAGAACCGAGAGAGACACAGGGACCGCGAGAGAGACACAGGGACCGAGAGAGACACCGGGACCGAGAGAGACACAGGGACCGAGAGAGAGACAGGGACCGAGAGAGAGACTCAGAGACTGAGAGAGAGACAGGGACTGAGAGAGTCACAGGGACCGAGTAAGACACAGGGACCGAGAGAGACACAGGGACCGAGAGAGAGACACAGGGACTGAGAGACAGACAGGGACCGAGAGAGACACAGGGACCGAGAGAGAGACACAGGGACTGAGAGAGAGACACAGGGACCGAGAGAGACACAGGGAACGAGTGAGAGACACAGGGACCGAGAGAGAGACACTGGGACTGAGAGAGAGACAGGGACCGAGAGAGACACAGGGACCGAGAGAGAGACACAGGGACCGAGAAAGAGACACAGGGACTGAGAGAGAGAGACAGGGACAGAGTGAGACACAGGGACCGAGAAAGACACAGGGGCCGAGTGACACACAGGGACCGAGAGAGACACATGGACCGAGAGAGAGAGAAAGGGACCGAGTGAGAGACACAGGGACCGAGAGAGACACAGGGACCAAGAGAGACATAGTGAACGAGAGAGAGAGACACAGGGACCGAGAGAGAGACACAGGGACCTACAGAGAGACACAGGGACCGAGAGAGAGACAGGGACCGAGTGAGACACAGGGACCCAGAGAGAGACACAGGGACCGAGAGAGACATCGGGACGGAGAGAGACACAGGGACCGAGTGAGACACAGGGTCTTAGAGAGACACAGGGACCGAGAGAGAGACACAGGGATGGAGAGAGAGACACAAGGACCGAGAGAGACACAGGGACGAGAGAGAGACACAGCGATGGAGGGAGAGACACAGGGACCGAGAGAGTGACACAGGGAGTGAGAGAGAAACAGGGACCGAATGAGTGACACAGGGACCGAGAGAGAGACAGAGGGACTGAGAGTGAGACACAGGGACCGAGAGAGACACAGGGACTGAGAGAGACACAGGGACCAAGAGAGAGACACAGGGACCTAGAGAGAGACAGGGACCGAGAGAGAGACACAGGGACCGAGAGAAAGACACAGGGACCGAGAGCGAGACACAGGGATCGAGAGAGACACAGGGAGCAAGGGAGAGACACAGGGACCGAGAGAGACAGAGGGACCGAGAGAGAGACAGGGACCGAGAGAGAGACTCAGAGACTGAGAGAGAGACAGGGACTTAGAGAGTCACAGGGACCGAGTAAGACACAGGGACCGAGAGAGACACAGGGACCGAGAGAAAGACACAGGGACTGAGAGAGAGACAGGGACCGAGAGAGACACAGAGAGCAAGAGAGAGAGACAGCGACCGAGAGAGACACAGGGACCGAGAGAGATACACAGGGACTGAGAGAGAGACACAGGGACCGAGAGAGAGACAGGGACCTAGAGAGAGACACAGGGACCGAGAGAAAGACACAGGGACCGAGAGCGAGACACAGGGACCGAGAGAGACACAGGGAGAAAGTGAGACACAGGGACCGAGAGAGACGCAGAGAGCAAGATAGAGAGACAGGGACCGAGAGAGACACAGGGACCGAGAGAGAGACAGGGACCGAGAGAGAGACACAGTGACCGAGAGAGAGAAACAGGGACCGAGAGAGACACAGGGACAAAGTGAGACACAGGGACCGAGAGAGACGCAGAGAGCAAGAGAGAGAGACAGGGACCGAGAAAGAGACACAGGGACCGAAAGAGACACCGGAACCGAGAGAGACACGGGGACCGCGAGAGAGACACAGGGACCGAGAGAGACACCGGGACCGAGTGAGACACAGGGACCGAGAGAGAGACAGGGACCGAGAGAGAGACTCAGAGACTGAGAGAGAGACAGGGACTGAGAGAGTCACAGGGACCGTGTAAGACACAGGGACAGAGTGAGACACAGGACCGAGAAAGACACAGGGGCCGAGTGACACACAGGGACCGAGAGAGACACAGAGACCGAGAGGGACACAGGGACCGAGAGGGAGACATAGGGACCAAGAGAGACATAGTGAACGAGAGAGAGAGACACAGGGACCGAGAGAGAGACACAGGGACCGAGAGGGAGACAGGGACCGAGTGAGACACAGGGACCCAGAGAGAGACACAGGGACCGAGAGAGAGACACAGGGACCGAGAGAGACATCGGGACGGAGAGAGACACAGGGACCGAGTGAGACACAGGGTCTTAGAGAGACACAGGGACCGAGAGTGAGACACAGGGATGGAGAGAGAGACACAAGGACCGAGAGAGAGACACAGGGACGAGAGAGAGACACAGCGATGGAGGGAGAGAGACAGGGACCGAGAGAGAGAGACACAGGGACTGAGAGTGAGACACAGGGACCGAGAGAGACACAGGGACTGAGAGAGACACAGGGACCAAGAGAGAGACACAGGGACCGAGAGAGACACCGGGACCTAGAGAGACACAGGGACCGAGAGAGAGACAGGGACCTAGAGAGAGACACAGGGACCGAGAGAAAGACACAGGGACCGAGAGCGAGACACAGGGATCGAGAGAGACACAGGGAGCAAGGGAGAGACACAGGGACCGAGAGAGACAGAGGGACCGAGAGAGAGATAGGGACCGAGAGAGAGACTCAGAGACTGAGATAGAGACAGGGACTTAGAGAGTCACAGGGACCGAGTAAGACACAGGGACCGAGAGAGACACAGGGACCGAGAGAAAGACACAGGGACTGAGAGAGAGACAGGGACCGAGAGAGACACAGAGAGCAAGAGAGAGAGACAGCGACCGAGAGAGACACAGGGACCGAGAGAGATACACAGGGACTGAGAGAGAGACACAGGGACCGAGAGAGACACAGGGAACGAGTGAGAGACACAGGGACCGAGAAAGAGACACAGGGACTGAGAGAGAGACAGGGACCGAGAGAGACACAGGGACCGAGAGAGAGACACAGGGACCGAGAAAGAGACACAGGGACGGAGAGAGAGAGACAGGGACAGAGTGAGACACAGGGACCGAGAAAGACACAGGGGCCGAGTGACACACAGGGACCGAGAGAGACACATGGACCGAGAGAGAGAGACAGGGACCGAGTGAGAGACACAGGGACCGAGAGAGACACAGGGACCGAGAGGGAGACATAGGGACCAAGAGAGACATAGTGAACGAGAGAGAGAGACACAGGGACCGAGAGAGAGACACAGGGACCGACAGAGAGACACAGTGACCAAGAGAGAGACAGGGACCGAGTGAGACACAGGGACCCAGAGAGAGACACAGGGACCGAGAGAGAGACACAGGGACCGAGAGAGACATCGGGACGGAGAGAGACACAGGGGTGAGAGAGAGACAAAGGGACTGAGAGAGACACAGGGACCGAGTGAGACACAGGGTCTTAGAGAGACACAGGGACCGAGAGAGAGACACAGGGATGGAGAGAGAGACACAAGGACCGAGAGAGACACAGGGACCGAGAGAGAGACACAGCGATGGAGGGAGAGACACAGGGACCGAGAGAGAGACACAGGGACCGAGAGAGAGACACAGGGACCGAGAGAGACAACGGGACCTTGAGAGACACAGGGACTGAGAGAGACACAGGGACCAAGAGAGAGACACAGGGACCGAGAGAGACAACGGGACCTTGAGAGACACAGCGACCGAGAGAGAGACAGGGACCGAGAGAGAGACACAGGGACCGAGAGAAAGACACAGGGACCGAGAGCGAGACACAGGGACCGAGAGAGACACAGGGAGCAAGGGAGAGACACAGGGACCGAGAGATAGACACAGGGACCGAGAAAGAGACACAGGGACCGAGAGAGACACAGGGACCGAGAGAGAGACACAGGGACTGAGAGAGAGACAGGGACCGAGAGAGACACCGGGACCGAAAGAGACACAGGGACCGAGAGCGAGACAGGGACCGAGAGAGAGACATAGGGACCGAGAGAGAGACACAGGGACTGAGAGCGAGACAGTGACCGAGAGAGAGACACAGGGACTGAGAGAGAGACAGGGACCGAGAGAGAGACATGGGGACCGAGAGAGAGACACAGGGACCGAGAGCGAGACACAGTGACCGAGAGAGAGAGAGACAGGGACAAAGTGAGACACAGGGACCGAGAGAGACGCAGATAGCAAGAGAGAGAGAGACAGGGACCGAGAAAGAGACACCGGGAACGAGAGAGACACAGGGACCGAGAGAGAGACAGGGACCGAGAGATAGACTCAGAGACTGAGATAGAGACAGGGACTGAGAGAGTCACAGGGACCGAGTAAGACACAGGGACCGAGAGAGACACAGGGACCGAGAGAGAGACACAGGGATCGAGAGAGACACAGGGATCGAGAGAGACACAGGGACCAAGACAGAGACACAGGGACCAAGAGAGACATAGTGACCGAGAGAGAGAGACAGGGACCGAGAGAGAGACAGAGGGAACGACAGAGAGACACAGTGACCAAGAGAGAGACACAGGGACCGAGAGAGAGACAGGGACCGAGTGAGACACAGGGACCCAGAGAGAGACACAGGGACCCAGAGAGAGACACAGGGACCGAGAGAGACATCGGGACCGAGAGAGACACAGGGACCGAGGGAGAGACACAGGGACCGAGAGAGAGACACAGGGATGGAGAGAGAGTCACAGGGACCGAGAGTGAGACACAGAGACCAAGAGAGACACAGGGACTGAGAGAGACACAGGGAGCAAGAGAGAGACACAGGGTCTTAGAGAGAGGCACAGGGACCGAGAGGGAGACAGGGACCGAGTGAGACACAGGGACTGAGAGAGTGACAGGGACCGTGAGAGAGACAGGGACCGAGAGAGACACCGGGACAGAGAGAGACATGGGGTGAGAGAGAGACACACGGACTAAGAGAGAGACAGGGACCGAGAGAGACACAGATAGTAAGATAGAAAGACAGGGACCGAGAGAGACAGCGGGACCGAGAGAGTCACAGGGACCGAGAGAGAGACAGGGGCCGAGAGAGAGACATAGGGTCCGAGAGAGAGACACAGGGACCGAGAGCGAGACACAGTGACCGAGAGAGAGACACAGGGACCGAGAGAGACACAGGGACCGAGAGAGACACCGGGACCGAGAGAGACACAGGGACCGAGAGAGAGACAGGGACCGAGAGAGAGATTCAGAGACTGAGAGAGAGACAGTGACTGAGAGAGTCACAGGAACCGAGTAAGACACAGGGACCGAGAGAGACACAGGGACCGAGAGAGAGACACAGGGACCGAGAGAGACACAGCGTCCGAGAGAGACACAGGGACCGAGAGAGACACAGGGACCGAGAGAGAGACACAGGGACTGAGAGAGAGACACAGGGACCGAGAGAGACACAGGGAACGAGAGAGAGACACAGGGACCGAGAGAGAGACACAGGGACTGAGAGAGAGACAGGGACCGAGAGAGACACAGGGACCTAGAGAGAGACACAGGGACCGAGAGAGAGACACAGGGACTGAGAGAGAGACAGGGACCGAGAGAGACACAGGGACCGAGAGAGACACAGGGACAGAGATAGAGTCACAGGTACCGAGTGAGACACAGGGACCGAGAGAGTCACAGGGATTGAGCGAGTCACAGGGACCGAGAGAGAGAGACACAGGGATCGAGAGAGAGACACAGGGACCGAGAGAGTCACAGGGATTGAGCGAGACACCGGGACCGAGAGAGAGAGACAGGGACCGAGAGAGACACAGGGACCAAGAGAGACACCGTGACCGAGAGAGAGAGACAGGGACCGAGAGAGAGACACAGGGACCGACGGAGAGACACAGTGACCAAGAGAGAGACACAGAGACAGAGAGAGAGACACAGGGACCGAGAGAGACACAGGGATCGAGTGAGACACAGCGACCGAGAGAGACACAGGGACCGAGTGAGACACTGGGAACTAGAGAGAGACACAGGGACCAAGAGAGAGACACAGGGACCGAGAGAGACATCGGGACCGAGAGAGACACAGGGGTGAGAGAGAGACACAGGGACCGAGAGAGACACAGGGACCAAGTGAGACACAGCGACCGAGAGAGACACAGGGACCGAGAGAGAGACACAGGGATGGAGGGAGAGACACAGGGACCGAGAGAGACACAGGGACTGAGAGAGAAACAGGGTCCGAGTGAGTGACACAGGGACAGAGAGAGAGACACAGGGATCGAGAGAGACACCAGGACCGAGAGAGAGAGACTGGGACCGAGAGAGACACAGGGACCAAGATAGAGACACAGAATCTTAGAGAGAGGCACAGGGACCGAGAGGGAGACAGGGACCGAGTGAGACACAGGGACTGAGAAAGTGACAGGGACCGTGAGAGAGACGGACCGAGAGAGACACCGGGACAGAGAGAGACACAGGGGTGAGAGAGAGACACAGAGACCGAGTGAGACACAGGGACCGAGAGAGAGACACAGGGATTGAGCGAGTCACAGGGACCGAGAGAGACATAGCGACCGAGAGAGACACACGGACCGAGAGAGACACAGGGGTGAGAGAGAGACACAGGGACCGAGAGAGAGACACAGGGACCGAGTGAGACACAGGGACCGAGAGAGAGACACAGGGACCGAGAGAGACAACGGGACCTTGAGAGACACAGGGACTGAGAGAGACACAGGGACCAAGAGAGAGACACAGGGACCGAGAGAGACAACGGGACCTTGAGAGACACAGCGACCGAGAGAGAGACAGGGACCGAGAGAGAGACACAGGGACCGAGAGAAAGACACAGGGACCGAGAGCGAGACACAGGGACCGAGAGAGACACAGGGAGCAAGGGAGAGACACAGGGACCGAGAGATAGACACAGGGACCGAGAAAGAGACACAGGGACCGAGAGAGACACAGGGACCGAGAGAGAGACACAGGGACTGAGAGAGAGACAGGGACCGAGAGAGACACCGGGACCGAAAGAGACACAGGGACCGAGAGCGAGACAGGGACCGAGAGAGAGACATAGGGACCGAGAGAGAGACACAGGGACTGAGAGCGAGACAGTGACCGAGAGAGAGACACAGGGACTGAGAGAGAGACAGGGACCGAGAGAGAGACATGGGGACCGAGAGAGAGACACAGGGACCGAGAGCGAGACACAGTGACCGAGAGAGAGAGAGACAGGGACAAAGTGAGACACAGGGACCGAGAGAGACGCAGATAGCAAGAGAGAGAGAGACAGGGACCGAGAAAGAGACACCGGGAACGAGAGAGACACAGGGACCGAGAGAGAGACAGGGACCGAGAGATAGACTCAGAGACTGAGATAGAGACAGGGACTGAGAGAGTCACAGGGACCGAGTAAGACACAGGGACCGAGAGAGACACAGGGACCGAGAGAGAGACACAGGGATCGAGAGAGACACAGGGATCGAGAGAGACACAGGGACCAAGACAGAGTCAGGTACCGAGTGAGAAATACAGGGACCGAGTGAGACACAGTGACCAAGAGAGAGACACAGGGACCAAGAGAGACATAGTGACCGAGAGAGAGAGACAGGGACCGAGAGAGAGACAGAGGGACCGACAGAGAGACACAGTGACCAAGAGAGAGACACAGGGACCGAGAGAGAGACAGGGACCGAGTGAGACACAGGGACCCAGAGAGAGACACAGGGACCGAGAGAGAGACACAGGGACCGAGAGAGACATCGGGACCGAGAGAGACACAGGGACCGAGGGAGAGACACAGGGACCGAGAGAGAGACACAGGGATGGAGAGAGAGTCACAGGGACCGAGAGTGAGACACAGGGACCAAGAGAGACACAGGGACTGAGAGAGACACAGGGACCAAGAGAGAGACACAGGGTCTTAGAGAGAGGCACAGGGACCGAGAGGGAGACAGGGACCGAGTGAGACACAGGGACTGAGAGAGTGATCGGGACCGTGAGAGAGACAGGGACCGAGAGAGACACCGGGACAGAGAGAGACATGGGGTGAGAGAGAGACACACGGACTAAGAGAGAGACAGGGACCGAGAGAGACACAGATAGTAAGATAGAAAGACAGGGACCGAGAGAGACAGCGGGACCGAGAGAGTCACAGGGACCGAGAGAGAGACAGGGGCCGAGAGAGAGACATAGGGTCCGAGAGAGAGACACAGGGACCGAGAGCGAGACACAGTGACCGAGAGAGAGACACAGGGACCGAGAGAGACACAGGGACCGAGAGAGACACCGGGACCGAGAGAGACACAGGGACCGAGAGAGAGACAGGGACCGAGAGAGAGATTCAGAGACTGAGAGAGAGACAGTGACTGAGAGAGTCACAGGAACCGAGTAAGACACAGGGACCGAGAGAGACACAGGGACCGAGAGAGAGACACAGGGACCGAGAGAGACACAGCGTCCGAGAGAGACACAGGGACCGAGAGAGACACAGGGACCGAGAGAGAGACACAGGGACTGAGAGAGAGACACAGGGACCGAGAGAGACACAGGGAACGAGAGAGAGACACAGGGACCGAGAGAGAGACACAGGGACTGAGAGAGAGACAGGGACCGAGAGAGACACAGGGACCTAGAGAGAGACACAGGGACCGAGAGAGAGACACAGGGACTGAGAGAGAGAGACAGGGACCGAGAGAGACACAGGGACCGAGAGAGACACAGGGACCGAGATAGAGTCACAGGTACCGAGTGAGACACAGGGACCGAGAGAGTCACAGGGATTGAGCGAGTCACAGGGACCGAGAGAGAGAGACACAGGGATCGAGAGAGAGACACAGGGACCGAGAGAGTCACAGGGATTGAGCGAGACACCGGGACCGAGAGAGAGAGACAGGGACCGAGAGAGACACAGGGACCAAGAGAGACACCGTGACCGAGAGAGAGAGACAGGGACCGAGAGAGAGACACAGGGACCGACGGAGAGACACAGTGACCAAGAGAGAGACACAGAGACAGAGAGAGAGACACAGGGACCGAGAGAGACACAGGGATCGAGTGAGACACAGCGACCGAGAGAGACACAGGGACCGAGTGAGACACTGGGAACTAGAGAGAGACACAGGGACCAAGAGAGAGACACAGGGACCGAGAGAGACATCGGGACCGAGAGAGACACAGGGGTGAGAGAGAGACACAGGGACCGAGAGAGACACAGGGACCAAGTGAGACACAGCGACCGAGAGAGACACAGGGGCCGAGAGAGAGACACAGGGATGGAGAGAGAGACACAGGGACCGAGAGAGACACAGGGACTGAGAGAGAAACAGGGTCCGAGTGAGTGACACAGGGACAGAGAGAGAGACACAGGGATCGAGAGAGACACCAGGACCGAGAGAGAGAGACTGGGACCAAGAGAGACACAGGGACCAAGATAGAGACACAGAATCTTAGAGAGAGGCACAGGGACCGAGAGGGAGACAGGGACCGAGTGAGACACAGGGACTGAGAAAGTGACAGGGACCGTGAGAGAGACGGACCGAGAGAGACACCGGGACAGAGAGAGACACAGGGGTGAGAGAGAGACACAGAGACCGAGTGAGACACAGGGACCGAGAGAGAGACACAGGGATTGAGCGAGTCACAGGGACCGAGAGAGACATAGCGACCGAGAGAGACACACGGACCGAGAGAGACACAGGGGTGAGAGAGAGACACAGGGACCGAGAGAGAGACACAGGGACCGAGTGAGACACAGGGACCGAGAGAGAGACACAGGGATTGAGCGAGTCACAGGGACCGAGGGAGACACAGGGACCGAGAGAGAGACACAGGGACCGAGAGAGAGTCACAGGGACCGAGAGAGAGACACAGGGATTGAGCGAGTCACAGGGACCGAGAGAGATACAGGGACCGAGAGAGAGACACAGGTACCGAGAGAGACACAGGGGCCGAGAGAGTCACAGGGACCAAGAGAGACACAGGGACCGAGAGAGAGTCACAGGGACTGAGAGACACACAGGGACCGAGAGAGAAACACAGGTATCAAGGGGGACAAAGGGACTGAGAGAGACACAGGGTCCGAGAGAGAGACATAGGCACCGAGAGAGAGACACAGACCGAGAGAGAGACACAGGGACTGACAGAGAGACACCGGGACCAAGAGAGACACAGGGACCGAGAGAGAAACCGGGACCGAGAGAGAGACACAGTGACCGAGAGAGACATAGGGACCGAGAGAGAGACACAGGGACCGAGAGAGACACAGGGACTGAGAGAGACACAGGGACCGAGAGAGAGACACAGTGACCGAGAGAGACACAGGGACCAAGAGTGAGACACAGGGACCGAGAGAGACACAGGGACCGAGAGAGATACAGGGACTGAGAGAGACACAAGGGCGGGGAGAGAGACACAGGGACCGAGAGAGTGACACAGGGTCTTAGAGAGAGGCACAGGGACCGAGAGGGAGACAGGGACCGAGTGAGACACAGGGACTGAGAGATTGACAGGGACCGTGAGAGAGACAGGGACCGAGAGAGACACCGGGACAGAGAGAGACATGGGGTGAGAGAGAGACACAGGGACTGAGAGAGAGACAGGGACCGAGAGAGACACAGATAGTAAGATAGAATGACAGGGACCGAGAGAGACAGCGGGCCCGAGAGAGTCACAGGGACCGAGAGAGAGAGACAGGGGCCGAGAGAGAGACATAGGGTCCGAGAGAGAGACACAGGGACCGAGAGCGAGACACAGTGACCGAGAGAGAGACACAGGGACCGAGAGAGACACAGGGACCGAGAGAGACACCGGGACCGAGAGAGACACAGGGACCGAGAGAGAGACAGGGACCGAGAGAGAGATTCAGAGACTGAGAGAGAGACAGGGACTGAGAGAGTCACAGGAACCGAGTAAGACACAGGGACCGAGAGAGACACAGGGACCGAGAGAGAGACACAGGGACCGAGAGAGACACAGCGTCCGAGAGATACACAGGGACCGAGAGAGACACAGGGACCGAGAGAGAGACACAGGGACTGAGAGAGAGACACAGGGACCGAGAGAGACACAGGGACCGAGAGAGAGACACAGGGACCTAGAGAGAGACACAGGGACCGAGATAGAGTCACAGGTACCGAGTGAGACACAGGGACCGAGAGAGTCACAGGGATTGAGCGAGTCACAGGGACCGAGAGAGAGAGACACAGGGACCGAGAGAGAGACACAGGGACCGAGAGAGTCACAGGGATTGAGCGAGACACAGGGACCGAGACAGAGACAGGTACCGAGTGAGAAATACAGGGACCGAGTGAGACACAGGGACCAAGAGAGAGACACAGGGACCAAGAGAGACACCGTGACCGAGAGAGAGAGACAGGGACCGAGAGAGAGACACAGGGACCTACGGAGAGACACAGTGACCAAGAGAGAGACACAGAGACAGAGAGAGAGACAGGGACCGAGTGAGAGACACAGGGACCGAGAGAGACATCGGGACCGAGAGAGACACAGGGGTGAGAGAGAGACACAGGGACCGAGAGAGACACAGGGACCGAGTGAGACACAGCGACCGAGAGAGACACAGCGACCGAGAGAGACACAGGGACCGAGAGAGAGACACAGGGATGGAGAGAGAGACACAGGGACCGAGAGAGACACAGGGACTGAGAGAGAAACAGGGTCCGAGTGAGTGATACAGGGACAGAGAGAGAGACACAGGGACCGAGAGAGACACCAGGACCGAGAGAGAGAGACTGGGACCGAGAGAGACACAGGGACCAAGATAGAGGCACAGAGTCTTAGAGAGAGGCACAGGGACCGAGAGGGAGACAGGGACCGAGTGAGACACAGGGACTGAGAAAGTGACAGGGACCGTGAGAGAGACGGACCGAGAGAGACACCGGGACAGAGAGAGACACAGGGGTGAGAGAGAGGCACAGGGACCGAGAGAGAGACACAGGGACCGAGTGAGACACAGGGACCGAGAGAGAGACACAGGGATTGAGCGAGTCACAGGGACCGAGAGAGAGAAACAGGGACCGAGAGAGAGACACAGGTACCGAGAGAAACACAGGGACCGAGAGAGTCACAGGGACCAAGAGAGACACAGGGACCGAGAGAGAGTCACAGGGACTGAGAGACACACAGGGACCGAGAGAGAAACACAGGTACCAAGGGGACACAGAGACTGAGAGAGACACAGGGTCCGAGAGAGAGACATAGGCACCGAGAGAGAGACACAGACCGAGAGAGAGACACAGGGACTGACAGAGAGACACAGGGACCAAGAGAGACACAGGGACCGAGAGAGAGACACAGGGATCGAGAGAGAGACACCGGGACAGAGACAGAGACAGGGACCGAGTGAGACACAGCAACTGAGAGAGAGACTCAGGGACAACAGAGAGACACAGGGTCTTAGAGAGTGGCACAGGGACCGAGAGAGAGACAGGGACCGAGTGAGAGACACAGGGACCTAGAGAGAGACACAGGGACCGAGATAGAGTCACAGGTACCGAGTGAGACACAGGGACCGAGAGAGTCACAGGGATTGAGCGAGTCACAGGGACCGAGAGAGAGAGACTCAGGGACCGAGAGAGAGACACAGGGACCGAGAGAGTCACAGGGATTGAGCGTGACACAGGGACCGAGACAGAGACAGGTACCGAGTGAGAAATACAGGGACCGAGTGAGACACAGGGACCAAGAGAGAGACACAGGGACCAAGAGAGACACCGTGACCGAGAGAGAGAGACAGGGACCGAGAGAGAGACACAGGGACCGACAGAGAGACACAGTGACCAAGAGAGAGACACAGAGACAGAGAGAGAGACAGGGACCGAGTGAGAGACACAGGGACCGAGAGAGACATCGGGACCGAGAGAGACACAGGGGTGAGAGAGAGACACAGGGACCGAGAGAGACACAGGGACCGAGTGAGACACAGCGACCGAGAGAGACACAGCGACCGAGAGAGACACAGGGACCGAGAGAGAGACACAGGGATGGAGAGAGAGACACAGGGACCGAGAGAGACACAGGGACTGAGAGAGAAACAGGGTCCGAGTGAGTGACACAGGGACAGAGAGAGAGACACAGGGACCGAGAGAGACACCAGGACCGAGAGAGAGAGACTGGGACCGAGAGAGACACAGGGACCAAGATAGAAGCACAGAGTCTTAGAGAGAGGCACAGGGACCGAGAGGGAGACAGGGACCGAGTGAGACACAGGGACTGAGAAAGTGACAGGGACCGTGAGAGAGACGGACCGAGAGAGACACCGGGACAGAGAGAGACACAGGGGTGAGAGAGAGACACAGAGACCGAGAGAGAGACACAGGGTCCGAGAGAGGCACAGGGACCGAGAGAGAGACACAGGGACCGAGTGAGACACAGGGACCGAGAGAGAGACACAGGGATTGAGCGAGTCACAGGGACCGAGAGAGACATAGCGACCGAGAGAGACACACGGACCGAGAGAGACACAGGGGTGAGAGAGAGACACAGGGACCGAGAGAGACACAGGGACCGAGAGTGAGACACAGGGACCGAGTGAGACACAGGGACCGAGAGAGAGACACAGGGATTGAGCGAGTCACAGGGAACGAGGGAGACACAGGGACCGAGAGAGAGACACAGGGACCGAGAGAGAGACACAGGGACCGAGAGAGAGACACAGGGATTGAGAGAGAGACACAGGTACCGAGACAGACACAGGGACCGAGAGAGTCACAGGGACCAAGAGAGACACAGGGACCGAGAGAGACACAGGGACCGAGAGAGAGTCACAGGGACTGAGAGACACACAGGGACCGAGAGAGAAACACAGGTACCAAGGGGGACACAGAGACTGAGAGAGACACAGGGTCCGAGAGAGAGACATAGGGATCGAGAGAGAGACACCGGGACAGAGACAGAGACAGGGACCGAGTGAGACACAGCAACTGAGAGAGAGACTCAGGGACAACAGAGAGACACAGGGTCTTAGAGAGTGGCACAGTGACCGAGAGAGACACCGGGACCGAGAGAGACACAGGGGTGTGAGAGAGAGACACAGGGACCGAGAGAGACACAGGGACCGAGTGAGACACAGTGACCGAGGGAGACACAGGGACCGAGAGAGAGACTCAGGGACAACAGAGAGACACAGGGTCTTAGAGAGAGGCACAGGGACAGAGAGAGACACAGGGACCGAGAGAGACACCGGGACCGAGAGAGACACAGGGGTGTGAGAGAGAGACACAGGGACCGAGAGAGACACAGGGACCGAGTGAGACACAGTGAGCGAGAGAGACACAGGGACCGACAGAGAGATACAGGGACCGAGAGAGAGACAGGGACCGAGAGAGAGACACAGGGACCGAGAGAAAGACACAGGGACCGAGAGAGACACAGGGACCGAGTGAGACACAGTGACCGAGAGTGACACAGGGACCGACAGAGAGATACAGGGACCGAGAGAAAGACAGGGACCGAGAGAGACACAGGGACCGAGAGAGAGACACAGTGACCGAGAGAGACATAGGGACCGAGAGAGAGACACAGGGACCGAGAGAGACACGGACTGAGAGAGACACAGGGACCGAGAGAGAGACACAGTGACCGAGAGAGACACAGGGACCGAGAGTGAGACACAGGGACCGAGAGAGACACAGGGACCGAGAGAGATACAGGGACTGAGAGAGACACAAGGGCGGGGAGAGAGACACAGGGACCGAGAGAGAGAGACACAGGGTCTTAGAGAGAGGCACAGGGACCGAGAGGGAGACAGGGACCGAGTGAGACACAGGGACTGAGAGAGTGACAGGGACCGTGAGAGAGACAGGGACCGAGAGAGACACCGGGACAGAGAGAGACATGGGGTGAGAGAGAGACACAGGGACTGAGAGAGAGACAGGGACCGAGAGAGACACAGGGACCTAGAGAGAGACAGGAGCCGAGAGAGAGACATAGGGTCCGAGAGAGAGACACAGGGACCGAGAGCGAGACACAGTGACCGAGAGAGAGACACAGGGACCGAGAGAGACACAGGGACTGAGAGAGACACCGGGACCGAGAGAGACACAGGGACCGAGAGAGAGACAGGGACCGAGAGACAGATTCAGAGACTGAGAGAGAGACAGGGACTGAGAGAGTCACAGGAACCGAGTAAGACACAGGGACCGAGAGAGACACAGGGACCGAGAGAGAGACACAGGGACCGAGAGAGACACAGCGTCCGAGAGAGACACAGGGACCGAGAGAGACACAGGGACCGAGAGACAGACACAGTGACTGAGAGAGAGACACAGGGACCGAGAGAGACACAGTCACCGAGAGAGAGACACAGGGACCTAGAGAGAGACACAGGGACCGAGATAGAGTCACAGGTACCGAGTGAGACACAGGGACCGAGAGAGTCACAGGGATTGAGCGAGTCACAAGGACCGAGAGAGAGAGACACAGGGACCGAGAGAGAGACACAGGGACCGAGAGAGTCACAGGGATTGAGCGAGACACAGGGACCGAGACAGAGACAGGTACCGAGTGAGAAATACAGGGACCGAGTGAGACACAGGGACCAAGAGAGAGACACAGGGACCAAGAGAGACACCGTGACCGAGAGAGAGAGACAGGGACCGAGAGAGAGACAAAGGGACCGACGGAGAGACACAGTGACCAAGAGAGAGACACAGAGACAGAGAGAGAGACAGGGACCGAGTGAGACACTGGGAACCAGGGAGAGACACAGGGACCGAGAGAGAGACACAGGGACCGAGAGAGACATCGGGACCGAGAGAGACACAGGGGTGAGAGAGAGACACAGGGACCGAGAGAGACACAGGGACCGAGTGAGACACAGCGACCGAGAGAGACACAGCGACCGCGAGAGACACAGGGACCGAGAGAGAGACACAGGGATGGAGTGAGAGACACAGGGACCGAGAGAGACACAGGGACTGAGAGAGAAACAGGGTCCGAGTGAGTGACACAGGGACAGAGAGAGAGACACAGGGACCGAGAGAGACACCAGGACCGAGAGAGAGAGACTGGGACCGAGAGAGACACAGGGACTAAGATAGAGACACAGAGTCTTAGAGAGAGGCACAGGGACCGAGAGGGAGACAGGGACCGAGTGAGACACAGGGACTGAGAAAGTGACAGGGACCGTGAGAGAGACGGACCGAGAGAGACACCGGGACAGAGAGAGACACAGGGGTGAGAGAGAGACACAGAGACCGAGAGAGAGACACAGGGTCCGAGAGAGGCACAGGGACCGAGAGAGAGACACAGGGACCGAGTGAGACACAGGGACCGAGAGAGAGACACAGGGATTGAGCGAGTCACAGGGACCGAGAGAGACACACCGACCGAGAGAGACACAGGGGTGAGAGAGAGACACAGTGACCGAGAGAGACACAGGGACCGAGAGAGAGACACAGGGACCGAGTGAGACACTGGGACCGAGAGAGAGACACAGGGATTGAGCGAGTCACAGGGACCGAGGGAGACATAGGGACCGAGAGAGAGACACAGTGATTGAGCGAGTCACAGGGACCGAGGGAGACACAGGGACCGAGAGAGAGACACAGGGACCGAGAGAGAGACACAGGGACCGAGAGAGAGACACAGGGATTGAGCGAGTGACAGGGACCGAGAGAGAGACACAGGGACCGAGAGAGAGACAGGGACCGAATGAGACAAAGGGACTGAGAGAGGCACAGTGACCGAGAGAGACACCGGGACCGAGAGAGACACAGGGGTGTGAGAGAGAGACACAGGGACCGAGAGAGACACAGGGACCGAGTGAGACACAGTGACCGAGAGAGACACAGGGACCGAGAGAGAGACTCAGGGACAACAGAGAGACACAGGGTCTTAGAGAGAGGCACAGGGACAGAGAGAGAGACACAGGGACCGAGAGAGACACCGGGACCGAGAGAGACACTGGGGTGTGAGAGAGAGACACAGGGACCGAGAGAGACACAGGGACCGAGTGAGACACAGTGACCGAGAGAGACACAGGGACCGACAGAGAGATACAGGGACCGAGAGAGAGACAGGGACCGAGAGAGAGACACAGGGACCGAGAGAAAGACACAGGGACCGAGAGAGACACAGGGACCGAGTCAGACACAGTGACCGAGAGTGACACAGGGACCGACAGAGAGATACAGGGACCGAGAGAGAGACAGGGACCGAGAGAGACACAGGGACCGAGAGAGAGACACAGTGACCGAGAGAGACATAGGGAGCGAGAGAGAGACACAGGGACCGAGAGAGACACGGACTGAGAGAGACACAGGGACCGAGAGAGAGACAGAGTGACCGAGAGAGACACAGGGACCGAGAGTGAGACACAGGGACCGAGAGAGACACAGGGACCGAGAGAGATACAGGGACTGAGAGAGACACAAGGGCGGGGAGAGAGACACAGGGACCGAGAGAGAGAGACACAGGGTCTTAGAGAGAGGCACAGGGACCGAGAGGGAGACAGGGACCGAGTGAGACACAGGGACTGAGAGAGTGACAGGGACCGTGAGAGAGACAGGGACCGAGAGAGACACCGGGACAGAGAGAGACATGGGGTGAGAGAGAGACACAGGGACTGAGAGAGAGACAGGGACCGAGAGAGACACAGGGACCGAGAGAGAGACAGGGGCCGAGAGAGTGACATAGCGTCCGAGAGAGAGACACAGGGACCGAGAGCGAGACACAGTGACCGAGAGAGAGACACAGGGACCGAGAGAGACACAGGGACTGAGAGAGACATCGGGACCGAGAGAGACACAGGGACCGAGAGAGAGACAGGGACCGAGAGACAGATTCAGAGACTGAGAGAGAGACAGGGACTGAGAGAGTCACAGGAACCGAGTAAGACACAGGGACCGAGAGAGACACAGGGACCGAGAGAGAGACACAGGGACCGAGAGAGACACAGCGTCCGAGAGAGACACAGGGACCGAGAGAGACACAGGGACCAAGGGAGAGACACAGTGACTGAGAGAGAGACACAGGGACCGAGAGAGACACAGTGACCGAGAGAGAGACACAGGGACCGAGAGAGAGACACAGGGACCGAGATAGAGTCACAGGTACCGAGTGAGACACAGGGACCGAGAGAGTCACAGGGATTGAGCGAGTCACAGGGACCGAGAGAGAGAGACACAGGGACCGAGAGAGAGACACAGGGACCGAGAGAGTCACAGGGATTGAGCGAGACACAGGGACCGAGACAGAGACAGGTACCGAGTGAGAAATACAGGGACCGAGTGAGACACAGGGACCAAGAGAGAGACACAGGGACCAAGAGAGACACCGTGACCGAGAGAGAGAGACAGGGACCGAGAGAGAGACACAGGGACCGACGGAGAGACACAGTGACCAAGAGAGAGACACAGAGACAGAGAGAGAGACAGGGACCGAGTGAGACACTGGGAACCAGAGAGAGACACAGGGACCGAGAGAGAGACACAGGGACCGAGAGAGACATCGGGACCGAGAGAGACACAGGGGTGAGAGAGAGACACAGGGACCGAGAGAGACACAGGGACCGAGTGAGACACAGCGACCGAGAGAGACACAGCGACCGCGAGAGACACAGGGACCGAGAGAGAGACACAGGGATGGAGAGAGAGACACAGGGACCGAGAGAGACACAGGGACTAAGAGAGAGACACAGGGACCGAGAGAGACACCAGGACCGAGAGAGAGAGACTGGGACCGAGAGAGACACAGGGACTAAGATAGAGACACAGAGTCTTAGAGAGAGGCACAGGGACCGAGAGGGAGACAGGGACCGAGTGAGACACAGGGACTGAGAAAGTGACAGGGACCGTGAGAGAGACGGACCGAGAGAGACACCGGGACAGAGAGAGACACAGGGGTGAGAGAGAGACACAGAGACCGAGAGAGAGACACAGGGTCCGAGAGAGGCACAGGGACCGAGAGAGAGACACAGGGACCGAGTGAGACACAGGGACCGAGAGAGAGACACAGGGATTGAGCGAGTCACAGGGACCGAGAGAGACACACCGACCGAGAGAGACACAGGGGTGAGAGAGAGACACAGTGACCGAGAGAGACACAGGGACCGAGAGAGAGACACAGGGACCGAGTGAGACACAGGGACCGAGAGAGAGACACAGGGATTGAGCGAGTCACAGGGACCGAGGGAGACACAGGGACCGAGAGAGAGACACAGGGACCGAGAGAGAGACACAGGGACCGAGAGAGAGACACAGGGATTGAGCGAGTGACAGGGACCGAGAGAGAGACACAGGGACCGAGAGAGAGACACAGGTACCGAGAGAGACACAGGGACCGAGAGAGTCACAGGGACCAAGAGAGACACAGGGACCGAGAGAGAGTCACAGGGACTGAGAGACACACAGGGACCGAGAGAGAAACACAGGTACCAAGGGGGACACAGGGACTGAGAGAGACATAGGGTCCGAGAGAGAGACATAGGCACCGAGAGAGAGACACAGACCGAGAGAGAGACACAGGGACTGACAGAGAGACACAGGGACCAAGAGAGACACAGGGACCGAGAGAGAGACACAGGGATCGAGAGAGAGACACCGGGACAGAGAGAGAGACAGGGACCGAGTGAGACACAGGGACTGAGAGAGGCACAGTGACCGAGAGAGACACAGGGACCGAGAGAGAGACTCAGGGACAACAGAGAGACGCAGGGTCTTAGAGTGTGGCACAGGGACCGAGAGAGACACCAGGACCGAGAGAGACACAGGGGTGTGAGAGAGAGACACAGGGACCGAGAGAGACACAGGGACCGAGGGAGACACAGTGACCGAGAGAGACACAGGGACCGAGAGAGAGACTCAGGGACAACAGAGAGACGCAGGGTCTTAGAGTGTGGCACAGGGACAGAGAGAGACACAGGGACCGAGAGAGACACCGGGACCGAGAGAGACACAGGGGTGTGAGAGAGAGACACAGGGACCGAGAGAGACACAGGGACCGAGTGAGACACAGTGACCGAGAGAGACACAGGGACCGACAGAGAGATACAGGGACCGAGAGAGAGACAGGGACCGAGATAGAGACACAGGGACCGAGAGAAAGACAGAGGGACCGAGAGCGAGAGACAGGGACCGAGAGAGACGCAGAGAGCAAGAGAGAGAGAGACAGGGACCGAGAGAGACACAGGGAACGAGAGAGAGACAGGGACCGAGAGAGAGACTCAGAGACTGAGAGAGAGACAGGGACTGAGAGAGTCACAGGGACCGAGTAAGACACAGGGACCGAGAGAGACACAGGGACCGAGAGAGAGACACAGGGACTGAGAGAGAGACAGGGAACGAGAGAGACACAGGGATCGAGAGAGACACAGGGACCGAGAGAGAGACACAGGGACCGAGAGAGAGACAGGGACCGAGAGAGAGACTCAGAGACTGAGAGAGAGACAGGGACTGAGAGAGTCACAGGGACCGAGTAAGACACAGGGACCGAGAGAGACACAGGGACCGAGAGAGAGACACAGGGACTGAGAGAGAGACAGGGACCGAGAGAGACACAGGGATCGAGAGAGACACAGGGACCGAGAGAGAGACACAGGGATCGAGAGAGACACAGGGACCGAGAGAGACACAGGGACCGAGTGAGACACAGTGACCGAGAGAGACACAGGGACCGACAGAGAGATACAGGGACCGAGAGAGAGACAGGGACCGAGAGAGAGACACAGGGACCGTGAGAAAGACACAGGGACCGAGAGCGAGACACAGGGATCGAGAGAGACACAGGGAGCAAGGGAGAGACACAGGGACCG
Organism: Prionace glauca; assembly: GCA_037974335.1. NCBI lineage: Eukaryota > Metazoa > Chordata > Chondrichthyes > Carcharhiniformes > Carcharhinidae > Prionace > Prionace glauca. The sequence continues at coordinate 265,284 of JBBMRE010000174.1, forward strand.
AGAGAGAGACACAGGGACCGAGAAAGAGACACAGGGACTGAGAGAGAGACAGGGACCGAGAGAGACACAGAGAGTAAGATAGAGAGACAGGGACCGAGAGAGACACCGGGACCGAAAGAGACACAGGGACCGAGAGAGAGACACAGGGACCGAGAGAGAGACACAGGACCGAGAGCGAGACACAGTGACCGAGAGAGAGACAGGGACAAAGTGAGACACATGGACCGAGAGAGACGCAGAGAGCAAGATCGAGAGAGACAGGGTCCGAGAAAGAGGCACCGGGACCGAGAGAGACACAGGGACCGAGAGAGAGACAGGGACCGAGAGAGAGACTCAGAGACTGAGAGAGAGACAGGGACTGAGAGAGAGACACAGGGACCGAGAGAGAGACACAGGGATCGAGAGAGACACAGGGACCGAGACAGAGTCAGGTACCGAGTGAGAAATACAGGGACCGAGTGAGACACAGTGACCAAGAGAGAGACACAGGGACCAAGAGAGACATAGTGACCGAGAGAGAGTGACAGGGACCGAGAGAGAGACAGAGGGACCGACAGAGAGACACAGTGACCAAGAGAGAGACACAGGGACCGAGAGAGAGACACAGGGACCGAGAGAGACATCGGGACCGAGAGAGACACAGGGACCGAGAGAGAGACACAGGTACCGAGAGAGAGACACAGGGATGGAGAGAGAGACACAGGGACCGAGAGTGAGACACAGGGACCGAGAGAGACACAGGGACTGAGAGAGACACAGGGACCAAGAGAGAGACACAGGGTCTTAGAGAGAGACATAGTGACCGAGAGAGAGTGACAGGGACCGAGAGAGAGACAGAGGGACCGACAGAGAGACACAGTGACCAAGAGAGAGACACAGGGACCGAGAGAGAGACACAGGGACCGAGAGAGACATCGGGACCGAGAGAGACACAGGGACCGAGAGAGAGACACAGGGACCGAGAGAGACATCGGGACCGAGAGAGACACAGGGACCGAGAGAGAGACACAGGGACCGAGAGAGAGACACAGGGATGGAGAGAGAGACACAGGGACCGAGAGTGAGACACAGGGACCGAGAGAGAGACAGGGACTGAGAGAGACACAGGGACCAAGAGAGAGACACAGGGTCTTAGAGAGAGGCACAGGGACCGAGAGGGAGACAGGGACCGAGTGAGACACAGGGACTGAGAGATTGACAGGGACCGTGAGAGAGACAGGGACCGAGAGAGACTCCGGGACAGAGAGAGACATAGGGTGAGAGAGAGACACAGGGACTGAGAGAGAGACAGGGACCGAGAGAGACAGAGATAGTAAGATAGAGAGACAGGGACCGAGAGAGACGGCGGGACCGAGAGAGTCACAGGGACCGAGAGAGAGACAGGGACCGAGAGAGAGACATAGGGACCGAGAGAGAGACACAGGGACCGAGAGCGAGACACAGTGACCGAGAGAGAGACACAGGGACCGAGAGAGACACAGGGACCGAGAGAGACACCGGGACCGAGAGAGACACAGGGACCGAGAGAGAGACAGGGACCGAGAGAGAGATTCAGAGACTGAGAGAGAGACAGGGACAGAGAGAGTCACAGGAACCGAGTAAGACACAGGGACCGAGAGAGACACAGGGACCGAGAGAGAGACACAGGGACCAAGAGAGACACAGCGTCCGAGAGAGACACAGGGACCGAGAGAGACACAGGGACCGAGAGAGAGACACAGGGACTGAGAGAGAGACACAGGGACCGAGAGAGACACAGGGAACGAGAGAGAGACACAGGGACCGAGAGAGAGACACAGGGACTGAGAGAGAGAGACAGGGACCGAGAGAGACACAGGGATCGAGAGAGAGACACAGGGACCTAGAGAGAGACACAGGGACCGAGATAGCGTCACAGGTACCGAGTGAGACACAGGGACCGAGAGAGTTACAGGGATTGAGCGAGTCACAGGGACCGAGAGAGAGAGACACAGGGACTGAGAGAGAGACAGGTACCGAGTGAGAAATACAGGGACCGAGTGAGACACAGGGACCAAGAGAGAGACACAGGGACCAAGAGAGACACCGTGACCGAGAGAGAGAGACAGGGACCGAGAGAGACACAGAGACAGAGAGAGAGACACAGGGACCGAGAGAGACATCGGGACCGAGAGAGACACAGGGGTGAGAGAGAGACACAGGGACCGAGAGAGACACCGGGACCGAGTGAGACACAGCGACCGAGAGAGACACAGGGACCGAGTGAGACACTGGGAACCAGAGAGAGACACAGGGACCGAGAGAGAGACACAGGGACCGAGAGAGACATCGGGACCGAGAGAGAGACACAGGGACCGAGAGAAAGACACAGGGACCGAGAGCGAGACACAGGGAGCAAGGGAGAGACACAGGGACCGAGAGAGAGACACAGGGACCGAGAAAGAGACACAGGGACTGAGAGAGAGACAGGGACCGAGAGAGACACAGAGAGTAAGATAGAGAGACACAGGGATTGAGCGAGTCACAGGGATCGAGAGAGACACAGGGACCGAGAGAGAGACACGGGGACCGAGAGAGTCACCAGGACCGAGAGAGACACAGGGGTGTGAGAGAGAGACACAGGGACAGAGAGAGACACAGGGACCGAGTGAGACACAGGGACCGACAGAGAGATACAGGGACCGAGAGAGAGACAGGGACCGAGAGAGAGACACAGGGAGCAAGGGAGAGACACAGGGACCGAGAGAGAGACACAGGGACCGAGAAAGAGACACAGGGACCGAGAGAGAGACAGGGACCGAGAGAGAGACACAGGGACCGAGAGAGAGACAGGGACCGAGAGAGAGTCATAGGGACCGAGAGAGAGACACAGGGACCGAGAGCGAGACACAGTGACCGAGAGAGAGACAGGGACAAAGTGAGACACAGGGACCGAGAGAGACGCAGAGAGCAAGAGAGAGACAGGGACTGAGAGAGTCACAGGGACCGAGTAACACACAGGGACCGAGAGAGAGACAGGGACCGAGAGAGAGACTCAGAGACTGAGAGAGAGACAGGGACTGAGAGAGTCACAGGGACCGAGTAAGACACAGGGACCGAGAGAGACACAGGGACCGAGAGAGAGACAGGGATCGAGAGAGACACAGGGACCGAGACAGAGTCAGGTACCGAGTGAGAAATACAGGGACCGAGTGAGACACAGTGACCAAGAGAGAGACACAGGGACCAAGAGAGACATAGTGACCAAGAGAGTTACAGGGACCGAGAGAGAGACAGGGACCGAGTGAGACACAGGGACCCAGAGAGAGACAGGGACCGAGTGAGACACAGGGACCCAGAGAGAGACACAGGGACCGAGAGAGAGACACAGGGACCGAGAGAGACATCGGGACCGAGGGAGACACAGGGACCGAGAGAGAGACACAGGGACCGAGAGAGAGACACAGGGATGGAGAGAGAGACACAGGGACCGAGAGTGAGACACAGGGACCGAGAGAGACACAGGGACTGAGAGAGACACAGGGACCAAGAGAGATACACAGGGTCTGAGAGAGAGGCACAGGGACCGAGAGGGAGACAGGGACCGAGTGAGACACAGGGACTGAGAGAGTGACAGGGACCGTGAGAGAGACAGGGACCGAGAGAGACTCCGGGACAGAGAGAGACATGGGGTGAGAGAGAGACACAGGGACTGAGAGAGAGACAGGGACCGAGAGAGTCACAGATAGTAAGATAGAGAGACAGGGACCGAGAGAGACAGCGGGACCGAGAGAGTCACAGGGACCGAGAGAGAGACAGGGACCGAGAGAGAGACATAGGGACTGAGAGAGAGACAGGGACCGAGAGAGACACAGGGATCGAGAGAGACACAGGGACCGAGAGAGAGACACAGGGACCGAGAGAGACACCGGGACCGAGAGAGACACAGGGGTGAGAGAGAGACACAGGGACAGAGAGAGACACAGGGACCGAGTGAGACACAGTGACCGAGAGAGACACAGGGACCGACAGAGAGATACAGGGACCGAGAGAGAGACAGGGACCGAGAGCGAGACACAGGGACCGAGAGAGACACAGGGAGCAAGGGAGAGACACAGGGACCGAGAGAGAGACACAGGGACCGAGAAAGAGTCACAGGGACTGAGAGAGAGACAGGGACCGAGAGAAACACAGAGAGTAAGATAAACAGACAGGGACCGAGAGAGACACCGGGACCTAAAGAGACACAGGGACCGAGAGAGAGACAGGGACCGAGAGAGAGACATAGGGACCGAGAGAGAGACACAGGGACCGAGAGCGAGACACAGTGACCGAGAGAGAGACAGGGACAAAGTGAGACACAGGGACCGAGAGAGACGCAGAGAGCAAGAGAGAGAGAGACAGGGACCGAGAGAGACATCGTGACCGAGAGAGACACAGGGGTGAGAGAGAGACACAGGGACCGAGAGAGACACAGGGACCGAGTGAGACACAGCGACCGAGAGAGACACAGGGACCGAGTGAGACACTGGGAACCAGAGAGAGACACAGGGACGGAGAGAGAGACACAGTGACCGAGAGAGAGAAAGGGACAAAGTGAGACACAGGGACCGAGACAGACACAGGGACCGAGAGAGAGACATAGGGACCGAGAGCGAGACACAGGGACCGAGAAAGAGACAGAGGGACTGAGAGAGACACAGGGACCGAGAGAGAGACAGGGACAAAGTGAGACACAGGGACCGAGAGAGACGCAGAGAGCAAGAGAGAGAGAGACAGGGACCGAGAAAGAGACAGGGACCGAGAGAGAGACTCAGAGACTGAGAGAGAGACAGGGACTGAGAGAGTCACAGGGACCGAGTAAGACTCAGGGACCGAGAGAGAGACAGGGACCGAGAGAGAGACTCGGACTCTGAGAGAGAGACAGGGACTGAGAGAGTCACAGGGACCGAGTAAGACACAGGGACCGAGAGAGACACAGGGACCGAGAGAGAGACACAGGGACTGAGAGAGAGACAGGGACCGAGAGAGACACAGGGATCGAGAGAGACACAGGGACCGAGACAGAGTCAGGTACCGAGTGAGAAATACAGGGACCGAGTGAGACACAGTGACCAAGAGAGAGACACAGGGACCAAGAGAGACATAGTGACCGAGAGAGACACAGGGACCGAGAGAGACACAGGGACCGAGTGAGACACAGGGACCCAGAGAGAGACAGGGACCGAGTGAGACACAGGGACCCAGAGAGAGACACAGGGACCGAGAGAGAGACACAGGGACCGAGAGAGACATCGGGACCGAGAGAGAGACACAGGGACCGAGAGAAAGACACAGGGACCGAGAGCGAGACACAGGGAGCAAGGGAGAGACACAGGGACCGAGAGAGAGACACAGGGACCGAGAAAGAGACACAGGGACTGAGAGAGAGACAGGGACCGAGAGAGACACAGAGAGTAAGATAGAGAGACACAGGGATTGAGCGAGTCACAGGGATCGAGAGAGACACAGGGACCGAGAGAGAGACACAGTGACCGAGAGAGTCACCAGGACCGAGAGAGACACAGGGGTGTGAGAGAGAGACACAGGGACAGAGAGAGACACAGGGACCGAGTGAGACACAGGGACCGACAGAGAGATACAGGGACCGAGAGAGAGACAGGGACCGAGAGAGAGACACAGGGACCGAGAGAAAGACACAGGGACCGAGAGCGAGACACAGGGAGCAAGGGAGAGACACAGGGACCGAGAGAGAGACACAGGGACCGAGAAAGAGACACAGGGACCGAGAGAGAGACAGGGTCCGAGAGAGAGACACAGGGACCGAGAGAGAGACAGGGACCGAGAGAGAGACATAGGGACCGAGAGAGAGACACAGGGACCGAGAGCGAGACACAGTGACCGAGAGAGAGACAGGGACAAAGTGAGACACAGGGACCGAGAGAGACGCAGAGAGCAAGAGAGAGACAGGGACTGAGAGAGTCACAGGGACCGTGTAAGACACAGGGACCGAGAGAGAGACAGGGACCGAGAGAGAGACTCAGAGACTGAGAGAGAGACAGGGACTGAGAGAGTCACAGGGACCGAGTAAGACACAGGGACCGAGAGAGACACAGGGACCGAGAGAGAGAGACACAGGGACTGAGAGACAGACAGGGACCGAGAGAGACACAGGGATCGAGAGAGACACAGGGACCGAGACAGAGTCAGGTACCGAGTGAGAAATACAGGGACCGAGTGAGACACAGTGACCAAGAGAGAGACACAGGGACCAAGAGAGACATAGTGACCGAGAGAGACACAGGGACCGAGAGAGAGACAGGGACCGAGTGAGACACAGGGACCCAGAGAGAGACAGGGACCGAGTGAGACACAGGGACCCAGAGAGAGACACAGGGACCGAGAGAGAGACACAGGGACCGAGAGAGACATCGGGACCGAGGGAGACACAGGGACCAAGAGAGAGACACAGGGACCGAGAGAGAGACACAGGGATGGAGAGAGAGACACAGGGACCGAGAGTGAGACACAGGGACCGAGAGAGACACAGGGACTGAGAGAGACACAGGGACCAAGAGAGATACACAGGGTCTGAGAGAGAGGCACAGGGACCGAGAGGGAGACAGGGACCGAGTGAGACACAGGGACTGAGAGAGTGACAGGGACCGTGAGAGAGACAGGGACCGAGAGAGACTCCGGGACAGAGAGAGACATGGGGTGAGAGAGAGACACAGGGACTGAGAGAGAGACAGGGACCGAGAGAGACACAGATAGTAAGATAGAGAGGCAGGGACCGAGAGAGACAGCGGGACCGAGAGAGTCACAGGGACCGAGAGAGAGACAGGGACCGAGAGAGAGACATAGGGACTGAGAGAGAGACAGGGACCGAGAGAGACACAGGGATCGAGAGAGACACAGGGACCGAGAGAGAGACACAGGGACCGAGAGAGACACCGGGACCGAAAGAGACACAGGGGTGAGAGAGAGACACAGGGACAGAGAGAGACACAGGGACCGAGTGAGACACAGTGACCGAGAGAGACACAGGGACCGACAGAGAGATACAGGGACCGAGAGAGAGACAGGGACCGAGAGCGAGACACAGGGACCGAGAGAGACACAGGGAGCAAGGGAGAGACACAGGGACCGAGAGAGAGACACAGGGACCGAGAAAGAGTCACAGGGACTGAGAGAGAGACAGGGACCGAGAGAAACACAGAGAGTAAGATAAACAGACAGGGACCGAGAGAGACACCGGGACCTAAAGAGACACAGGGACCGAGAGAGAGACAGGGACCGAGAGAGAGACATAGGGACCGAGAGAGAGACACAGGGACCGAGAGCGAGACACAGTGACCGAGAGAGAGACAGGGACAAAGTGAGACACAGGGACCGAGAGAGACGCAGAGAGCAAGAGAGAGAGAGACAGGGACCGAGAGAGACATCGTGACCGAGAGAGACACAGGGGTGAGAGAGAGACACAGGGACCGAGAGAGACACAGGGACCGAGTGAGACACAGCGACCGAGAGAGACACAGGGACCGAGTGAGACACTGGGAACCAGAGAGAGACACAGGGACGGAGAGAGAGACACAGTGACCGAGAGAGAGACAGGGACAAAGTGAGACACAGGGACCGAGACAGACACAGGGACGGAGAGAGAGACATAGGGACCGAGAGCGAGACACAGGGACCGAGAAAGAGACACAGGGACTGAGAGAGACACAGGGACCGAGAGAGAGACAGGGACCGAGAGAGAGACATAGGGACCGAGAGCGAGACACAGTGACCGAGAGAGAGACAGGGACAAAGTGAGACACAGGGACCGAGAGAGACGCAGAGAGCAAGAGAGAGAGAGACAGGGACCGAGAAAGAGACAGGGACCGAGAGAGAGACTCAGAGACTGAGAGAGAGACAGGGACTGAGAGAGTCACAGGGACCGAGTAAGACACAGGGACCGAGAGAGAGACAGGGACCGAGAGAGAGACTCAGACTCTGAGAGAGAGACAGGGACTGAGAGAGTCACAGGGACCGAGTAAGACACAGGGACCGAGAGAGACACAGGGACCGAGAGAGAGACACAGGGACTGAGAGAGAGACAGGGACCGAGAGAGACACAGGGATCGAGAGAGACACAGGGACCGAGACAGAGTCACGTACCGAGTGAGAAATACAGGGACCGAGTGAGACACAGTGACCAAGAGAGAGACACAGGGACCAAGAGAGACATAGTGACCGAGAGAGACACAGGGACCGAGAGAGAGACAGGGACCGAGTGAGACACAGGGACCCAGAGAGAGACAGGGACCGAGTGAGACACAGGGACCCAGAGAGAGACACAGGGACCGAGAGAGAGACACAGGGACCGAGAGAGAGACACAGGGATGGAGAGAGAGACACAGGGACCGAGAGTGAGACACAGGGACCGAGAGAGACACAGGGACTGAGAGAGACACAGGGACCAAGAGAGAGACACAGGGTCTGTGAGAGAGGCACAGGGACCGAGAGGGAGACAGGGACCGAGTGAGACACAGGGACTGAGAGAGTGACAGGGACCGTGAGAGAGACAGGGACCGAGAGAGACTCCGGGACAGAGAGAGACATGGGGTGAGAGAGAGACACAGGGACGAGAGAGACAGGGACCGAGAGAGACACAGATAGTAAGATAGAGAGACAGGGACCGAGAGAGACAGCGGGACCGAGAGAGTCACAGGGACCGAGAGAGAGACAGGGACCGAGAGAGAGACATAGGGACCGAGAGAGAGACACAGGGACCGAGAGCGAGACACAGTGACCGAGAGAGAGACAGGGACAAAGTGAGACACAGGGACCGAGAGAGACGCAGAGAGCAAGAGAGAGAGAGACAGGGACCGAGAGAGACATCGTGACCGAGAGAGACACAGGGGTGAGAGAGAGACACAGGGACCGAGAGAGACACAGGGACCGAGTGAGACACAGCGACCGAGAGAGACACAGGGACCGAGTGAGACACTGGGAACCAGAGAGAGACACAGGGACGGAGAGAGAGACACAGTGACCGAGAGAGAGACAGGGACAAAGTGAGACACAGGGACCGAGACAGACACAGGGACCGAGAGAGAGACATAGGGACCGAGAGCGAGACACAGGGACCGAGAAAGAGACACAGGGACTGAGAGAGACACAGGGACCGAGAGAGAGACAGGGACAAAGTGAGACACAGGGACCGAGAGAGACGCAGAGAGCAAGAGAGAGAGAGACAGGGACCGAGAAAGAGACAGGGACCGAGAGAGAGACTCAGAGACTGAGAGAGAGACAGGGACTGAGAGAGTCACAGGGACCGAGTAAGACACAGGGACCGAGAGAGACACAGGGACCGAGAGAGAGACACAGGGACTGAGAGAGAGACAGGGACCGAGAGAGACACAGGGATCGAGAGAGACACAGGGACCGAGACAGAGTCAGGTACCGAGTGAGAAATACAGGGACCGAGTGAGACACAGTGACCAAGAGAGAGACACAGGGACCAAGAGAGACATAGTGACCGAGAGAGACACAGGGACCGAGAGAGACACAGGGACCGAGTGAGACACAGGGACCCAGAGAGAGACAGGGACCGAGTGAGACACAGGGACCCAGAGAGAGACACAGGGACCGAGAGAGACACACAGGGACCGAGAGAGACATCGGGACCGAGAGAGAGACACAGGGACCGAGAGAAAGACACAGGGACCGAGAGCGAGACACAGGGAGCAAGGGAGAGACACAGGGACCGAGAGAGAGACACAGGGACTGAGAAAGAGACACAGGGACTGAGAGAGAGACAGGGACCGAGAGAGACACAGAGAGTAAGATAGAGAGACACAGGGATTGAGCGAGTCACAGGGATCGAGAGAGACACAGGGACCGAGAGAGAGACACAGGGACCGAGAGAGTCACCAGGACCGAGAGAGACACAGGGGTGTGAGAGAGAGACACAGGGACAGAGAGAGACACAGGGACCGAGTGAGACACAGGGACCGACAGAGAGATACAGGGACCGAGAGAGAGACAGGGACCGAGAGAGAGACACAGGGACCGAGAGAAAGACACAGGGACCGAGAGCGAGACACAGGGAGCAAGGGAGAGACACAGGGACCGAGAGAGAGACACAGGGACCGAGAAAGAGACACAGGGACCGAGAGAGAGACAGGGTCCGAGAGAGAGACACAGGGACCGAGAGAGAGACAGGGACCGAGAGAGAGACATAGGGACCGAGAGAGAGACACAGGGACCGAGAGCGAGACACAGTGACCGAGAGAGAGACAGGGACCGAGAAAGAGAAACCGGGACCGAGAGAGACACAGGGACCGAGAGAGAGACAGGGACCGAGAGAGAGACTCAGAGACTGAGGGAGAGACAGGGACTGAGAGAGTCACAGGTACCGAGTAAGACACAGGGACCGAGAGAGACACAGGGACTGAGAGAGAGACAGGGACCGAGAGAGAGACACAGGGTCCGAGAGAGAGACACAGGGATCGAGAGAGACAGAGGGACCGAGACAGAGTCAGGTACCGAGTGAGAAATACAGGGACCGAGCGGGAAACAGTGACCAAGAGAGAGACACAGGGACCAAGAGAGACATAGTGACCGAGAGAGAGTGACAGGGACCGAGAGAGAGACAGAGGGACCGACAGAGAGACACAGTGACCAAGAGAGAGACACAGGGACCGAGAGAGAGACACAGGGACCGAGAGAGACATCGGGACCGAGAGAGACACAGGGACCGAGAGAGAGACACAGGGACCGAGAGAGAGACACAGGGATGGAGAGAGAGACACAGGGACCGAGAGTGAGACACAGGGACCGAGAGAGACACAGGGACTGAGAGAGACACAGGGACCAAGAGAGAGACACAGGGTCTTAGAGAGAGGCACAGGGACCGAGAGGGAGACAGGGACCGAGTGAGACACAGGGACTGAGAGAGTGACAGGGACCGTGAGAGAGACAGGGACCGAGAGAGACTCCGGGACAGAGAGAGACATGGGGTGAGAGAGAGACACAGGGACTGAGAGAGAGACAGGGACCGAGAGAGACACAGATAGTAAGATAGAGAGACAGGGACCGAGAGAGACAGCGGGACCGAGAGAGTCACAGGGACCGAGAGAGAGACAGGGACCGAGAGAGAGACATAGGGACCGAGAGAGAGACACAGGGACCGAGAGCGAGACACAATGACCGAGAGAGAGACACAGGGACCGAGAGAGACACAGGGACCGAGAGAGACACCGGGACCGAGAGAGACACAGGGACCGAGAGAGAGACAGGGGCCGAGAGAGAGATTCAGAGACTGAGAGAGAGACAGGGACTGAGAGAGTCACAGGAACCGAGTAGGACACAGGGACCGAGAGAGACACAGGGACCGAGAGAGAGACACAGGGACTGAGAGAGAGACAGGGACCGAGAGAGACACTGGGATCGAGAGAGACACAGGGACCGAGAGAGAGACAGGGACCGAGAGAGAGACATAGGGACCGAGAGAGAGACACAGGGACCGAGAGCGAGACACAGTGACCGAGAGAGAGACAGGGACAAAGTGAGACACAGGGACCGAGAGAGACGCAGAGAGCAAGAGAGAGAGAGACAGGGACCGAGAAAAAGACACCGGGACCGAGAGAGACACAGGGACCGAGAGAGAGACAGGGACCGAGAGAGAGACTCAGAGACTGAGAGAGAGACAGGGACTGAGAGAGTCACAGGGACCGAGTAAGACACAGGGACCGAGAGAGACACAGGGACCGAGAGAGAGACAGGGACCGAGAGAGAGACATAGGGACCGAGAGAGAGACACAGGGACCAAGAGAGACATAGTGACCGAGAGAGAGAGACAGGGACCGAGAGAGAGACAGAGGGACCGACAGAGAGACACAGTGACCAAGAGATAGACACAGGGACCGAGTGAGACACAGGGACCCAGAGAGAGACACAGGGACCGAGAGAGAGACACAGGGACCGAGAGAGACAGCGGGACCGAGAGAGACACAGGGACCGAGAGAGAGACACAGGGACTGAGAGACAGACAGGGACCGAGAGAGACACAGAGATCGAGAGAGACACAGGGACCGAGACAGAGTCAGGTACCGAGTGAGAAATACAGGGACCGAGTGAGACACAGTGACCAAGAGAGAGACACAGGGACCAAGAGAGACATAGTGACCGAGAGAGACACAGGGACCGAGAGAGAGACAGGGACCGAGTGAGACACAGGGACCCAGAGAGAGACAGGGACCGAGTGAGACACAGGGACCCAGAGAGAGACACAGGGACCGAGAGAGAGACACAGGGACCGAGAGAGACATCGGGACCGAGGGAGACACAGGGACCGAGAGAGAGACACAGGGACCGAGAGAGAGACACAGGGATGGAGAGAGAGACACAGGGACCGAGAGTGAGACACAGGGACCGAGAGAGACACAGGGACTGAGAGAGACACAGGGACCAAGAGAGATACACAGGGTCTGAGAGAGAGGCACAGGGACCGACAGGGAGACAGGGACCGAGTGAGACACAGGGACTGAGAGAGTGACAGGGACCGTGAGAGAGACAGGGACCGAGAGAGACTCCAGGACAGAGTGAGACATGGGGTGAGAGAGAGACACAGGGACTGCGAGAGAGACAGGGACCGAGAGAGACACAGATAGTAAGATAGAGAGACAGGGACCGAGAGAGACAGCGGGACCGAGAGAGTCACAGGGACCGAGAGAGAGACAGGGACCGAGAGAGAGACATCGGGACTGAGAGAGAGACAGGGACCGAGAGAGACACAGGGATCGAGAGAGACACAGGGACCGAGAGAGAGACACAGGGACCGAGAGAGACACCGGGACCGAGAGAGACACAGGGGTGAGAGAGAGACACAGGGACAGAGAGAGACACAGGGACCGAGTGAGACACAGTGACCGAGAGAGACACAGGGACCGACAGAGAGATACAGGGACCGAGAGAGAGACAGGGACCGAGAGCGAGACACAGTGACCGAGAGAGAGACAGGGACAAAGTGAGACACAGGGACCGAGAGAGACGCAGAGAGCAAGAGAGAGACAGGGACTGAGAGAGTCACAGGGACCGAGTAAGACACAGGGACCGAGAGAGAGACAGGGACCGAGAGAGAGACTCAGAGACTGAGAGAGAGACAGGGACTGAGAGAGTCACAGGGACCGAGTAAGACACAGGGACCGAGAGAGACACAGGGACCGAGAGAGAGAGACACAGGGACTGAGAGACAGACAGGGACCGAGAGAGACACAGGGATCGAGAGAGACACAGGGACCGAGACAGAGTCAGGTACCGAGTGAGAAATACAGGGACCGAGTGAGACACAGTGACCAAGAGAGAGACACAGGGACCAAGAGAGACATAGTGACCGAGAGAGACACAGGGACCGAGAGAGAGACAGGGACCGAGTGAGACACAGGGACCCAGAGAGAGACAGGGACCGAGTGAGACACAGGGACCCAGAGAGAGACACAGGGACCGAGAGAGAGACACAGGGACCGAGAGAGACATCGGGACCGAGGGAGACACAGGGACCAAGAGAGAGACACAGGGACCGAGAGAGAGACACAGGGATGGAGAGAGAGACACAGGGACCGAGAGTGAGACACAGGGACCGAGAGAGACACAGGGACTGAGAGAGACACAGGGACCAAGAGAGATACACAGGGTCTGAGAGAGAGGCACAGGGACCGAGAGGGAGACAGGGACCGAGTGAGACACAGGGACTGAGAGAGTGACAGGGACCGTGAGAGAGACAGGGACCGAGAGAGACTCCGGGACAGAGAGAGACATGGGGTGAGAGAGAGACACAGGGACTGAGAGAGAGACAGGGACCGAGAGAGACACAGATAGTAAGATAGAGAGACAGGGACCGAGAGAGACAGCGGGACCGAGAGAGTCACAGGGACCGAGAGAGAGACAGGGACCGAGAGAGAGACATAGGGACTGAGAGAGAGACAGGGACCGAGAGAGACACAGGGATCGAGAGAGACACAGGGACCGAGAGAGAGACACAGGGACCGAGAGAGACACCGGGACCGAAAGAGACACAGGGGTGAGAGAGAGACACAGGGACAGAGAGAGACACAGGGACCGAGTGAGACACAGTGACCGAGAGAGACACAGGGACCGACAGAGAGATACAGGGACCGAGAGAGAGACAGGGACCGAGAGCGAGACACAGGGACCGAGAGAGACACAGGGAGCAAGGGAGAGACACAGGGACCGAGAGAGAGACACAGGGACCGAGAAAGAGTCACAGGGACTGAGAGAGAGACAGGGACCGAGAGAAACACAGAGAGTAAGATAAACAGACAGGGACCGAGAGAGACACCGGGACCTAAAGAGACACAGGGACCGAGAGAGAGACAGGGACCGAGAGGGAGACATAGGGACCGAGAGAGAGACACAGGGACCGAGAGCGAGACACAGTGACCGAGAGAGAGACAGGGACAAAGTGAGACACAGGGACCGAGAGAGACGCAGAGAGCAAGAGAGAGAGAGACAGGGACCGAGAGAGACATCGTGACCGAGAGAGACACAGGGGTGAGAGAGAGACACAGGGACCGAGAGAGACACAGGGACCGAGTGAGACACAGCGACCGAGAGAGACACAGGGACCGAGTGAGACACTGGGAACCAGAGAGAGACACAGGGACGGAGAGAGAGACACAGTGACCGAGAGAGAGACAGGGACAAAGTGAGACACAGGGACCGAGACAGACACAGGGACGGAGAGAGAGACATAGGGACCGAGAGCGAGACACAGGGACCGAGAAAGAGACACAGGGACTGAGAGAGACACAGGGACCGAGAGAGAGACAGGGACCGAGAGAGAGACATAGGGACCGAGAGCGAGACACAGTTACCGAGAGAGAGACAGGGACAAAGTGAGACACAGGGACCGAGAGAGACGCAGAGAGCAAGAGAGAGAGAGACAGGGACCGAGAAAGAGACAGGGACCGAGAGAGAGACTCAGAGACTGAGAGAGAGACAGGGACTGAGAGAGTCACAGGGACCGAGTAAGACACAGGGACCGAGAGAGAGACAGGGACCGAGAGAGAGACTCAGACTCTGAGAGAGAGACAGGGACTGAGAGAGTCACAGGGACCGAGTAAGACACAGGGACCGAGAGAGACACAGGGACCGAGAGAGAGACACAGGGACTGAGAGAGAGACAGGGACCGAGAGAGACACAGGGATCGAGAGAGACACAGGGACCGAGACAGAGTCACGTACCGAGTGAGAAATACAGGGACCGAGTGAGACACAGTGACCAAGAGAGAGACACAGGGACCAAGAGAGACATAGTGACCGAGAGAGACACAGGGACCGAGAGAGAGACAGGGACCGAGTGAGACACAGGGACCCAGAGAGAGACACAGGGACCGAGAGAGAGACACAGGGACCGAGAGAGAGACACAGGGATGGAGAGAGAGACACAGGGACCGAGAGTGAGACACAGGGACCGAGAGAGACACAGGGACTGAGAGAGACACAGGGACCAAGAGAGAGACACAGGGTCTGTGAGAGAGGCACAGGGACCGAGAGGGAGACAGGGACCGAGTGAGACACAGGGACTGAGAGAGTGACAGGGACCGTGAGAGAGACAGGGACCGAGAGAGACTCCGGGACAGAGAGAGACATGGGGTGAGAGAGAGACACAGGGACTGAGAGAGAGACAGGGACCGAGAGAGACACAGATAGTAAGATAGAGAGACAGGGACCGAGAGAGACAGCGGGACCGAGAGAGTCACAGGGACCGAGAGCGAGACACAGTGACCGAGAGAGAGACAGGGACAAAGTGAGACACAGGGACCGAGAGAGACGCAGAGAGCAAGAGAGAGAGAGACAGGGACCGAGAGAGACATCGTGACCGAGAGAGACACAGGGGTGAGAGAGAGACACAGGGACCGAGAGAGACACAGGGACCGAGTGAGACACAGCGACCGAGAGAGACACAGGGACCGAGTGAGACACTGGGAACCAGAGAGAGACAGAGGGACGGAGAGAGAGACACAGTGACCGAGAGAGAGACAGGGACAAAGTGAGACACAGGGACCGAGACAGACACAGGGACGGAGAGAGAGACATAGGGACCGAGAGCGAGACACAGGGACCGAGAAAGAGACACAGGGACTGAGAGAGACACAGGGACCGAGAGAGAGACAGGGACAAAGTGAGACACAGGGACCGAGAGAGACGCAGAGAGCAAGAGAGAGAGAGACAGGGACCGAGAAAGAGACAGGGACCGAGAGAGAGACTCAGAGACTGAGAGAGAGACAGGGACTGAGAGAGTCACAGGGACCGAGTAAGACACAGGGACCGAGAGAGAGACAGGGACCGAGAGAGAGACTCAGACTCTGAGAGAGAGACAGGGACTGAGAGAGTCACAGGGACCGAGTAAGACACAGGGACCGAGAGAGACACAGGGACCGAGAGAGAGACACAGGGACTGAGAGAGAGACAGGGACCGAGAGAGACACAGGGATCGAGAGAGACACAGGGACCGAGACAGAGTCAGGTACCGAGTGAGAAATACAGGGACCGAGTGAGACACAGTGACCAAGAGAGAGACACAGGGACCAAGAGAGACATAGTGACCGAGAGAGACACAGGGACCGAGAGAGACACAGGGACCGAGTGAGACACAGGGACCCAGAGAGAGACAGGGACCGAGTGAGACACAGGGACCCAGAGAGAGACACAGGGACCGAGAGAGACACACAGGGACCGAGAGAGACATCGGGACCGAGAGAGAGACACAGGGACCGAGAGAAAGACACAGGGACCGAGAGCGAGACACAGGGAGCAAGGGAGAGACACAGGGACCGAGAGAGAGACACAGGGACTGAGAAAGAGACACAGGGACTGAGAGAGAGACAGGGACCGAGAGAGACACAGAGAGTAAGATAGAGAGACACAGGGATTGAGCGAGTCACAGGGATCGAGAGAGCCACAGGGACCGAGAGAGAGACACAGGGACCGAGAGAGTCACCAGGACCAAGAGAGACACAGGGGTGTGAGAGAGAGACACAGGGACAGAGAGAGACACAGGGACCAAGTGAGACACAGGGACCGACAGAGAGATACAGGGACCGAGAGAGAGACAGGGACCGAGAGAGAGACACAGGGACCGAGAGAAAGACACAGGGACCGAGAGCGAGACACAGGGAGCAAGGGAGAGACACAGGGACCGAGAGAGAGACACAGGGACCGAGAAAGAGACACAGGGACCGAGAGAGAGACAGGGTCCGGCGAGAGAGACACAGGGACCGAGAGAGAGACAGGGACCGAGAGAGAGACATAGGGACCGAGAGAGAGACACAGGGACCGAGAGCGAGACACAGTGACCGAGAGAGAGACAGGGACAAAGTGAGACACAGGGACCGAGAGAGACGCAGAGAGCAAGAGAGAGACAGGGACTGAGAGAGTCACAGGGACCGAGTAAGACACAGGGACCGAGAGAGAGACAGGGACCGAGAGAGAGACTCAGAGACTGAGAGAGAGACAGGGACTGAGAGAGTCACAGGGACCGAGTAAGACACAGGGACCGAGAGAGACACAGGGACCGAGAGAGAGAGACACAGGGACTGAGAGACAGACAGGGACCGAGAGAGACACAGGGATCGAGAGAGACACAGGGACCGAGACAGAGTCAGGTACCGAGTGAGAAATACAGGGACCGAGTGAGACACAGTGACCAAGAGAGAGACACAGGGACCAAGAGAGACATAGTGACCGAGAGAGACACAGGGACCGAGAGAGAGACAGGGACCGAGTGAGACACAGGGACCCAGAGAGAGACAGGGACCGAGTGAGACACAGGGACCCAGAGAGAGACACAGGGACCGAGAGAGAGACACAGGGACCGAGAGAGACATCGGGACCGAGGGAGACATAGGGACCAAGAGAGAGACACAGGGACCGAGAGAGAGACACGGATGGAGAGAGAGACACAGGGACCGAGAGTGAGACACAGGGACCGAGAGAGACACAGGGACTGAGAGAGACACAGGGACCAAGAGAGATACACAGGGTCTGAGAGAGAGGCACAGGGACCGAGAGGGAGACAGGGACCGAGTGAGACACAGGGACTGAGAGAGTGACAGGGACCGTGAGAGAGACAGGGACCGAGAGAGACTCCGGGACAGAGAGAGACATGGGGTGAGAGAGAGACACAGGGACTGAGAGAGAGACAGGGACCGAGAGAGACACAGATAGTAAGATAGAGAGACAGGGACCGAGAGAGACAGCGGGACCGAGAGAGTCACAGGGACCGAGAGAGAGACAGGGACCGAGAGAGAGACATAGGGACTGAGAGAGAGACAGGGACCGAGAGAGACACAGGGATCGAGAGAGACACAGGGACCGAGAGAGAGACACAGGGACCGAGAGAGACACCGGGACCGAAAGAGACACAGGGGTGAGAGAGAGACACAGGGACAGAGAGAGACACAGGGACCGAGTGAGACACAGTGACCGAGAGAGACACAGGGACCGACAGAGAGATACAGGGACCGAGAGAGAGACAGGGACCGAGAGCGAGACACAGAGACCGAGAGAGACACAGGGAGCAAGGGAGAGACACAGGGACCGAGAGAGAGACACAGGGACCGAGAAAGAGTCACAGGGACTGAGAGAGAGACAGGGACCGAGAGAAACACAGAGAGTAAGATAAACAGACAGGGACCGAGAGAGACACCGGGACCTAAAGAGACACAGGGACCGAGAGAGAGACAGGGACTGAGAGAGAGACATAGGGACCGAGAGAGAGACACAGGGACCGAGAGCGAGACACAGTGACCGAGAGAGAGACAGGGACAAAGTGAGACACAGGGACCGAGAGAGACGCAGAGAGCAAGAGAGAGAGAGACAGGGACCGAGAGAGACATCGTGACCGAGAGAGACACAGGGGTGAGAGAGAGACACAGGGACCGAGAGAGACACAGGGACCGAGTGAGACACAGCGACCGAGAGAGACACAGGGACCGAGTGAGACACTGGGAACCAGAGAGAGACACAGGGACGGAGAGAGAGACACAGTGACCGAGAGAGAGACAGGGACAAAGTGAGACACAGGGACCGAGACAGACACAGGGACGGAGAGAGAGACATAGGGACCGAGAGCGAGACACAGGGACCGAGAAAGAGACACAGGGACTGAGAGAGACACAGGGACCGAGAGAGAGACAGGGACCGAGAGAGAGACATAGGGACCGAGAGCGAGACACAGTGACCGAGAGAGAGACAGGGACAAAGTGAGACACAGGGACCGAGAGAGACGCAGAGAGCAAGAGAGAGAGAGACAGGGACCGAGAAAGAGACAGGGACCGAGAGAGAGACTCAGAGACTGAGAGAGAGACAGGGACTGAGAGAGTCACAGGGACCGAGTAAGACACAGGGACCGAGAGAGAGACAGGGACCGAGAGAGAGACTCAGACTCTGAGAGAGAGACAGGGACTGAGAGAGTCACAGGGACCGAGTAAGACACAGGGACCGAGAGAGACACAGGGACCGAGAGAGAGACACAGGGACTGAGAGAGAGACAGGGACCGAGAGAGACACAGGGATCGAGAGAGACACAGGGACCGAGACAGAGTCACGTACCGAGTGAGAAATACAGGGACCGAGTGAGACACAGTGACCAAGAGAGAGACACAGGGACCAAGAGAGACATAGTGACCGAGAGAGACACAGGGACCGAGAGAGAGACAGGGACCGAGTGAGACACAGGGACCCAGAGAGAGACAGGGACCGAGTGAGACACAGGGACCCAGAGAGAGACACAGGGACCGAGAGAGAGACACAGGGACCGAGAGAGAGACACAGGGATGGAGAGAGAGACACAGGGACCGAGAGTGAGACACAGGGACCGAGAGAGACACAGGGACTGAGAGAGACACAGGGACCAAGAGAGAGACACAGGGTCTGTGAGAGAGGCACAGGGACCGAGAGGGAGACAGGGACCGAGTGAGACACAGGGACTGAGAGAGTGACAGGGACCGTGAGAGAGACAGGGACCGAGAGAGACTCCGGGACAGAGAGAGACATGGGGTGAGTGAGAGACACAGGGACTGAGAGAGAGACAGGGACCGAGAGAGACACAGATAGTAAGATAGAGAGACAGGGACCGAGAGAGACAGCGGGACCGAGAGAGTCACAGGGACCGAGAGAGAGACAGGGACCGAGAGAGAGACATAGGGACTGAGAGAGAGACAGGGACCGAGAGAGACACAGGGATCGAGAGAGACACAAGGACCGAGAGAGAGACACAGGGACCGAGAGAGACACCGGGACCGAGAGAGACACAGGGACAGAGAGAGACACAGGGACCGAGTGAGACACAGTGACCGAGAGAGACACAGGGACCGACAGAGAGATACAGGGACCGAGAGAGAGACAGGGACCGAGAGAGAGACAGGGACCGAGAGAGAGACTCAGAGACTGAGAGAGAGACAGGGACTGAGAGAGTCACAGGGACCGAGTAAGACACAGGGACCGAGAGAGAGACAGGGACCGAGAGAGACACAGGGACCGAGAGAGAGACACAGGGACTGACAGAGAGACAGGGACCGAGAGAGACACAGGGATCGAGAGAGACACAGGGACCGAGAGAGAGACACAGGGATCGAGAGAGACACAGGGACCGAGAGAGACACAGGGACCGAGTGAGACACAGTGACCGAGAGAGACACAGGGACCAACAGAGAGATACAGGGACCGAGAGAGAGACAGGGACTGAGAGAGAGACACAGGGACCGAGAGCGAGACACTGGGACCGAGAGAGACACAGGGAGCAAGGGAGAGACACAGGGACCGAGAGAGAGTCACAGGGACCGAGAGAGACACCGGGACCGAAAGAGACACAGGGACCGAGAGAGAGACAGGTACCGAGAGAGACACACAGGGACCGAGAGCGAGACAGGGACAAAGTGAGACACAGGGACCGAGAGAGAGACACAGGGACTGAGAGAGAGACAGGGACCGAGAGAGAGACACAGGGTCCGAGAGAGAGAGACACAGGGATCGAGAGAGACAGAGGGACCGAGACAGAGTCAGGTACCGAGTGAGAAATACAGGGACCGAGCGGGAAACAGTGACCAAGAGAGAGACACAGGGACCAAGAGAGACATAGTGACCGAGAGAGAGTGACAGGGACCGAGAGAGAGACAGAGGGACCGACAGAGAGACACAGTGACCAAGAGAGAGACACAGGGACCGAGAGAGAGACACAGGGACCGAGAGAGACATCGGGACCGAGAGAGACACAGGGACCGAGAGAGAGACACAGGGACCGAGAGAGAGACACAGGGATGGAGAGAGAGACACAGGGACCGAGAGTGAGACACAGGGACCGAGAGAGACACAGGGACTGAGAGAGACACAGGGACCAAGAGAGAGACACAGGGTCTTAGAGAGAGGCACAGGGACCGAGAGGGAGACAGGGACCGAGTGAGACACAGGGACTGAGAGAGTGACAGGGACCGTGAGAGAGACAGGGACCGAGAGAGACTCCGGGACAGAGAGAGACATGGGGTGAGAGAGAGACACAGGGACTGAGAGAGAGACAGGGACCGAGAGAGACACAGATAGTAAGATAGAGAGACAGGGACCGAGAGAGACAGCGGGACCGAGAGAGTCACAGGGACCGAGAGAGAGACAGGGACCGAGAGAGAGACATAGGGACCGAGAGAGAGACACAGGGACCGAGAGCGAGACACAATGACCGAGAGAGAGACACAGGGACCGAGAGAGACACAGGGACCGAGAGAGACACCGGGACCGAGAGAGACACAGGGACCGAGAGAGAGACAGGGGCCGAGAGAGAGATTCAGAGACTGAGAGAGAGACAGGGACTGAGAGAGTCACAGGAACCGAGTAGGACACAGGGACCGAGAGAGACACAGGGACCGAGAGAGAGACACAGGGACTGAGAGAGAGACAGGGACCGAGAGAGACACTGGGATCGAGAGAGACACAGGGACCGAGAGAGAGACAGGGACCGAGAGAGAGACATAGGGACCGAGAGAGAGACACAGGGACCGAGAGCGAGACACAGTGACCGAGAGAGAGACAGGGACAAAGTGAGACACAGGGACCGAGAGAGACGCAGAGAGCAAGAGAGAGAGAGACAGGGACCGAGAAAAAGACACCGGGACCGAGAGAGACACAGGGACCGAGAGAGAGACAGGGACCGAGAGAGAGACTCAGAGACTGAGAGAGAGACAGGGACTGAGAGAGTCACAGGGACCGAGTAAGACACAGGGACCGAGAGAGACACAGGGACCGAGAGAGAGACACAGGGACTGAGAGAGAGACAGGGACCGAGAGAGACACTGGGATCGAGAGAGACACAGGGACCGAGAGAGAGACAGGGACCGAGAGAGAGACATAGGGACCGAGAGAGAGACACAGGGACCAAGAGAGACATAGTGACCGAGAGAGAGAGACAGGGACCGAGAGAGAGACAGAGGGACCGACAGAGAGACACAGTGACCAAGAGAGAGACACAGGGACCGAGTGAGACACAGGGACCCAGAGAGAGACACAGGGACCGAGAGAGAGACACAGGGACCGAGAGAGACAGCGGGACCGAGAGAGACACAGGGACCGAGAGAGAGACACAGGGACTGAGAGACAGACAGGGACCGAGAGAGACACAGAGATCGAGAGAGACACAGGGACCGAGACAGAGTCAGGTACCGAGTGAGAAATACAGGGACCGAGTGAGACACAGTGACCAAGAGAGAGACACAGGGACCAAGAGAGACATAGTGACCGAGAGAGACACAGGGACCGAGAGAGAGACAGGGACCGAGTGAGACACAGGGACCCAGAGAGAGACAGGGACCGAGTGAGACACAGGGACCCAGAGAGAGACACAGGGACCGAGAGAGAGACACAGGGACCGAGAGAGACATCGGGACCGAGGGAGACACAGGGACCGAGAGAGAGACACAGGGACCGAGAGAGAGACACAGGGATGGAGAGAGAGACACAGGGACCGAGAGTGAGACACAGGGACCGAGAGAGACACAGGGACTGAGAGAGACACAGGGACCAAGAGAGATACACAGGGTCTGAGAGAGAGGCACAGGGACCGACAGGGAGACAGGGACCGAGTGAGACACAGGGACTGAGAGAGTGACAGGGACCGTGAGAGAGACAGGGACCGAGAGAGACTCCAGGACAGAGTGAGACATGGGGTGAGAGAGAGAGACACAGGGACTGCGAGAGAGACAGGGACCGAGAGAGACTCAGATAGTAAGATAGAGAGACAGGGACCGAGAGAGACAGCGGGACCGAGAGAGTCACAGGGACCGAGAGAGAGACAGGGACCGAGAGAGAGACATAGGGACTGAGAGAGAGACAGGGACCGAGAGAGACACAGGGATCGAGAGAGACACAGGGACCGAGAGAGAGACACAGGGACCGAGAGAGACACCGGGACCGAGAGAGACACAGGGGTGAGAGAGAGACACAGGGACAGAGAGAGACACAGGGACCGAGTGAGACACAGTGACCGAGAGAGACACAGGGACCGACAGAGAGATACAGGGACCGAGAGAGAGACAGGGACCGAGAGCGAGACAAAGTGACCGAGAGAGAGACAGGGACAAAGTGAGACACAGGGACCGAGAGAGACGCAGAGAGCAAGAGAGAGACAGGGACTGAGAGAGTCACAGGGACCGAGTAAGACACAGGGACCGAGAGAGAGACAGGGACCGAGAGAGAGACTCAGAGACTGAGAGAGAGACAGGGACTGAGAGAGTCACAGGGACCGAGTAAGACACAGGGACCGAGAGAGACACAGGGACCGAGAGAGAGACACAGGGACTGAGAGACAGACAGGGACCGAGAGAGACACAGGGATCGAGAGAGACACAGGGACCGAGACAGAGTCAGGTACCGAGTGAGAAATACAGGGACCGAGTGAGACACAGTGACCAAGAGAGAGACACAGGGACCAAGAGAGACATAGTGACCGAGAGAGACACAGGGACCGAGAGAGAGACAGGGACCGAGTGAGACACAGGGACCCAGAGAGAGACAGGGACCGAGTGAGACACAGGGACCCAGAGAGAGACACAGGGACCGAGAGAGAGACACAGGGACCGAGAGAGACATCGGGACCGAGGGAGACACAGGGACCAAGAGAGAGACACAGGGACCGAGAGAGAGACACAGGGATGGAGAGAGAGACACAGGGACCGAGAGTGAGACACAGGGACCGAGAGAGACACAGGGACTGAGAGAGACACAGGGACCAAGAGAGATACACAGGGTCTGAGAGAGAGGCACAGGGACCGAGAGGGAGACAGGGACCGAGTGAGACACAGGGACTGAGAGAGTGACAGGGACCGTGAGAGAGACAGGGACCGAGAGAGACTCCGGGACAGAGAGAGACATGGGGTGAGAGAGAGACACAGGGACTGAGAGAGAGACAGGGACCGAGAGAGACACAGATAGTAAGATAGAGAGACAGGGACCGAGAGAGACAGCGGGACCGAGAGAGTCACAGGGACCGAGAGAGAGACAGGGACCGAGAGAGAGACATAGGGACTGAGAGAGAGACAGGGACCGAGAGAGACACAGGGATCGAGAGAGACACAGGGACCGACAGAGAGACACAGGGACCGAGAGAGACACCGGGACCGAAAGAGACACAGGGGTGAGAGAGAGACACAGGGACAGAGAGAGACACAGGGACCGAGTGAGACACAGTGACCGAGAGAGACACAGGGACCGACAGAGAGATACAGGGACCGAGAGAGAGACAGGGACCGAGAGCGAGACACAGGGACCGAGAGAGACACAGGGAGCAAGGGAGAGACACAGGGACCGAGAGAGAGACACAGGGACCGAGAAAGAGTCACAGGGACTGAGAGAGAGACAGGGACCGAGAGAAACACAGAGAGTAAGATAAACAGACAGGGACCGAGAGAGACACCGGGACCTAAAGAGACACAGGGACCGAGAGAGAGACAGGGACCGAGAGAGAGACATAGGGACCGAGAGAGAGACACAGGGACCGAGAGCGAGACACAGTGACCGAGAGAGAGACAGGGACAAAGTGAGACACAGGGACCGAGAGAGACGCAGAGAGCAAGAGAGAGAGAGACAGGGACCGAGAGAGACATCGTGACCGAGAGAGACACAGGGGTGAGAGAGAGACACAGGGACCGAGAGAGACACAGGGACCGAGTGAGACACAGCGACCGAGAGAGACACAGGGACCGAGTGAGACACTGGGAACCAGAGAGAGACACAGGGACGGAGAGAGAGACACAGTGACCGAGAGAGAGACAGGGACAAAGTGAGACACAGGGACCGAGACAGACACAGGGACGGAGAGAGAGACATAGGGACCGAGAGCGAGACACAGGGACCGAGAAAGAGACACAGGGACTGAGAGAGACACAGGGACCGAGAGAGAGACAGGGACCGAGAGAGAGACATAGGGACCGAGAGCGAGACACAGTGACCGAGAGAGAGACAGGGACAAAGTGAGACACAGGGACCGAGAGAGACGAAGAGAGCAAGAGAGAGAGAGACAGGGACCGAGAAAGAGACAGGGACCGAGAGAGAGACTCAGAGACTGAGAGAGAGACAGGGACTGAGAGAGTCACAGGGACCGAGTAAGACACAGGGACCGAGAGAGAGACAGGGACCGAGAGAGAGACTCAGACTCTGAGAGAGAGACAGGGACTGAGAGAGTCACAGGGACCGAGTAAGACACAGGGACCGAGAGAGACACAGGGACCGAGAGAGAGACACAGGGACTGAGAGAGAGACAGGGACCGAGAGAGACACAGGGATCGAGAGAGACACAGGGACCGAGACAGAGTCACGTACCGAGTGAGAAATACAGGGACCGAGTGAGACACAGTGACCAAGAGAGAGACACAGGGACCAAGAGAGACATAGTGACCGAGAGAGACACAGGGACCGAGAGAGAGACAGGGACCGAGTGAGACACAGGGACCCAGAGAGAGACAGGGACCGAGTGAGACACAGGGACCCAGAGAGAGACACAGGGACCGAGAGAGAGACACAGGGACCGAGAGAGAGACACAGGGATGGAGAGAGAGACACAGGGACCGAGAGTGAGACACAGGGACCGAGAGAGACACAGGGACTGAGAGAGACACAGGGACCAAGAGAGAGACACAGGGTCTGTGAGAGAGGCACAGGGACCGAGAGGGAGACAGGGACCGAGTGAGACACAGGGACTGAGAGAGTGACAGGGACCGTGAGAGAGACAGGGACCGAGAGAGACTCCGGGACAGAGAGAGACATGGGGTGAGAGAGAGACACAGGGACTGAGAGAGAGACAGGGACCGAGAGAGACACAGATAGTAAGATAGAGAGAAAGGGACCGAGAGAGACAGCGGGACCGAGAGAGTCACAGGGACCGAGAGAGAGACAGGGACCGAGAGAGAGACATAGGGACTGAGAGAGAGACAGGGACCGAGAGAGACACAGGGATCGAGAGAGACACAAGGACCGAGAGAGAGACACAGGGACCGAGAGAGACACCGGGACCGAGAGAGACACAGGGGTGTGAGAGAGAGACACAGGGACAGAGAGAGACACAGGGACCGAGTGAGACACAGTGACCGAGAGAGACACAGGGACCGACAGAGAGATACAGGGACCGAGAGAGAGACAGGGACCGAGAGAGAGACAGGGACCGAGAGAGAGACTCAGAGACTGAGAGAGAGACAGGGACTGAGAGAGTCACAGGGACCGAGTAAGACACAGGGACCGAGAGAGACACAGGGACCGAGAGAGAGACACAGGGACTGAGAGAGAGACAGGGACCGAGAGAGACACAGGGATCGAGAGAGAGACACAGGCACCGAGAGAGAGACAGGGACGGAGAGAGAGACTCAGAGACTGAGAGAGAGACAGGGACTGAGAGAGTCACAGGGACCGAGTAAGACACAGGGACCGAGAGAGACACAGGGACCGAGAGAGAGACACAGGGACTGAGAGAGAGACAGGGACCGAGAGAGACACAGGGATCGAGAGAGACACAGGGACCGAGAGAGAGACACAGGGATCGAGAGAGACACAGGGACCGAGAGAGACACAGGGACCGAGTGAGACACAGTGACCGAGAGAGACACAGGGACCGAGAGAGAGACATAGGGACCGAGAGCGAGACACAGTGACCGAGAGAGAGACAGGGACAAAGTGAGACACAGGGACCGAGAGAGACGCAGAGAGCAAGAGAGAGAGAGACAGGGACCGAGAAAGAGACAGGGACCGAGAGAGAGACTCAGAGACTGAGAGAGAGACAGGGACTGAGAGAGTCACAGGGACCGAGTAAGACACAGGGACCGAGAGAGAGACAGGGACCGAGAGAGAGACTCAGACTCTGAGAGAGAGACAGGGACTGAGAGAGTCACAGGGACCGAGTAAGACACAGGGACCGAGAGAGACACAGGGACCGAGAGAGAGACACAGGGACTGAGAGAGAGACAGGGACCGAGAGAGACACAGGGATCGAGAGAGACACAGGGACCGAGACAGAGTCACGTACCGAGTGAGAAATACAGGGACCGAGTGAGACACAGTGACCAAGAGAGAGACACAGGGACCAAGAGAGACATAGTGACCGAGAGAGACACAGGGACCGAGAGAGAGACAGGGACCGAGTGAGACACAGGGACCCAGAGAGAGACAGGGACCGAGTGAGACACAGGGACCCAGAGAGAGACACAGGGACCGAGAGAGAGACACAGGGACCGAGAGAGAGACACAGGGATGGAGAGAGAGACACAGGGACCGAGAGTGAGACACAGGGACCGAGAGAGACACAGGGACTGAGAGAGACACAGGGACCAAGAGAGAGACACAGGGTCTGTGAGAGAGGCACAGGGACCGAGAGGGAGACAGGGACCGAGTGAGACACAGGGACTGAGAGAGTGACAGGGACCGTGAGAGAGACAGGGACCGAGAGAGACTCCGGGACAGAGAGAGACATGGGGTGAGAGAGAGACACAGGGACTGAGAGAGAGACAGGGACCGAGAGAGACACAGATAGTAAGATAGAGAGACAGGGACCGAGAGAGACAGCGGGACCGAGAGAGTCACAGGGACCGAGAGAGAGACAGGGACCGAGAGAGAGACATAGGGACTGAGAGAGAGACAGGGACCGAGAGAGACACAGGGATCGAGAGAGACACAAGGACCGAGAGAGAGACACAGGGACCGAGAGAGACACCGGGACCGAGAGAGACACAGGGGTGTGAGAGAGAGACACAGGGACAGAGAGAGACACAGGGACCGAGTGAGACACAGTGACCGAGAGAGACACAGGGACCGACAGAGAGATACAGGGACCGAGAGAGAGACAGGGACCGAGAGAGAGACAGGGACCGAGAGAGAGACTCAGAGACTGAGAGAGAGACAGGGACTGAGAGAGTCACAGGGACCGAGTAAGACACAGGGACCGAGAGAGACACAGGGACCGAGAGAGAGACACAGGGACTGAGAGAGAGACAGGGACCGAGAGAGACACAGGGATCGAGAGAGAGACACAGGCACCGAGAGAGAGACAGGGACGGAGAGAGAGACTCAGAGACTGAGAGAGAGACAGGGACTGAGAGAGTCACAGGGACCGAGTAAGACACAGGGACCGAGAGAGACACAGGGACCGAGAGAGAGACACAGGGACCGAGAGAGAGACACAGGGACTGAGAGAGAGACAGGGACCGAGAGAGACACAGGGATCGAGAGAGACACAGGGACCGAGAGAGAGACACAGGGATCGAGAGAGACACAGGGACCGAGAGAGACACAGGGACCGAGTGAGACACAGTGACCGAGAGAGACACAGGGACCGACAGAGAGATACAGGGACCGAGAGAGAGACAGGGACCGAGAGAGAGACACAGGGACCGAGAGAAAGACACAGGGACCGAGAGCGAGACACAGGGACCGAGAGAGACACAGGGAGCAAGGGAGAGACACAGGGACCGAGAGAGAGACACAGGGACCGAGAAAGAGACACAGGGACTGAGAGAGAGACAGGGACCGAGAGAGACACAGAGAGTAAGATAGAGAGACAGGGACCGAGAGAGACACCGGGACCGAAAGAGACACAGGGACCGAGAGAGAGACAGGTACCGAGAGAGACACACAGGGACCGAGAGCGAGACACAGTGACCGAGAGAGAGACAGGGACAAAGTGAAACACATGGACCAAGAGAGACGCAGAGAGCAAGATAGAGAGAGACAGGGACCGAGAAAGAGAAACCGGGACCGAGAGAGACACAGGGACCGAGAGAGAGACAGGGACCGAGAGAGAGACTCAGAGACTGAGGGAGAGACAGGGACTGAGAGAGTCACAGGGACCGAGTAAGACACAGGGACCGAGAGAGACACAGGGACTGAGAGAGAGACAGGGACCGAGAGAGAGACACAGGGTCCGAGAGAGAGACACAGGGATCGAGAGAGACAGAGGGACCGAGACAGAGTCAGGTACCGAGTGAGAAATACAGGGACCGAGTGAGAAACAGTGACCAAGAGAGAGACACAGGGACCAAGAGAGACATAGTGACCGAGAGAGAGTGACAGGGACCGAGAGAGAGACAGAGGGACCGACAGAGAGACACAGTGACCAAGAGAGAGACACAGGGACCGAGAGAGAGACACAGGGACCGAGAGAGACATCGGGACCGAGAGAGACACAGGGACCGAGAGAGAGACACAGGGACCGAGAGAGAGACACAGGGATGGAGAGAGAGACACAGGGACCGAGAGTGAGACACAGGGACCGAGAGAGACACAGGGACTGAGAGAGACACAGGGACCAAGAGAGAGACACAGGGTCTTAGAGAGAGGCACAGGGACCGAGAGGGAGACAGGGACCGAGTGAGACACAGGGACTGAGAGAGTGACAGGGACCGTGAGAGAGACAGGGACCGAGAGAGACTCCGGGACAGAGAGAGACATGGGGTGAGAGAGAGACACAGGGACTGAGAGAGAGACAGGGACCGAGAGAGACACAGATAGTAAGATAGAGAGACAGGGACCGAGAGAGACAGCGGGACCGAGAGAGTCACAGGGACCGAGAGAGAGACAGGGACCGAGAGAGAGACATAGGGACCGAGAGAGAGACACAGGGACCGAGTGAGACACAGGGACCGAGAGAGACACCGGGACCGAGAGAGACACAGGGACCGAGAGAGAGACAGGGGCCGAGAGAGAGATTCAGAGACTGAGAGAGAGACAGGGACTGAGAGAGTCACAGGAACCGAGTAGGACACAGGGACCGAGAGAGACACAGGGACCGAGAGAGAGACACAGGGACTGAGAGAGAGACAGGGACCGAGAGAGACACTGGGATCGAGAGAGACAGAGGGACCGAGAGAGAGACAGGGACCAAGAGAGAGACATAGGGACCGAGAGAGAGACACAGGGACCGAGAGCGAGACAGGGACAAAGTGAGACACAGGGACCGAGAGAGACGCAGAGAGCAAGAGAGAGAGAGACAGGGACCGAGAAAAAGACACCGGGACCGAGAGAGAGACAGGGACCGAGAGAGAGACAGGGACCGAGAGAGAGACTCAGAGACTGAGAGAGAGACAGGGACTGAGAGAGTCACAGGGACCGAGTAAGACACAGGGACCGAGAGAGACACAGGGACCGAGAGAGAGACACAGGGACTGAGAGAGAGACAGGGACCGAGAGAGACACTGGGATCGAGAGAGACACAGGGACCGAGAGAGAGACAGGGACCGAGAGAGAGACATAGGGACCGAGAGAGAGACACAGGGACCAAGAGAGACATAGTGACCGAGAGAGAGAGACAGGGACCGAGAGAGAGACAGAGGGACCGACAGAGAGACACAGTGACCAAGAGAGAGACACAGGGACCGAGTGAGACACAGGGACCCAGAGAGAGACACAGGGACCGAGAGAGAGACACAGGGACCGAGAGAGACAGCGGGACCGAGAGAGACACAGGGACCGAGAGAGACACACAGGGACTGAGAGACAGACAGGGACCGAGAGAGACACAGAGATCGAGAGAGACACAGGGACCGAGACAGAGTCAGGTACCGAGTGAGAAATACAGGGACCGAGTGAGACACAGTGACCAAGAGAGAGACACAGGGACCAAGAGAGACATAGTGACCGAGAGAGACACAGGGACCGAGAGAGAGACAGGGACCGAGTGAGACACAGGGACCCAGAGAGAGACAGGGACCGAGTGAGACACAGGGACCCAGAGAGAGACACAGGGACCGAGAGAGAGACACAGGGACCGAGAGAGACATCGGGACCGAGGGAGACACAGGGACCGAGAGAGAGACACAGGGACCGAGAGAGAGACACAGGGATGGAGAGAGAGACACAGGGACCGAGAGTGAGACACAGGGACCGAGAGAGACACAGGGACTGAGAGAGACACAGGGACCAAGAGAGATACACAGGGTCTGAGAGAGAGGCACAGGGACCGACAGGGAGACAGGGACCGAGTGAGACACAGGGACTGAGAGAGTGACAGGGACCGTGAGAGAGACAGGGACCGAGAGAGACTCCAGGACAGAGTGAGACATGGGGTGAGAGAGAGAGACACAGGGACTGCGAGAGAGACAGGGACCGAGAGAGACACAGATAGTAAGATAGAGAGACAGGGACCGAGAGAGACAGCGGGACCGAGAGAGTCACAGGGACCGAGAGAGAGACAGGGACCGAGAGAGAGACATAGGGACTGAGAGAGAGACAGGGACCGAGAGAGACACAGGGATCGAGAGAGACACAGGGACCGAGAGAGAGACACAGGGACCGAGAGAGACACCGGGACCGAGAGAGACACAGGGGTGAGAGAGAGACACAGGGACAGAGAGAGACACAGGGACCGAGTGAGACACAGTGACCGAGAGAGACACAGGGACCGACAGAGAGATACAGGGACCGAGAGAGAGACAGGGACCGAGAGCGAGACACAGGGACCGAGAGAGACACAGGGAGCAAGGGAGAGACACAGGGACCGAGAGAGAGACAGGGACCGAGAGAAACACAGAGAGTAAGATAAACAGACAGGGACCGAGAGAGACACCGGGACCTAAAGAGACACAGGGACTGAGAGAGAGACAGGGACCGAGAGAGAGACATAGGGACCGAGAGAGAGACACTGGGACCGAGAACGAGACACAGTGACCGAGAGAGAGACAGGGACAAAGTGAGACACAGGGACCGAGAGAGACGCAGAGAGCAAGAGAGAGAGAGAGACAGGGACCGAGAGAGACATCGGGACCGAGAGAGACACAGGGGTGAGAGAGAGACACAGGGACCGAGAGAGACACAGGGACCGAGTGAGACACAGCGACCGAGAGAGACACAGGGACCGAGTGAGACACTGGGAACCAGAGAGAGACACAGGGACGGAGAGAGAGACACAGGGACGGAGAGAGAGACACAGTGACCGAGAGAGAGACAGGGACAAAGTGAGACACAGGGACCGAGACAGACACAGGGACCGAGAGAGAGACATAGGGACCGAGAGCGAGACACAGGGACCGAGAAAGAGACACAGGGACTGAGAGAGACACAGGGACCGAGAGAGAGACAGGGACAAAGTGAGACACAGGGACCGAGAGAGACGCAGAGAGCAAGAGAGAGAGAGACAGGGACCGAGAAAGAGACAGGGACCGAGAGAGAGACTCAGAGACTGAGAGAGAGACAGGGACTGAGAGAGTCACAGGGACCGAGTAAGACTCAGGGACCGAGAGAGAGACAGGGACCGAGAGAGAGACTCAGACTCTGAGAGAGAGACAGGGACTGAGAGAGTCACAGGGACCGAGTAAGACACAGGGACCGAGAGAGACACAGGGACCGAGAGAGAGACACAGGGACTGAGAGAGAGACAGGGACCGAGAGAGACACAGGGATCGAGAGAGACACAGGGACCGAGACAGAGTCAGGTACCGAGTGAGAAATACAGGGACCGAGTGAGACACAGTGACCAAGAGAGAGACACAGGGACCAAGAGAGACATAGTGACCGAGAGAGACACAGGGACCGAGAGAGACACAGGGACCGAGTGAGACACAGGGACCCAGAGAGAGACAGGGACCGAGTGAGACACAGGGACCCAGAGAGAGACACAGGGACCGAGAGAGAGACACAGGGACCGAGAGAGGCATCGGGACCGAGAGAGAGACACAGGGACCGAGAGAAAGACACAGGGACCGAGAGCGAGACACAGGGAGCAAGGGAGAGACACAGGGACCGAGAGAGAGACACAGGGACTGAGAAAGAGACACAGGGACTGAGAGAGAGACAGGGACCGAGAGAGACACAGAGAGTAAGATAGAGAGACACAGGGATTGAGCGAGTCACAGGGATCGAGAGAGACACAGGGACCGAGAGAGAGACACAGGGACCGAGAGAGTCACCAGGACCGAGAGAGACACAGGGGTGTGAGAGAGAGACACAGGGACAGAGAGAGACACAGGGACCGAGTGAGACACAGGGACCGACAGAGAGATACAGGGACCGAGAAAGAGACAGGGACCGAGAGAGAGACACAGGGACCGAGAGAAAGACACAGGGACCGAGAGCGAGACACAGGGAGCAAGGGAGAGACAGGGACCGAGAGAGAGACATAGGGACCGAGAGAGAGACACAGGGACCGAGAGCGAGACACAGTGACCGAGAGAGAGACAGGGACAAAGTGAGACACAGGGACCGAGAGAGACGCAGAGAGCAAGAGAGAGACAGGGACTGAGAGAGTCACAGGGACCGAGTAAGACACAGGGACCGAGAGAGAGACACAGGGACTGAGAGAGAGACAGGGACCGAGAGAGAGACAGGGATCGAGAGAGACACAGGGACCGAGACAGAGTCAGGTACCGAGTGAGAAATACAGGGACCGAGTGAGACACAGTGACCAAGAGAGAGACACAGGGACCAAGAGAGACATAGTGACCGAGAGAGACACAGGGACCGAGAGAGAGACAGGGACCGAGTGAGACACAGGGACCCAGAGAGAGACAGGGACCGAGTGAGACACAGGGACCCAGAGAGAGACACAGGGACCGAGAGAGAGACACAGGGACCGAGAGAGACATCGGGACCGAGGGAGACACAGGGACCAAGAGAGAGACACAGGGACCGAGAGAGAGACACAGGGATGGAGAGAGAGACACAGGGACCGAGAGTGAGACACAGGGACCGAGAGAGACACAGGGACTGAGAGAGACACAGGGACCAAGAGAGATACACAGGGTCTGAGAGAGAGGCACAGGGACCGAGAGGGAGACAGGGACCGAGTGAGACACAGGGACTGAGAGAGTGACAGGGACCGTGAGAGAGACAGGGACCGAGAGAGACTCCGGGACAGAGAGAGACATGGGGTGAGAGAGAGACACAGGGACTGAGAGAGAGACAGGGACCGAGAGAGACACAGATAGTAAGATAGAGAGACAGGGACCGAGAGAGACAGCGGGACCGAGAGAGTCACAGGGACCGAGAGAGAGACAGGGACCGAGAGAGAGACATAGGGACTGAGAGAGAGACAGGGACCGAGAGAGACACAGGGATCGAGAGAGACACAGGGACCGACAGAGAGACACAGGGACCGAGAGAGACACCGGGACCGAAAGAGACACAGGGGTGAGAGAGAGACACAGGGACAGAGAGAGACACAGGGACCGAGTGAGACACAGTGACCGAGAGAGACACAGGGACCGACAGAGAGATACAGGGACCGAGAGAGAGACAGGGACCGAGAGCGAGACACAGGGACCGAGAGAGACACAGGGAGCAAGGGAGAGACACAGGGACCGAGAGAGAGACACAGGGACCGAGAAAGAGTCACAGGGACTGAGAGAGAGACAGGGACCGAGAGAAACACAGAGAGTAAGATAAACAGACAGGGACCGAGAGAGACACCGGGACCTAAAGAGACACAGGGACCGAGAGAGAGACAGGGACCGAGAGAGAGACATAGGGACCGAGAGAGAGACACAGGGACCGAGAGCGAGACACAGTGACCGAGAGAGAGACAGGGACAAAGTGAGACACAGGGACCGAGAGAGACGCAGAGAGCAAGAGAGAGAGAGACAGGGACCGAGAGAGACATCGTGACCGAGAGAGACACAGGGGTGAGAGAGAGACACAGGGACCGAGAGAGACACAGGGACCGAGTGAGACACAGCGACCGAGAGAGACACAGGGACCGAGTGAGACACTGGGAACCAGAGAGAGACACAGGGACGGAGAGAGAGACACAGTGACCGAGTGAGAGACAGGGACAAAGTGAGACACAGGGACCGAGACAGACACAGGGACCGAGAGAGAGAGACATAGGGACCGAGAGCGAGACACAGGGACCGAGAAAGAGACACAGGGACTGAGAGAGACACAGGGACCGAGAGAGAGACAGGGACCGAGAGAGAGACATAGGGACCGAGAGCGAGACACAGTGACCAAGAGAGAGACAGGGACAAAGTGAGACACAGGGACCGAGAGAGACGCAGAGAGCAAGAGAGAGAGAGACAGGGACCGAGAAAGAGACAGGGACCGAGAGAGAGACTCAGAGACTGAGAGAGAGACAGGGACTGAGAGAGTCACAGGGACCGAGTAAGACACAGGGACCGAGAGAGAGACAGGGACCGAGAGTGAGACTCAGACTCTGAGAGAGAGACAGGGACTGAGAGAGTCACAGGGACCGAGTAAGACACAGGGACCGAGAGAGACACAGGGACCGAGAGAGAGACACAGGGACTGAGAGAGAGACAGGGACCGAGAGAGACACAGGGATCGAGAGAGACACAGGGACCGAGACAGAGTCACGTACCGAGTGAGAAATACAGGGACCGAGTGAGACACAGTGACCAAGAGAGAGACACAGGGACCAAGAGAGACATAGTGACCGAGAGAGACACAGGGACCGAGAGAGAGACAGGGACCGAGTGAGACACAGGGACCCAGAGAGAGACAGGGACCGAGTGAGACACAGGGACCCAGAGAGAGACACAGGGACCGAGAGAGAGACACAGGGACCGAGAGAGAGACACAGGGATGGAGAGAGAGACACAGGGACCGAGAGTGAGACACAGGGACCGAGAGAGACACAGGGACTGAGAGAGACACAGGGACCAAGAGAGAGACACAGGGTCTGTGAGGGAGGCACAGGGACCGAGAGGGAGACAGGGACCGAGTGAGACACAGGGACTGAGAGAGTGACAGGGACCGTGAGAGAGACAGGGACCGAGAGAGACTCCGGGACAGAGAGAGACATGGGGTGAGAGAGAGACACAGGGACTGAGAGAGAGACAGGGACCGAGAGAGACACAGATAGTAAGATAGAGAGACAGGGACCGAGAGAGACAGCGGGACCGAGAGAGTCACAGGGACCGAGAGAGAGACAGGGACCGAGAGAGAGACATAGGGACTGAGAGAGAGACAGGGACCGAGAGAGACACAGGGATCGAGAGAGACACAAGGACCGAGAGAGAGACACAGGGACCGAGAGAGACACCGGGACCGAGAGAGACACAGGGGTGTGAGAGAGAGACACAGGGACAGAGAGAGACACAGGGACCGAGTGAGACACAGTGACCGAGAGAGACACAGAGACCGACAGAGAGATACAGGGACCGAGAGAGAGACAGGGACCGAGAGAGAGACAGGGACCGAGAGAGAGACTCAGAGACTGAGAGAGAGACAGGGACTGAGAGAGTCACAGGGACCGAGTAAGACACAGGGACCGAGAGAGACACAGGGACCGAGAGAGAGACACAGGGACTGAGAGAGAGACAGGGACCGAGAGAGACACAGGGATCGAGAGAGAGACACAGGCACCGAGAGAGAGACAGGGACGGAGAGAGAGACTCAGAGACTGAGAGAGAGACAGGGACTGAGAGAGTCACAGGGACCGAGTAAGACACAGGGACCGAGAGAGACACAGGGACCGAGAGAGAGACACAGGGACTGAGAGAGAGACAGGGACCGAGAGAGACACAGGGATCGAGAGAGACACAGGGACCGAGAGAGAGACACAGGGATCGAGAGAGACACAGGGACCGAGAGAGACACAGGGACCGAGTGAGACACAGTGACCGAGAGAGACACAGGGACCGACAGAGAGATACAGGGACCGAGAGAGAGACAGGGACCGAGAGAGAGACACAGGGACCGAGAGAAAGACACAGGGACCGAGAGCGAGACACAGGGACCGAGAGAGACACAGGGAGCAAGGGAGAGACACAGGGACCGAGAGAGAGACACAGGGACCGAGAAAGAGACACAGGGACTGAGAGAGAGACAGGGACCGAGAGAGACACAGAGAGTAAGATAGAGAGACAGGGACCGAGAGAGACACCGGGACCGAAAGAGACACAGGGACCGAGAGAGAGACAGGTACCGAGAGAGACACACAGGGACCGAGAGCGAGACACAGTGACCGAGAGAGAGACAGGGACAAAGTGAAACACATGGACCAAGAGAGACGCAGAGAGCAAGATAGAGAGAGACAGGGACCGAGAAAGAGACACCGGGACCGAGAGAGACACAGGGACCGAGAGAGAGACAGGGACCGAGAGAGAGACTCAGAGACTGAGGGAGAGACAGGGACTGAGAGAGTCACAGGGACCGAGTAAGACACAGGGACCGAGAGAGACACAGGGACTGAGAGAGAGACAGGGACCGAGAGAGAGACACAGGGTCCGAGAGAGAGACACAGGGATCGAGAGAGACACAGGGACCGAGACAGAGTCAGGTACCGAGTGAGAAATACAGGGACCGAGTGAGAAACAGTGACCAAGAGAGAGACACAGGGACCAAGAGAGACATAGTGACCGAGAGAGAGTGACAGGGACCGAGAGAGAGACAGAGGGACCGACAGAGAGACACAGTGACCAAGAGAGAGACACAGGGACCGAGAGAGAGACACAGGGACCGAGAGAGACATCGGGACCAAGAGAGACACAGGGACCGAGAGAGAGACACAGGGACCGAGAGAGAGACACAGGGATGGAGAGAGAGACACAGGGACCGAGAGTGAGACACAGGGACCGAGAGAGACACAGGGACTGAGAGAGACACAGGGACCAAGAGAGAGACACATGGTCTTAGAGAGAGGCACAGGGACCGAGAGGGAGACAGGGACCGAGTGAGACACAGGGACTGAGAGAGTGACAGGGACCGTGAGAGAGACAGGGACCGAGAGAGACTCCGGGACAGAGAGAGACATGGGGTGAGAGAGAGACACAGGGACTGAGAGAGAGACAGGGACCGAGAGAGACACAGATAGTAAGATAGAGAGACAGGGACCGAGAGAGACAGCGGGACCGAGAGAGTCACAGGGACCGAGAGAGAGACAGGGACCGAGAGAGAGACATAGGGACCGAGAGAGAGACACAGGGACCGAGAGCGAGACACAATGACCGAGAGAGAGACACAGGGACCGAGAGAGACACAGGGACCGAGAGAGACACCGGGACCGAGAGAGACACAGGGACCGAGAGAGAGAAAGGGGCCGAGAGAGAGATTCAGAGACTGAGAGAGAGACAGGGACTGAGAGAGTCACAGGAACCGAGTAGGACACAGGGACCGAGAGAGACACAGGGACCGAGAGAGAGACACAGGGACTGAGAGAGAGACAGGCACCGAGAGAGACACTGGGATCGAGAGAGACACAGGGACCGAGAGAGAGACAGGGACCGAGAGAGAGACATAGGGACCGAGAGAGAGACACAGGGACCGACAGCGAGACACAGTGACCGAGAGAGAGACAGGGACAAAGTGAGACACAGGGACCGAGAGAGACGCAGAGATCAAGAGAGAGAGAGACAGGGACCGAGAAAAAGACACCGGGACCGAGAGAGACACAGGGACCGAGAGAGAGACTCAGAGACTGAGAGAGAGACAGGGACTGAGAGAGTCACAGGGACCGAGTAAGACACAGGGACCGAGAGAGACACAGGGACCGAGAGAGAGACACAGGGGCTGAGAGAGAGACAGGGACCGAGAGAGACACTGGGATCGAGAGAGACACAGGGACCGAGAGAGAGACAGGGACCGAGAGAGAGACATAGGGACCGAGAGAGAGACACAGAGACCAAGAGAGACATAGTGACCGAGAGAGAGAGACAGGGACCGAGAGAGAGACAGAGGGACCGACAGAGAGACACAGTGACCAAGAGAGAGACACAGGGACCGAGTGAGACACAGGGACCCAGAGAGAGACACAGGGACCGAGAGAGAGACACAGGGACCGAGAGAGACATCGGGACCGAGAGAGACACAGGGACCGAGAGAGAGACACAGGGACTGAGAGACAGACAGGGACCGAGAGAGACACAGAGATCGAGAGAGACACAGGGACCGAGACAGAGTCAGGTACCGAATGAGAAATACAGGGACCGAGTGAGACACAGTGACCAAGAGAGAGACACAGGGACCAAGAGAGACATAGTGACCGAGAGAGACACAGGGACCGAGAGAGAGACAGGGACCGAGTGAGACACAGGGACCCAGAGAGAGACAGGGACCGAGTGAGACACAGGGACCCAGAGAGAGACACAGGGACCGAGAGAGAGACACAGGGACCGAGAGAGACATCGGGACCGAGGGAGACACAGGGACCGAGAGAGAGACACAGGGACCGAGAGAGAGACACAGGGATGGAGAGAGAGACACAGGGACCGAGAGTGAGACACAGGGACCGAGAGAGACACAGGGACTGAGAGAGACACAGGGACCAAGAGAGATACACAGGGTCTGAGAGAGAGGCACAGGGACCGACAGGGAGACAGGGACCGAGTGAGACACAGGGACTGAGAGAGTGACAGGGACCGTGAGAGAGACAGGGACCGAGAGAGACTCCAGGACAGAGTGAGACATGGGGTGAGAGAGAGACACAGGGACTGCGAGAGAGACAGGGACCGAGAGAGACACAGATAGTAAGATAGAGAGACAGGGACCGAGAGAGACAGCGGGACCGAGAGAGTCACAGGGACCGAGAGAGAGACAGGGACCGAGAGAGAGACATAGGGACTGAGAGAGAGACAGGGACCGAGAGAGACACAGGGATCGAGAGAGACACAGGGACCGAGAGAGAGACACAGGGACCGAGAGAGACACCGGGACCGAGAGAGACACAGGGGTGAGAGAGAGACACAGGGACAGAGAGAGACACAGGGACCGAGTGAGACACAGTGACCGAGAGAGAGACATAGGGACCGAGAGAGAGACACTGGGACCGAGAGCGAGACACAGGGACCGAGAGAGACACAGGGAGCAAGGGAGAGACACAGGGACCGAGAGAGAGACAGGGACCGAGAGAAACACAGAGAGTAAGATAAACAGACAGGGACCGAGAGAGACACCGGGACCTAAAGAGACACAGGGACCGAGAGAGAGACAGGGACCGAGAGAGAGACATAGGGACCGAGAGAGAGACACTGGGACCGAGAGCGAGACACAGTGACCGAGAGAGAGACAGGGACAAAGTGAGACACAGGGACCGAGAGAGACGCAGAGAGCAAGAGAGAGAGAGAGACAGGGACCGAGAGAGACATCGGGACCGAGAGAGACACAGGGGTGAGAGAGAGACACAGGGACCGAGAGAGACACAGGGACCGAGTGAGACACAGCGACCGAGAGAGACACAGGGACCGAGTGAGACACTGGGAACCAGAGAGAGACACAGGGACGGAGAGAGAGACACAGTGACCGAGAGAGAGACAGGGACAAAGTGAGACACAGGGACCGAGACAGACACAGGGACCGAGAGAGAGACATAGGGACCGGGAGCGAGACACAGGGACCGAGAAAGAGACACAGGGACTGAGAGAGACACAGGGACCGAGAGAGAGACAGGGACCGAGAGAGAGACATAGGGACCGAGAGCGAGACACAGTGACCGAGAGAGAGACAGGGAC
This sequence comes from Prionace glauca, assembly GCA_037974335.1. Classification (NCBI taxonomy): domain Eukaryota; kingdom Metazoa; phylum Chordata; class Chondrichthyes; order Carcharhiniformes; family Carcharhinidae; genus Prionace; species Prionace glauca. The sequence goes on from JBBMRE010000174.1 coordinate 306,170, forward strand.
AAAGTGAGACACAGGGACCGAGAGAGACGCAGAGAGCAAGAGAGAGAGAGACAGGGACCGAGAAAGAGACAGAGACCGAGAGAGAGACTCAGAGACTGAGAGAGAGACAGGGACTGAGAGAGTCACAGGGACCGAGTAAGACACAGGGACCGAGAGAGAGACAGGGACCGAGAGAGAGACTCAGACTCTGAGAGAGAGACAGGGACTGAGAGAGTCACAGGGACCGAGTAAGACACAGGGACCGAGAGAGACACATGGACCGAGAGAGAGACACAGGGCCTGAGAGAGAGACAGGGACCGAGAGAGACACAGGGATCGAGAGAGACACAGGGACCGAGACAGAGTCACGTACCGAGTGAGAAATACAGGGACCGAGTGAGACACAGTGACCAAGAGAGAGACACAGGGACCAAGAGAGACATAGTGACCGAGAGAGACACTGGGACCGAGAGAGAGACAGGGACCGAGTGAGACACAGGGACCCAGAGAGAGACAGGGACCGAGTGAGACACAGGGACCCAGAGAGAGACACAGGGACCGAGAGAGAGACACAGGGACCGAGAGAGAGACACAGGGACCGAGAGAGAGACACAGGGATGGAGAGAGAGACACAGGGACCGAGAGTGAGACACAGGGACCGAGAGAGACACAGGGACTGAGAGAGACACAGGGACCAAGAGAGAGACACAGGGTCTGTGAGAGAGGCACAGGGACCGAGAGGGAGACAGGGACCGAGTGAGACACAGGGACTGAGAGAGTGACAGGGACCGTGAGTGAGACAGGGACCGAGAGAGACTCCGGGACAGAGAGAGACATGGGGTGAGAGAGAGACACAGGGACTGAGAGAGAGACAGGGACCGAGAGAGACACAGATAGTAAGATAGAGAGACAGGGACCGAGAGAGACAGCGGGACCGAGAGAGTCACAGGGACCGAGAGAGAGACAGGGACCGAGAGAGAGACAAAGGGACTGAGAGAGAGACAGGGACCGAGAGAGATACAGGGATCGAGAGAGACACAGGGACCGAGAGAGAGACACAGGGACCGAGAGAGACACCGGGACCAAGAGAGACACAGGGGTGTGAGAGAGAGACACAGGGACAGAGAGAGACACAGGGACCGAGTGAGACACAGTGACAGAGAGAGACACAGACATCGACAGAGAGATACAGGGACCGAGAGAGAGACAGGGACCGAGAGAGAGACAGGGACCGAGGGAGAGACTCAGAGACTGAGAGAGAGACAGGGACTGAGAGAGTCACAGGGACCGAGTAAGACACAGGGACCGAGAGAGACACAGGGACCGAGAGAGAGACACAGGGACTGAGAGAGAGACAGGGACCGAGAGAGACACAGGGATCGAGAGAGACACAGGGACCGAGAGAGACACAGGGACTGAGAGAGACACAGGGACCAAGAGAGATACACAGGGTCTGAGAGAGAGGCACAGGGACCGAGAGGGAGACAGGGACCGAGTGAGACACAGGGACTGAGAGAGTGACAGGGACCGTGATGGAGACAGGGACCGAGAGAGACTCCAGGACAGAGAGAGACATGGGGTGAGAGAGAGACACAGGGACTGAGAGAGAGACAGGGACCGAGAGAGACACAGATAGTAAGATAGAGAGACAGGGACCGAGAGAGACAGCGGGACCGAGAGAGTCACAGGGACCGAGAGAGAGACAGGGACCGAGAGAGAGACATAGGGACTGAGAGAGAGACAGGGACCGAGAGAGACACAGGGATCGAGAGAGACACAGGGACCGAGAGAGAGACACAGGGACCGAGAGAGACACCGGGACCGAGAGAGACACAGGGGTGAGAGAGAGACACAGGGACAGAGAGAGACACAGGGACCGAGTGAGACACAGTGACCGAGAGAGACACAGGGACCGACAGAGAGATACAGGGACCGAGAGAGAGACAGGGACCGAGAGCGAGACACAGGGACCGAGAGAGACACAGGGAGCAAGGGAGAGACACAGGGGACCGAGAGAGAGACACAGGGACCGAGAAAGAGTCACAGGGACTGAGAGAGAGACAGGGACCGAGAGAAACACAGAGAGTAAGATAAACAGACAGGGACCGAGAGAGACACCGGGACCTAAAGAGACACAGGGACCGAGAGAGAGACAGGGACCGAGAGAGAGACACAGGGACCGAGAGCGAGACACAGTGACCGAGAGAGAGACAGGGACAAAGTGAGACACAGAGACCGAGAGAGACGCAGAGAGCAAGAGAGAGAGAGACAGGGACCGAGAGAGACATCGGGACCGAGAGAGACACAGGGACCGAGAGAGACACAGGGACCGAGTGAGACACAGCGACCGAGAGAGACACAGGGACCGAGTGAGACACTGGGAACCAGAGAGAGACACAGGGACGGAGAGAGAGACACAGTGACCGAGAGAGAGACAGGGACAAAGTGAGACACAGGGACCGAGACAGACACAGGGACCGAGAGAGAGAGACATAGGGACCGAGAGCGAGATACAGGACCGAGAAAGAGACACAGGGACTGAGAGAGACACAGGGACTGAGAGAGACATGGGGTGAGAGAGAGACACAGGGACTGAGAGAGAGACAGGGACCGAGAGAGACACAGATAGTAAGATAGAGAGACAGGGACCGAGAGAGACAGCTGGGACCGAGAGAGTCACAGGGACCGAGAGAGAGACAGGGACCGAGAGAGAGACAAAGGGACTGAGAGAGAGACAGGGACCGAGAGAGATACAGGGATCGAGAGAGACACAGGGACCGAGAGAGAGACACAGGGACCGAGAGAGACACCGGGACCAAGAGAGACACAGGGGTGTGAGAGAGAGACACAGGGACAGAGAGAGACACAGGGACCGAGTGAGACACAGTGACAGAGAGAGACACAGACATCGACAGAGAGATACAGGGACCGAGAGAGAGACAGGGACCGAGAGAGGGGACAGGGACCGAGAGAGAGACTCAGAGACTGAGAGAGAGACAGGGACTGAGAGAGTCACAGGGACCGAGTAAGACACAGGGACCGAGAGAGACACAGGGACCGAGAGAGAGACACAGGGACTGAGAGAGAGACAGGGACCGAGAGAGACACAGGGATCGAGAGAGACACAGGGACCGAGAGAGACACAGGGACTGAGAGAGACACAGGGACCAAGAGAGATACACAGGGTCTGAGAGAGAGGCACAGGGACCGAGAGGGAGACAGGGACCGAGTGAGACACAGGGACTGAGAGAGTGACAGGGACCGTGATGGAGACAGGGACCGAGAGAGACTCCAGGACAGAGAGAGACATGGGGTGAGAGAGAGACACAGGGACTGAGAGAGAGACAGGGACCGAGAGAGACACAGATAGTAAGATAGAGAGACAGGGACCGAGAGAGACAGCGGGACCGAGAGAGTCACAGGGACCGAGAGAGAGACAGGGACCCGAGAGAGAGACATAGGGACTGAGAGAGAGACAGGGACCGAGAGAGACACAGGGATCGAGAGAGACACAGGGACCGAGAGAGAGACACAGGGACCGAGAGAGACACCGGGACCGAGAGAGACACAGGGGTGAGAGAGAGACACAGGGACAGAGAGAGACACAGGGACCGAGTGAGACACAGTGACCGAGAGAGACACAGGGACCGACAGAGAGATACAGGGACCGAGAGAGAGACAGGGACCGAGAGCGAGACACAGGGACCGAGAGAGACACAGGGAGCAAGGGAGAGACACAGGGACCGAGAGAGAGACACAGGGACCGAGAAAGAGTCACAGGGACTGAGAGAGAGACAGGGACCGAGAGAAACACAGAGAGTAAGATAAACAGACAGGGACCGAGAGAGACACCGGGACCTAAAGAGACACAGGGACCGAGAGAGAGACAGGGACCGAGAGAGAGACACAGGGACCGAGAGCGAGACACAGTGACCGAGAGAGAGACAGGGACAAAGTGAGACACAGAGACCGAGAGAGACGCAGAGAGCAAGAGAGAGAGAGACAGGGACCGAGAGAGACATCGGGACCGAGAGAGACACAGGGACCGAGAGAGACACAGGGACCCGAGTGAGACACAGCGACCGAGAGAGACACAGGGACCGAGTGAGACACTGGGAACCAGAGAGAGACACAGGGACGGAGAGAGAGACACAGTGACCGAGAGAGAGACAGGGACAAAGTGAGACACAGGGACCGAGACAGACACAGGGACCGAGAGAGAGAGACATAGGGACCGAGAGCGAGACACAGGGACCGAGAAAGAGACACAGGGACTGAGAGAGACACAGGGACCGAGAGAGAGACAGGGACCGAGAGAGAGACATAGGGACCGAGAGCGAGACACAGTGACCGAGAGAGAGACAGGGACAAAGTGAGACACAGGGACCGAGAGAGACGCAGAGAGCAAGAGAGAGAGAGACAGGGACCGAGAAAGAGACAAGGACCGAGAGAGAGACTCAGAGACTGAGAGAGAGACAGGGACTGAGAGAGTCACAGGGACCGAGTAAGACACAGGGACCGAGAGAGAGACACAGGGACCGAGAGAGAGACACAGAGACCGAGAGAGACACAGTGACCGAGACAGAGTCAGGTACCGAGTGAGAAATACAGGGACCGAGTGAGACACAGTGACCAAGAGAGAGACACAGGGACCAAGAGAGACATAGTGACCGAGAGAGACACAGGGACCGAGAGAGAGACAGGGACGGAGAGAGAGACTCAGAGACTGAGAGAGAGACAGGGACTGAGAGAGTCACAGGGACCGAGTAAGACACAGGGACCGAGAGAGACACAGGGACCGAGAGAGAGACACAGGGACTGAGAGAGAGACAGGGTTCCGAGAGAGACACAGGGATCGAGAGAGACACAGGGACCGAGACAGAGTCAGGTACCGAGTGAGAAATACAGGGACCGAGTGAGACACAGTGACCAAGAGAGAGACACAGGGACCAAGAGAGACATAGTGACCGAGAGAGACACAGGGACCGAGAGAGAGACAGGGACGGAGAGAGAGACTCAGAGACTGAGAGAGAGACAGGGACTGAGAGAGTCACAGGGACCGAGTAAGACACAGGGACCGAGAGAGAGACACAGGGACTGAGAGAGTCACAGGGACCGAGAGAGACACAGGGACCGAGAGAGAGACACAGGGACTGAGAGAGAGACAGGGACCGAGAGAGACACAGGGATCGAGAGAGCCACAGGGACCGAGAGAGAGACACAGGGACCGAGAGAGACACAGGGACCGAGTGAGACACAGTGACCGACAGAGACACAGGGACCGACAGAGAGATACAGGGACCGAGAGAGAGACAGGGACCGAGAGAGTGACACAGGGACCGAGAGAAAGACACAGGGACCGAGAGCGAGACACAGGGACCGAGAGAGACACAGGGAGCAAGGGAGAGACACAGGGACCGAGAGAGAGACACAGGGACCGAGAAAGAGACACAGGGACTGAGAGAGAGACAGGGACCGAGAGAAACACAGAGAGTAAGATAGAGAGACAGGGACCGAGAGAGACACCGGGACCGAAAGAGACACAGGGACCGAGAGAGAGAGACACAGGGACCGAGAGCGAGACACAGTGACCGAGAGAGAGACAGGGACAATGTGAAACACATGGACCAAGAGAGACGCAGAGAGCAAGATAGAGAGAGACAGGGACCGAGAAAGAGACACCGGGACCGAGAGAGACACAGGGACCGAGAGAGAGACAGGGACCGAGAGAGAGACTCAGAGACTGAGAGAGAGACAAGGACTGAGAGAGTCACAGGGACCGAGTAAGACACAGGGACCGAGAGAGACACAGGGACCGAGAGAGAGACACAGGGACTGAGAGAGAGACAGGGACCGAGAGAGAGACACAGGGACCGAGAGAGAGTCACAGGGATCGAGAGAGACAGAGGGACCGAGACAGAGTCAGGTACCGAGTGAGAAATACAGGGACCGAGTGAGAAACAGTGACCAAGAGAGAGACACAGGGACCAAGAGAGACATAGTGACCGAGAGAGAGTGACAGGGACCGAGAGAGAGACAGAGGGACCGAGAGAGAGACACAGTGACCAAGAGAGAGACACAGGGACCGAGAGAGAGACACAGGGACCGAGAGAGACATCGGGACCGAGAGAGACACAGGGACCGAGAGAGAGACACAGGGACCGAGAGAGAGACACAGGGATGGAGAGAGAGACACAGGGACCGAGAGTGAGACACAGGGACCGAGAGAGACACAGGGACTGAGAGAGGCACAGGGACCAAGTGAGAGACACACGGTCTTAGAGAGAGGCACAGGGACCGAGAGGGAGACAGGGACCGAGTGAGACACAGGGACTGAGAGAGTGACAGGGACCGTGAGAGAGACAGGGACCGAGAGAGACTCCGGGACAGAGAGAGACATGGGGTGAGAGAGAGACACAGGGACTGAGAGAGAGACAGGGACCGAGAGAGACACAGATAGTAAGATAGAGAGACAGGGACCGAGAGAGACAGCGGGACCGAGAGAGTCACAGGGACCGAGAGAGAGACAGGGACCGAGAGAGAGACAGAGGGACTGAGAGAGAGACAGGGACCGAGAGAGAGACATAGGGACCGAGAGAGAGACACAGGGACCGAGAGCGAGACACAATGACCGAGAGAGAGACACAGGGACCGAGAGAGACACCGGGACCGATAGAGAAACAGGGACCGAGAGAGAGAGACAGGGACCGAGAGAGAGATTCAGAGACTGAGAGAGAGACAGGGACTGAGAGAGTCACAGGAACCGAGTAAGACACAGGGACCGAGAGAGACACAGGGACCGAGAGAGAGACACAGGGACTGAGAGAGAGACAGGGACCGAGAGAGACACTGGGATCGAGAGAGACACAGGGACCGAGAGAGAGACAGGGACCGAGAGAGAGACATAGGGACCGAGAGAGAGACACAGGGACCGAGAGCGAGACACAGTGACCGAGAGAGAGACAGGGACAAAGTGAGACACAGGGACCGAGAGAGACGCAGAGAGCAAGAGAGAGAGAGACAGGGAACGAGAAAAAGACACCGGGACCGAGAGAGACACAGGGACCGAGAGAGAGACAGGGACCGAGAGAGAGACTCAGAGACTGAGAGAGAGACAGGGACTGAGAGAGTCACAGGGACCGAGTAAGACACAGGGACCGAGAGAGACACAGGGACCGAGAGAGAGACACAGGGACTGAGAGAGAGACAGGGACCGAGAGAGACACTGGGATCGAGAGAGACACAGGGACCGAGAGAGAGACAGGGACCGAGAGAGAGACATAGGGACCGAGAGAGAGACACAGGGACCGAGAGCGAGACACAGTGACCGAGAGAGAGACAGGGACAAAGTGAGACACAGGGACCGAGAGAGACGCAGAGAGCAAGAGAGAGAGAGACAGGGACCGAGAAAAAGACACCGGGATCGAGAGAGACACAGGGACCGAGAGAGAGACAGGGACCGAGAGAGAGACTCAGAGACTGAGAGAGAGACAGAGACTGAGAGAGTCACAGGGACCGAGTAAGACACAGGGACCGAGAGAGACACAGGGACCGAGAGAGAGACACAGGGACTGAGAGAGAGACAGGGACCGAGAGAGACACTGGGATCGAGAGAGACACAGGGACCGAGACAGAGTCAGGTACCGAGTGAGAATTACAGGGACCGAGTGAGACACAGTGACCAAGAGAGAGACACAGGGACCGAGAGAGAGACACAGGGACCGAGAGAGACATCGGGACCGAGAGAGACACAGGGACCGAGAGAGAGACACAGGGACCGAGAGAGAGACAGGGACCGAGAGAGACACAGGGATCGAGAGAGACACAGGGACTGAGACAGAGTCAGGTACCGAGTGAGAAATACAGGGTCCGAGTGAGACACAGTGACCAAGAGAGAGACACAGGGACCAAGAGAGACATAGTGACCGAGAGAGACACAGGGACCGAGAGAGACACAGGGACCGAGTGAGACACAGGGAACCAGAGAGAGACAGGTACCGAGTGAGACACAGGGACCCAGAGAGAGACACAGGGACCGAGAGAGAGACACAGGGACCGAGAGAGACATCGGGACAGAGAGAGAGACACAGGGACCGAGAGAAAGACACAGGGACCGAGAGCGAGACACAGGGAGCAAGGGAGAGACACAGGGACCGAGAGAGAGACACAGGGACCGAGAAAGAGACACAGGGACTGAGAGAGAGACAGGGACCGAGAGAGACACAGAGAGTAAGATAGAGAGACACAGGGATTGAGCGAGTCACAGGGATCGAGAGAGACACAGGGACCGAGAGAGAGACACAGGGACCGAGAGAGTCACCAGGACCGAGAGAGACACAGGGGTGTGAGAGAGAGACACAGGGACAGAGAGAGACACAGGGACCGAGTGAGACACAGGGACCGACAGAGAGATACAGGGACCGAGAGAGAGACAGGGACCGAGAGAGAGACACAGGGACCGAGAGAAAGACACAGGGACCGAGAGCGAGACACAGGGAGCAAGGGAGAGACACAGGGACCGAGAGAGAGACACAGGGACCAAGAAAGAGACACAGGGACCGAGAGAGAGACAGGGACCGAGAGAGAGACACAGGGACCGAGAGAGAGACAGGGACCGAGAGAGAGACATAGGGACCGAGAGAGAGAGACACAGGGACCGAGAGCGAGACACAGTGACCGAGAGAGAGACAGGGACAAAGTGAGACACAGGGACCGAGAGAGACGCAGAGAGCAAGAGAGAGACAGGGACTGAGAGAGTCACAGGGACCGAGTAAGACACAGGGACCGAGAGAGAGACAGGGACCGAGAGAGAGACTCAGAGACTGAGAGAGAGACAGGGACTGAGAGAGTCACAGGGACCGAGTAAGACACAGGGACCGAGAGAGACACAGGGACCGAGAGAGAGACACAGGGACCGAGAGAGACATCGGGACCGAGAGAGACACAGGGACCGAGAGAGAGACACAGGGACTGAGAGACAGACAGGGACCGAGAGAGACACAGAGATCGAGAGAGACACAGGGACCGAGACAGAGTCAGGTACCGAATGAGAAATACAGGGACCGAGTGAGACACAGTGACCAAGAGAGAGACACAGGGACCAAGAGAGACATAGTGACCGAGAGAGACACAGGGACCGAGAGAGAGACAGGGACCGAGTGAGACACAGGGACCCAGAGAGAGAGACAGGGACCGAGAGAGAGACACAGGGACCGAGAGAGACATCGGGACCGAGGGAGACACAGGGACCGAGAGAGAGACACAGGGACCGAGAGAGAGACACAGGGATGGAGAGAGAGACACAGGGACCGAGAGTGAGACACAGGGACCGAGAGAGACACAGGGACTGAGAGAGACACAGGGACCAAGAGAGATACACAGGGTCTGAGAGAGAGGCACAGGGACCGAGAGGGAGACAGGGACCGAGTGAGACACAGGGACTGAGAGAGTGACAGGGACCGTGAGAGAGACAGGGACCGAGAGAGACTCCGGGACAGAGAGAGACATGGGGTGAGAGAGAGACACAGGGACTGAGAGAGAGACAGGGACCGAGAGAGACACAGATAGTAAGATAGAGAGACAGGGACCGAGAGAGACAGCGGGACCGAGAGAGTCACAGGGACCGAGAGAGAGACAGGGACCGAGAGAGAGACATAGGGACTGAGAGAGAGACAGGGACCGAGAGAGACACAGGGATCGAGAGAGACATCGGGACCGAGGGAGACACAGGGACCGAGAGAGAGACACAGGGACCGAGAGAGAGACATAGGGACTGAGAGAGAGACAGGGACCGAGAGAGACACAGGGATCGAGAGAGACATCGGGACCGAGGGAGACACAGGGACCCACAGAGAGAGACAGGGACCGAGAGAGAGACACAGGGACCGAGAGAGACATCGGGACCGAGGGAGACACAGGGACCGAGAGAGAGACACAGGGACCGAGAGAGAGACACAGGGATGGAGAGAGAGACACAGGGACCGAGAGTGAGACACAGGGACCGAGAGAGACACAGGGACTGAGAGAGACACAGGGACCAAGAGAGATACACAGGGTCTGAGAGAGAGGCACAGGGACCGAGAGGGAGACAGGGACCGAGTGAGACACAGGGACTGAGAGAGTGACAGGGACCGTGAGAGAGACAGGGACCGAGAGAGACTCCGGGACAGAGAGAGACATGGGGTGAGAGAGAGACACAGGGACTGAGAGAGAGACAGGGACCGAGAGAGACACAGATAGTAAGATAGAGAGACAGGGACCGAGAGAGACAGCGGGACCGAGAGAGTCACAGGGACCGAGAGAGAGACAGGGACCGAGAGAGAGACATAGGGACTGAGAGAGAGACAGGGACCGAGAGAGACACAGGGATCGAGAGAGACACAGGGACCGAGAGAGAGACACAGGGACCGAGAGAGACACCGGGACCGAGAGAGACACAGGGGTGAGAGAGAGACACAGGGACAGAGAGAGACACAGGGACCGAGTGAGACACAGTGACCGAGAGAGACACAGGGACCGACAGAGAGATACAGGGACCGAGAGAGAGACAGGGACCGAGAGCGAGACACAGGGACCGAGAGAGACACAGGGAGCAAGGGAGAGACACAGGGACCGAGAGAGAGACACAGGGACCGAGAAAGAGTCACAGGGACTGAAAGAGAGACAGGGACCGAGAGAAACACAGAGAGTAAGATAAACAGACAGGGACCGAGAGAGACACCGGGACCTAAAGAGACACAGGGACCGAGAGAGAGACAGGGACCGAGAGAGAGACATAGGGACCGAGAGAGAGACACAGGGACCGAGAGCGAGACACAGTGACCGAGAGAGAGACAGGGACAAAGTGAGACACAGGGACCGAGAGAGACGCAGAGAGCAAGAGAGAGAGAGACAGGGACCGAGAGAGACATCGTGACCGAGAGAGACACAGGGGTGAGAGAGAGACACAGGGACCGAGAGAGACACAGGGACCGAGTGAGACACAGCGACCGAGAGAGACACAGGGACCGAGTGAGACACTGGGAACCAGAGAGAGACACAGGGACGGAGAGAGAGACACAGTGACCGAGAGAGAGACAGGGACAAAGTGAGACACAGGGACCGAGACAGACACAGGGACCGAGAGAGAGACATAGTGACCGAGAGCGAGACACAGGGGCCGAGAAAGAGACACAGGGACTGAGAGAGACACAGGGACCGAGAGAGAGACAGGGACCGAGAGAGAGACATAGGGACCGAGAGCGAGACACAGTGACCGAGAGAGAGACAGGGACAAAGTGAGACACAGGGACCGAGAGAGACACAGGGACCCAGAGAGAGACACAGGGACCGAGAGAGAGACACAGGGACCGAGAGAGAGACACAGGGATGGAGAGAGAGACACAGGGACCGAGAGTGAGACACAGGGACCGAGAGAGACACAGGGACTGAGAGAGACACAGGGACCAAGAGAGAGACACAGGGTCTGTGAGAGAGGCACAGGGACCGAGAGGGTCACAGGGACCGAGTAAGACACAGGGACCGAGAGAGAGACAGGGACCGAGAGAGAGACTCAGACTCTGAGAGAGAGACAGGGACTGAGAGAGTCACAGGGACCGAGTAAGACACAGGGACCGAGAGAGACACAGGGACCGAGAGAGAGACACAGGGACTGAGAGAGAGACAGGGACCGAGAGAGACACAGTGACCAAGAGAGAGACACAGGGACCAAGAGAGACATAGTGACCGAGAGAGAGTGACAGGGACCGAGAGAGAGACAGAGGGACCGACAGAGAGACACAGTGACCAAGAGAGAGACACAGGGACCGAGAGAGAGACACAGGGACCGAGAGAGACATCGGGACCGAGAGAGACACAGGGACCGAGAGAGAGACACAGGGACCGAGAGAGAGACACAGGGATGGAGAGAGAGACACAGGGACCGAGAGTGAGACACAGGGACCGAGAGAGACACAGGGACTGAGAGAGACACAGGGACCAAGAGAGAGACACAGGGTCTTAGAGAGAGGCACAGGGACCGAGAGGGAGACAGGGACCGAGTGAGACACAGGGACTGAGAGAGTGACAGGGACCGTGAGAGAGACAGGGACCGAGAGAGACTCCGGGACAGAGAGAGACATGGGGTGAGAGAGAGACACAGGGACTGAGAGAGAGACAGGGACCGAGAGAGACACAGATAGTAAGATAGAGAGACAGGGACCGAGAGAGACAGCGGGACCGAGAGAGTCACAGGGACCGAGAGAGAGACAGGGACCGAGAGAGAGACATAGGGACCGAGAGAGAGACACAGGGACCGAGAGCGAGACACATTGACCGAGAGAGAGACACAGGGACCGAGAGAGACACAGGGACCGAGAGAGACACCGGGACCGAGAGAGACACAGGGACCGAGAGAGAGACAGGGACCGAGAGAGAGATTCAGAGACTGAGAGAGAGACAGGGACTGAGAGAGTCACAGGAACCGAGTAGGTCACAGGGACCGAGAGAGACACAGGGACCGAGAGAGAGACACAGGGACTGAGAGAGAGACAGGGACCGAGAGAGACACTGGGATCGAGAGAGACACAGGGACCGAGAGAGACAGGGACCGAGAGAGAGACATAGGGACCGAGAGAGAGACACAGGGACCGAGAGCGAGACACAGTGACCGAGAGAGAGACAGGGACAAAGTGAGACACAGGGACCGAGAGAGACGCAGAGAGCAAGAGAGAGAGAGACAGGGACCGAGAAAAAGACACCGGGACCGAGAGAGACACAGGGACCGAGAGAGGGACAGGGACCGAGAGAGAGACTCAGAGACTGAGAGAGAGACAGGGACTGAGAGAGTCACAGGGACCGAGTAAGACACAGGGACCGAGAGAGACACAGGGACAGAGAGAGAGACACAGGGACTGAGAGAGAGACAGGGACCGAGAGAGACACTGGGATCGAGAGAGACACAGGGACCGAGAGAGAGACAGGGACCGAGAGAGAGACATAGGGACCGAGAGAGAGACACAGGGACCAAGAGAGACATAGTGACCGAGAGAGAGAGACAGGGACCGAGAGAGAGACAGAGGGATGACAGAGAGACACAGTGACCAAGAGAGAGACACAGGGACCGAGAGAGACATCGGGACCGAGAGAGACACAGGGACCGAGAGAGAGACACAGGGACTGAGAGACAGACAGGGACCGAGAGAGACACAGGGATCGAGAGAGACACAGGGACCGAGACAGAGTCAGGTACCGAGTGAGAAATACAGGGACCGAGTGAGACACAGTGACCAAGAGAGAGACACAGGGACCAAGAGAGACATAGTGACCGAGAGAGACACAGGGACCGAGAGAGAGACAGGGACCGAGTGAGACACAGGGACCCAGAGAGAGACAGGGACCGAGTGAGACACAGGGACCCAGAGAGAGACACAGGGACCGAGAGAGAGACACAGGGACCGAGAGAGACATCGGGACCGAGGGAGACACAGGGACCGAGAAAGAGACACAGGGACCGAGAGAGAGACACAGGGATGGAGAGAGAGACACAGGGACTGAGAGTGAGACACAGGGACCGAGAGAGACACAGGGACTGAGAGAGACACAGGGACCAAGAGAGATACACAGGGTCTGAGAGAGAGGCACAGGGACCGACAGGGAGACAGGGACCGAGTGAGACACAGGGACTGAGAGAGTGACAGGGACCGTGAGAGAGACAGGGACCGAGAGAGACTCCAGGACAGAGAGAGACATGGGGTGAGAGAGAGACACAGGGACTGCGAGAGAGACAGGGACCGAGAGATACACAGATAGTAAGATAGAGAGACAGGGACCGAGAGAGACAGCGGGACCGAGAGAGTCACAGGGACCGAGAGAGAGACAGGGACCGAGAGAGAGACATAGGGACTGAGAGAGAGACAGGGACCGAGAGAGACACAGGGATCGAGAGAGACACAGGGACCGAGAGAGAGACACAGGGACCGAGAGAGACACCGGGACCGAGAGAGACACAGGGGTGAGAGAGAGACACAGGGACAGAGAGAGACACAGGGACCGAGTGAGACACAGTGACCGAGAGAGACACAGGGACCGACAGAGAGATACAGGGACCGAGAGAGAGACAGGGACCGAGAGCGAGACACAGGGACCGAGAGAGACACAGGGAGCAAGGGAGAGACACAGGGACCGAGAGAGAGACACAGGGACCGAGAAAGAGTCACAGGGACTGAGAGAGAGACAGGGACCGAGAGAAACACAGAGAGTAAGATAAACAGACAGGGACCGAGAGAGACACCGGGACCTAAAGAGACACAGGGACCGAGAGAGAGACAGGGACCGAGAGAGAGACATAGGGACCGAGAGAGAGACACAGGGACCGAGAGCGAGACACAGTGACCGAGAGAGAGACAGGGATAAAGTGAGACACAGGGACCGAGAGAGACGCAGAGAGCAAGAGAGAGAGAGACAGGGACCGAGAGAGACATCGGGACCGAGAGAGTCACAGGGGTGAGAGAGAGACACAGGGACCGAGAGAGACACAGGGACCGAGTGAGACACAGCGACCGAGAGAGACACAGGGACCGAGTGAGACACTGGGAACCAGAGAGAGACACAGGGACGGAGAGAGAGACACAGTGACCGAGAGAGAGACAGGGACAAAGTGAGACACAGGGACCGAGACAGACACAGGGACCGAGAGAGAGACATAGGGACCGAGAGCGAGACACAGGGACCGAGAAAGAGACACAGGGACTGAGAGAGACACAGGGACCGAGAGAGAGACAGGGACCGAGAGAGAGACATAGGGACCGAGAGCGAGACACAGTGACCGAGAGAGAGACAGGGACAAAGTGAGACACAGGGACCGAGAGAGACGCAGAGAACAAGAGAGAGAGAGACAGGGACCGAGAAAGAGACAGGGACCGAGAGAGAGACTCAGAGACTGAGAGAGAGACAGGGACTGAGAGAGTCACAGGGACCGAGTAAGACACAGGGACCGAGAGAGAGACAGGGACCGAGAGAGAGACTCAGACTCTGAGAGAGAGACAGGGACTGAGAGAGTCACAGGGACCGAGTAAGACACAGGGACCGAGAGAGACACAGGGACCGAGAGAGAGACACAGGGACTGAGAGAGAGACAGGGACCGAGAGAGACACAGGGATCGAGAGAGACACAGGGACCGAGACAGAGTCAGGTACCGAGTGAGAAATACAGGGACCGAGTGAGACACAGTGACCAAGAGAGAGACACAGGGACCAAGAGAGACATAGTGACCGAGAGAGACACTGGGACCGAGAGAGAGACAGGGACCGAGTGAGACACAGGGACCCAGAGAGAGACAGGGACCGAGTGAGACACAGGGACCCAGAGAGAGACACAGGGACCGAGAGAGAGACACAGGGACCGAGAGAGAGACACAGGGACCGAGAGAGAGACACAGGGATGGAGAGAGAGACACAGGGACCGAGAGTGAGACACAGGGACCGAGAGAGACACAGGGACTGAGAGAGACACAGGGACCAAGAGAGAGACACAGGGTCTGTGAGAGAGGCACAGGGACCGAGAGGGAGACAGGGACCGAGTGAGACACAGGGACTGAGAGAGTGACAGGGACCGTGAGAGAGATAGGGACCGATAGAGTCTCCGGGACAGAGAGAGACAT
Organism: Prionace glauca; assembly: GCA_037974335.1. Taxonomy (NCBI): domain Eukaryota; kingdom Metazoa; phylum Chordata; class Chondrichthyes; order Carcharhiniformes; family Carcharhinidae; genus Prionace; species Prionace glauca. The sequence goes on from JBBMRE010000174.1 coordinate 321,787, forward strand.
GGGGTGAGAGAGAGACACAGGGACTGAGAGAGAGACAGGGACCGAGAGAGACACAGATAGTAAGATAGAGAGACAGGGACCGAGAGAGACAGCGGGACCGAGAGAGTCACAGGGACCGAGAGAGAGACAGGGACCGAGAGAGAGACAAAGGGACTGAGAGAGAGACAGGGACCGAGAGAGATACAGGGATCGAGAGAGACACAGGGACCGAGAGAGAGACACAGGGACCGAGAGAGACACCGGGACCGAGAGAGACACAGGGGTGTGAGAGAGAGACACAGGGACAGAGAGAGACACAGGGACCGAGTGAGACACAGTGACCGAGAAAGACACAGGGACCGACAGAGAGATACAGGGACCGAGAGAGAGACAGGGACCGAGAGAGAGACAGGGACCGAGAGAGAGACTCAGAGACTGAGAGAGAGACAGGGACTGAGAGAGTCACAGGGACCAAGTAAGACACAGGGACCGAGAGAGACACAGGGACCGAGAGAGAGACACAGGGACTGAGAGAGAGACAGGGACCGAGAGAGACACAGGGATCGAGAGAGACACAGGGACCGAGAGAGACACAGGGACTGAGAGAGACACAGGGTCCAAGAGAGATACACAGGGTCTGAGAGAGAGGCACAGGGACCGAGAGGGAGACAGGGACCGAGTGAGACACAGGGACTGAGAGAGTGACAGGGACCGAGAGAGACTCCAGGACAGAGAGAGACATGGGGTGAGAGAGAGACACAGGGACAGAGAGAAACAGGGACCGAGAGAGACACAGATAGTAAGATAGAGAGACAGGGACCGAGAGAGACAGCGGGACCGAGAGAGTCACAGGGACCGAGAGAGAGACAGGGACCGAGAGAGAGACATAGGGACTGAGAGAGAGACAGGGACCGAGAGAGACACAGGGATCGAGAGAGACACAGGGACCGAGAGAGAGACACAGGGACCGAGAGAGACACCGGGACCGAGAGAGACACAGGGGTGAGAGAGAGACACAGGGACAGAGAGAGACACAGGGACCGAGTGAGACACAGTGACCGAGAGAGACACAGGGACCGACAGAGAGATACAGGGACCGAGAGAGAGACAGGGACCGAGAGCGAGACACAGGGACCGAGAGAGACACAGGGAGCAAGGGAGAGACACAGGGACCGAGAGAGAGACACAGGGACCGAGAAAGAGTCACAGGGACTGAGAGAGAGACAGGGACCGAGAGAAACACAGAGAGTAAGATAAACAGACAGGGACCGAGAGAGACACCGGGACCTAAAGAGACACAGGAACCGAGAGAGAGACAGGGACCGAGAGAGAGACACAGGGACCGAGAGCGAGACACAGTGACCGAGAGAGAGACAGGGACAAAGTGAGACACAGGGACCGAGAGAGACGCAGAGAGCAAGAGAGAGAGAGACAGGGACCGAGAGAGACATCGGGACCGAGAGAGACACAGGGGTGAGAGAGAGACACAGGGACCGAGAGAGACACAGGGACCGAGTGAGACACAGCGACCGAGAGAGACACAGGGACCGAGTGAGACACTGGGAACCAGAGAGAGACACAGGGACGGAGAGAGAGACACAGTGACCGAGAGAGAGACAGGGACAAAGTGAGACACAGGGACCGAGACAGACACAGGGACCGAGAGAGAGACATAGGTACCGAGAGCGAGACACAGGGACCGAGAAAGAGACACAGGGACTGAGAGAGACACAGGGACCGAGAGAGAGACAGGGACCAAGAGAGAGACATAGGGACCGAGAGCGAGACACAGTGACCGAGAGAGAGACAGGGACAAAGTGAGACACAGGGACCGAGAGAGACGCAGAGAGCAAGAGAGAGAGAGACAGGGACCGAGAAAGAGACAGGGACCGAGAGAGAGACTCAGAGACTGAGAGAGAGACAGGGACTGAGAGAGTCACAGGGACCGAGTAAGACACAGGGACCGAGAGAGAGACAGGGACTGAGAGAGAGACACAGAGACCGAGAGAGACACAGTGACCGAGACAGAGTCAGGTACCGAGTGAGAAATACAGGGACCGAGTGAGACACAGTGACCAAGAGAGAGACACAGGGACCAAGAGAGACATAGTGACCGAGAGAGACACAGGGACCGAGAGAGAGACAGGGACGGAGAGAGAGACTCAGAGACTGAGAGAGAGACAGGGACTGAGAGAGTCACAGGGACCGAGTAAGACACAGGGACCGAGAGAGACACAGGGACCGAGAGAGAGACACAGGGACTGAGAGAGAGACAGGGACCGAGAGAGACACAGGGATCGAGAGAGACACAGGGACCGAGACAGAGTCAGGTACCGAGTGAGAAATACAGGGACCGAGTGAGACACAGTGACCAAGAGAGAGACACAGGGACCAAGAGAGACATAGTGACCGAGAGAGACACAGGGACCGAGAGAGAGACAGGGACGGAGAGAGAGACTCAGAGACTGAGAGAGAGACAGGGACTGAGAGAGTCACAGGGACCGAGTAAGACACAGGGACCGAGAGAGACACAGGGACCGAGAGAGAGACACAGGGACTGAGAGAGAGACAGGGACCAAGAGAGACACAGGGATCGAGAGAGACACAGGGACCGAGAGAGAGACACAGGGATCGAGAGAGACACAGGGACCGAGAGAGACACAGGGACCGAGTGAGACACAGTGACCGAGAGAGACACAGGGACCGACAGAGAGATACAGGGACCGAGAGAGAGACAGGGACCGAGAGAGAGACACAGGGACCGAGAGAAAGACACAGGGACCGAGAGCGAGACACAGGGACCGAGAGAGACACAGGGAGCAAGGGAGAGACACAGGGACCGAGAGAGAGACACAGGGACCGAGAAAGAGACACAGGGACTGAGAGAGAGACAGGGACCGAGAGAGACACAGAGAGTAAGATAGAGAGACAGGGACCGAGAGAGACACCGGGACCGAAAGAGACACAGGGACCGAGAGAGAGAGACACAGGGACCGAGAGCGAGACACAGTGACTGAGAGAGAGACAGGGACAAAGTGAAACACATGGACCACGAGAGACGCAGAGAGCAAGATAGAGAGAGACAGGGACCGAGAAAGAGACACCGGGACCGAGAGAGACACAGGGACCGAGAGAGAGACAGGGACCGAGAGAGAGACTCAGAGACTGAGAGAGAGACAGGGACTGAGAGAGTCACAGGGACCGAGTAAGACACAGGGACCGAGTGAGACACAGGGACTGAGAGAGAGACACAGGGACTGAGAGAGAGACAGGGACCGAGAGAGAGACACAGGGACCGAGAGAGAGACACAGGGATCGAGAGAGACAGAGGGACCGAGACAGAGTCAGGTACCGAGTGAGAAATACAGGGACCGAGTGAGAAACAGTGACCAAGAGAGAGACACAGGGACCAAGAGAGACATAGTGACCGAGAGAGAGTGACAGGGACCGAGAGAGAGACAGAGGGACCGACAGAGAGACACAGTGACCAAGAGAGAGACACAGGGACCGAGAGAGAGACACAGGGACCGACAGAGACATCGGGACCAAGAGAGACACAGGGACCGAGAGAGAGACACAGGGATGGAGAGAGAGACACAGGGACCGAGAGTGAGACACAGGGACCGAGAGAGACACAGGGACTGAGAGAGACACAGGGACCAAGAGAGAGACACAGGGTCTTAGAGAGAGTCACAGGGACCGAGAGGGAGACAGGGACCGAGTGAGACACAGGGACTGAGAGAGTGACAGGGACCGTGAGAGAGACAGGGACCGAGAGAGACTCCGGGACAGAGAGAGACATGGGGTGAGAGAGAGACACAGGGACTGAGAGAGAGACAGGGACCGAGAGAGACACAAATAGTAAGATAGAGAGACAGGGACCGAGAGAGACAGCGGGACCGAGAGAGTCACAGGGACCGAGAGAGAGACAGGGACCGAGAGAGAGACATAGGGACCGAGAGAGAGACACAGGGACCGAGAGCGAGACACAATGACCGAGAGAGAGACACAGGGACCGAGAGAGACACAGGGACCGAGAGAGACACCGGGACCGAGAGAGACACAGGGACCGAGAGAGAGACAGGGACCGAGAGAGAGATTCAGAGACTGAGAGAGAGCCAGGGACTGAGAGAGTCACAGGGACCAAGTAAGACACAGGGACCGAGAGAGACACAGGGACCGAGAGAGAGACACAGGGACTGAGAGAGAGACAGGGACCGAGAGAGACACAGGGATCGAGAGAGACACAGGGACCAAGAGAGACACAGGGACTGAGAGAGACACAGGGACCAAGAGAGATACACAGGGTCTGAGAGAGAGGCACAGGGACCGAGAGGGAGACAGGGACCGAGTGAGACACAGGGACTGAGAGAGTGACAGGGACCGTGATGGAGACAGGGACCGAGAGAGACTCCAGGACAGAGAGAGACATGGGGTGAGAGAGAGACACAGGGACAGAGAGAAACAGGGACCGAGAGAGACACAGATAGTAAGATAGAGAGACAGGGACCGAGAGAGACAGCGGGACCGAGAGAGTCACAGGGACCGAGAGAGAGACAGGGACCGAGAGAGAGACATAGGGACTGAGAGAGAGACAGGGACCGAGAGAGACACAGGGATCGAGAGAGACACAGGGACCGAGAGAGAGACACAGGGACCGAGAGAGACACCGGGACCGAGAGAGACACAGGGGTGAGAGAGAGACACAGGGACAGAGAGAGACACAGGGACCGAGTGAGACACAGTGACCGAGAGAGACACAGGGACCGACAGAGAGATACAGGGACCGAGAGAGAGACAGGGACCGAGAGCGAGACACAGGGACCGAGAGAGACACAGGGAGCAAGGGAGAGACACAGGGACCGAGAGAGAGACACAGGGACCGAGAAAGAGTCACAGGGACTGAGAGAGAGACAGGGACCGAGAGAAACACAGAGAGTAAGATAAACAGACAGGGACCGAGAGAGACACCGGGACCTAAAGAGACACAGGAACCAAGAGAGAGACAGGGACCGAGAGAGAGACTCAGAGACTGAGAGAGAGACACAGGGACCGAGAGCGAGACACAGTGACCGAGAGAGAGACAGGGACAAAGTGAGACACAGGGACCAAGAGAGACGCAGAGAGCAAGAGAGAGAGAGACAGGGACCGAGAGAGACATCGGGACCGAGAGAGACACAGGGGTGAGAGAGAGACACAGGGACCGAGAGAGACACAGGGACCGAGTGAGACACAGCGACCGAGAGAGACACAGGGACCGAGTGAGACACTGGGAACCAGAGAGAGACACAGGGTCGGAGAGAGAGACACAGTGACCGAGAGAGAGACAGGGACAAAGTGAGACACAGGGACCGAGACAGACACAGGGACCGAGAGAGAGACATAGGGACCGAGAGCGAGACACAGGGACCGAGAAAGAGACACAGGGACTGAGAGAGACACAGGGACCGAGAGAGAGACAGGGACCGAGAGAGAGACATAGGGACCGAGAGCGAGACACAGTGACCGAGAGAGAGACAGGGACAAAGTGAGACACAGGGACCGAGAGAGACGCAGAGAGCAAGAGAGAGAGAGACAGGGACCGAGAAAGAGACAGGGACCGAGAGAGAGACTCAGAGACTGAGAGAGAGACAGGGACTGAGAGAGTCACAGGGACCGAGTAAGACACAGGGACCGAGAGAGACACAGGGACCGAGAGAGAGACAGGGACCGATAGACAGACATAGGGACCGAGAGAGAGACACAGGGACCGAGAGCGAGACACAGTGACCGAGAGAGAGACAGGGACAAAGTGAGACACAGGGACCGAGAGAGACGCAGAGAGCAAGGGAGAGACACAGGGACCGAGAGAGAGAGACAGGGACCGAGAAAGAGACAGGGACCGAGAGAGAGACTCAGAGACTGAGAGAGAGACAGGGACTGAGAGAGTCACAGGGACCGAGTAAGACACAGGGACCGAGAGAGAGACAGGGACCGAGAGAGAGACTCAGAGACTGAGAGAGAGACAGGGACTGAGAGAGTCACATGGACCGAGTAAGACACAGGGACCGAGAGAGACACAGGGACCGAGAGAGACACAGGGACCGAGAGAGACACAGGGACCGAGAGAGAGACAGGGACCGAGTGAGACACAGGGACCCAGAGAGAGACAGGGACCGAGTGAGACACAGGGACCCAGAGAGAGACACAGGGACCGAGAGAGAGACACAGGGACCGAGAGAGACATCGGGACCGAGAGAGACATAGGGACCGAGAAAGAGACACAGGGACCGAGAGAGAGACACAGGGATGGAGAGAGAGACACTGGGACCGAGAGTGAGACACAGGGACCGAGAGAGACACAGGGACTGAGAGAGACACAGGGACCAAGAGAGAGACACAGGGTCTGAGAGAGAGGCACAGGGACCGAGAGGGAGACAGGGACCGAGTGAGACACAGGGACTGAGAGAGTGACAGGGACCGTGAGAGAGACAGGGACCGAGAGAGACTCCGGGACAGAGAGAGACATGGGGTGAGAGAGAGACACAGGGACTGAGAGAGAGACAGGGACCGAGAGAGACACAGATAGTAAGATAGAGAGACAGGGACCGAGAGAGACAGCGGGACCGAGAGAGTCACAGGGACCGAGAGAGACACAGGGACCGAGACAGAGTCAGGTACCGAGTGAGAAATACAGGGACCGAGTGAGACACAGTGACCAAGAGAGAGACACAGGGACCAAGAGAGACATAGTGACCGAGAGAGACACAGGGACCGAGAGAGAAACAGGGACCGAGTGAGACACAGGGACCCAGAGAGAGACAGGGACCGAGTGAGACACAGGGACCCAGAGAGAGACACAGGGACCGAGAGAGAGACACAGGGACCGAGAGAGACATCGGGACCGAGAGAGACACAGGGACCGAGAGAGAGACACAGGGACCGAGAGAGAGACACAGGGATGGAGAGAGAGACACTGGGACCGAGAGTGAGACACAGGGACCGAGAGAGACACAGGGACTGAGAGAGACACAGGGACCAAGAGAGAGACACAGGGTCTGAGAGAGAGGCACAGGGACCGAGAGGGAGACAGGGACCGAGTGAGACACAGGGACTGAGAGAGTGACAGGGACCGTGAGAGAAACAGGGACCGAGAGAGACTCCGGGACAGAGAGAGACATGGGGTGAGAGAGAGACACAGGGACTGAGAGAGAGACAGGGACCGAGAGAGACACAGATAGTAAGATAGAGAGACAGGGACCGAGAGAGAGACAGGGACCGAGAGAGAGACAGAGGGACTGAGAGAGAGACAGGGACCGAGAGAGAGACACAGGGACCGAGAGAGAGACACAGGGACCGAGAAAGAGACACAGGGACTGAGAGAGAGACAGGGACCGAGAGAGACACAGAGAGTAAGATAGAGAGACAGGGACCGAGAAAGAGACAGGGACCGAGAGAGAGACTCAGAGACTGAGAGAGAGACAGGGACTGAGAGAGTCACAGGGACCGAGTAAGACACAGGGACCGAGAGAGAGACAGGGACCGAGAGAGAGACATAGGGACTGAGAGAGAGACAGGGACCGAGAGAGACACAGGGATCGAGAGAGACACAGGGACCGAGAGAGAGACACAGGGACCGAGAGAGACACCGGGACCGAGAGAGACACAGGGGTGTGAGAGAGAGACACAGGGACAGAGAGAGACACAGGGACCGAGAGAGACACAGGGACCGACAGAGAGATGCAGGGACCGAGAGAGAGACAGGGACCGAGAGAGAGACACAGGGACCGAGAGAATGACAAAGGGACCGAGAGCGAGACACAGGGACCGAGAGAGACACAGGGAGCAAGGGAGAGACACAGGGACCGAGAGAGAGACACAGGGACCGAGAAAGAGATACAGGGACTGAGAGAGAGACAGGGACCGAGAGAAACACAGAGAGTAAGATAAACAGACAGGGACCTAAAGAGACACAGGGACCGAGAGAGAGACAGGGACCGAGAGAGAGACACAGGGACCGAGAGAGAGACACAGGGACCGAGAGCGAGACACAGTGACCGAGAGAGAGACAGGGACAAAGTGAGACACAGGGACCGAGAGAGACACCGGGGTGAGAGAGAGACACAGGGACGGAGAGAGACACAGGGACCGAGTGAGACACAGCGACCGAGAGAGACACAGGGACCGAGTGAGACACTGGGAACCAGAGAGAGACACAGGGACCGAGAGAGACACAGGGACCAAGAGAGAGACACAGGGTCTGAGAGAGAGGCACAGGGACCGAGAGGGAGACAGGGACCGAGTGAGACACAGGGACTGAGAGAGTGACAGGGACCGTGAGAGAGACAGGGACCGAGAGAGACTCCGGGACAGAGAGAGACATGGGGTGAGAGAGAGACACAGGGACTGAGAGAGAGACAGGGACCGAGAGAGACACAGATAGTAAGATAGAGAGACAGGGACCGAGAGAGACAGCGGGACCGAGAGAGTCACAGGGACCGAGAGAGACACAGGGACCGAGACAGAGTCAGGTACCGAGTGAGAAATACAGGGACCGAGTGAGACACAGTGACCAAGAGAGAGACACAGGGACCAAGAGAGACATAGTGACCGAGAGAGACACAGGGACCGAGAGAGAAACAGGGACCGAGTGAGACACAGGGACCCAGAGAGAGACAGGGACCGAGTGAGACACAGGGACCCAGAGAGAGACACAGGGACCGAGAGAGAGACACAGGGACCGAGAGAGACATCGGGACCGAGAGAGACACAGGGACCGAGAGAGAGACACAGGGACCGAGAGAGAGACACAGGGATGGAGAGAGAGACACTGGGACCGAGAGTGAGACACAGGGACCGAGAGAGACACAGGGACTGAGAGAGACACAGGGACCAAGAGAGAGACACAGGGTCTGAGAGAGAGGCACAGGGACCGAGAGGGAGACAGGGACCGAGTGAGACACAGGGACTGAGAGAGTGACAGGGACCGTGAGAGAAACAGGGACCGAGAGAGACTCCGGGACAGAGAGAGACATGGGGTGAGAGAGAGACACAGGGACTGAGAGAGAGACAGGGACCGAGAGAGACACAGATAGTAAGATAGAGAGACAGGGACCGAGAGAGAGACAGGGACCGAGAGAGAGACAGAGGGACTGAGAGAGAGACAGGGACCGAGAGAGAGACACAGGGACCGAGAGAGAGACACAGGGACCGAGAAAGAGACACAGGGACTGAGAGAGAGACAGGGACCGAGAGAGACACAGAGAGTAAGATAGAGAGACAGGGACCGAGAAAGAGACAGGGACCGAGAGAGAGACTCAGAGACTGAGAGAGAGACAGGGACTGAGAGAGTCACAGGGACCGAGTAAGACACAGGGACCGAGAGAGAGACAGGGACCGAGAGAGAGACATAGGGACTGAGAGAGAGACAGGGACCGAGAGAGACACAGGGATCGAGAGAGACACAGGGACCGAGAGAGAGACACAGGGACCGAGAGAGACACCGGGACCGAGAGAGACACAGGGGTGTGAGAGAGAGACACAGGGACAGAGAGAGACACAGGGACCGAGAGAGACACAGGGACCGACAGAGAGATGCAGGGACCGAGAGAGAGACAGGGACCGAGAGAGAGACACAGGGACCGAGAGAATGACAAAGGGACCGAGAGCGAGACACAGGGACCGAGAGAGACACAGGGAGCAAGGGAGAGACACAGGGACCGAGAGAGAGACACAGGGACCGAGAAAGAGATACAGGGACTGAGAGAGAGACAGGGACCGAGAGAAACACAGAGAGTAAGATAAACAGACAGGGACCTAAAGAGACACAGGGACCGAGAGAGAGACAGGGACCGAGAGAGAGACACAGGGACCGAGAGAGAGACACAGGGACCGAGAGCGAGACACAGTGACCGAGAGAGAGACAGGGACAAAGTGAGACACAGGGACCGAGAGAGACACCGGGGTGAGAGAGAGACACAGGGACGGAGAGAGACACAGGGACCGAGTGAGACACAGCGACCGAGAGAGACACAGGGACCGAGTGAGACACTGGGAACCAGAGAGAGACACAGGGACCGAGAGAGACACAGGGACCAAGAGAGAGACACAGGGTCTGAGAGAGAGGCACAGGGACCGAGAGGGAGACAGGGACCGAGTGAGACACAGGGACTGAGAGAGTGACAGGGACCGTGAGAGAGACAGGGACCGAGAGAGACTCCGGGACAGAGAGAGACATGGGGTGAGAGAGAGACACAGGGACTGAGAGAGAGACAGGGACCGAGAGAGACACAGATAGTAAGATAGAGAGACAGGGACCGAGAGAGACAGCGGGACCGAGACAGAGTCAGGTACCGAGAGAGAGACAGGGACCGAGAGAGTCACAGGGACCGAGAGAGACACAGGGACCGAGACAGAGTCAGGTACCGAGTGAGAAATACAGGGACCGAGTGAGACACAGTGACCAAGAGAGAGACACAGGGACCAAGAGAGACATAGTGACCGAGAGAGACACAGGGACCGAGAGAGAGACAGGGACCGAGTGAGACACAGGGACCCAGAGAGAGACAGGGACCGAGTGAGACACAGGGACCCAGAGAGAGACACAGGGACCGAGAGAGAGACACAGGGACCGAGAGAGACATCGGGACCGAGAGAGACACAGGGACCGAGAGAGAGACACAGGGACCGAGAGAGAGACACAGGGATGGAGAGAGAGATACTGGGACCGAGAGTGAGACACAGGGACCGAGAGAGACACAGGGACTGAGAGAGACACAGGGACCAAGAGAGAGACACAGGGTCTGAGAGAGAGGCACAGGGACCGAGAGGGAGACAGGGACCGAGTGAGACACAGGGACCCAGAGAGAGACAGGGACCGAGTGAGACACAGGGACCCAGAGAGAGACACAGGGACCGAGAGAGAGACACAGGGACCGAGAGAGACATCGGGACCGAGAGAGACATAGGGACCGAGAGAGAGACACAGGGACCGAGAGAGAGACACAGGGATGGAGAGAGAGACACTGGGACCGAGAGTGAGACACAGGGACCGAGAGAGACACAGGGACTGAGAGAGACACAGGGACCAAGAGAGAGACACAGGGTCTGAGAGAGAGGCACAGGGACCGAGAGGGAGACAGGGACCGAGTGAGACACAAGGACTGAGAGAGTGACAGGGACCGTGAGAGAGACAGGGACCGAGAGAGACTCCGGGACAGAGAGAGACATGGGGTGAGAGAGAGACACAGGGACTGAGAGAGAGACAGGGACCGAGAGAGACACAGATAGTAAGATAGAGAGACAGGGACCGAGAGAGACAGCGGGACCGAGAGAGTCACAGGGACCGAGAGAGACACAGGGACCGAGACAGAGTCAGGTACCGAGTGAGAAATACAGGGACCGAGTGAGACACAGTGACCAAGAGAGAGACACAGGGACCAAGAGAGACATAGTGACCGAGAGAGACACAGGGACCGAGAGAGAAACAGGGACCGAGTGAGACACAGGGACCCAGAGAGAGACAGGGACCGAGTGAGACACAGGGACCCAGAGAGAGACACAGGGACCGAGAGAGAGACACAGGGACCGAGAGAGACATCGGGACCAAGAGAGACACAGGGACCGAGAGAGAGACACAGGGACCGAGAGAGAGACACAGGGATGGAGAGAGAGACACTGGGACCGAGAGTGAGACACAGGGACCGAGAGAGACACAGGGACTGAGAGAGACACAGGGACCAAGAGAGAGACACAGGGTCTGAGAGAGAGGCACAGGGACCGAGAGGGAGACAGGGACCGAGTGAGACACAGGGACTGAGAGAGTGACAGGGACCGTGAGAGAAACAGGGACCGAGAGAGACTCCGGGACAGAGAGAGACATGGGGTGAGAGAGAGACACAGGGACTGAGAGAGAGACAGGGACCGAGAGAGACACAGATAGTAAGATAGAGAGACAGGGACCGAGAGAGAGACAGGGACCGAGAGAGAGACAGAGGGACTGAGAGAGAGACAGGGACCGAGAGAGAGACACAGGGACCGAGAGAGAGACACAGGGACCGAGAAAGAGACACAGGGACTGAGAGAGAGACAGGGACCGAGAGAGACACAGAGAGTAAGATAGAGAGACAGGGACCGAGAAAGAGACAGGGACCGAGAGAGAGACTCAGAGACTGAGAGAGAGACAGGGACTGAGAGAGTCACAGGGACCGAGTAAGACACAGGGACCGAGAGAGAGACAGGGACCGAGAGAGAGACATAGGGACTGAGAGAGAGACAGGGACCGAGAGAGACACAGGGATCGAGAGAGACACAGGGACCGAGAGAGAGACACAGGGACCGAGAGAGACACCGGGACCGAGAGAGACACAGGGGTGTGAGAGAGAGACACAGGGACAGAGAGAGACACAGGGACCGAGAGAGACACAGGGACCGACAGAGAGATACAGGGACCGAGAGAGAGACAGGGACCGAGAGAGAGACACAGGGACCGAGAGAATGACAAAGGGACCGAGAGCGAGACACAGGGACCGAGAGAGACACAGGGAGCAAGGGAGAGACACAGGGACCGAGAGAGAGACACAGGGACCGAGAAAGAGACACAGGGACTGAGAGAGAGACAGGGACCGAGAGAAACACAGAGAGTAAGATAAACAGACAGGGACCGAGAGAGACACCGGGACCAAAAGAGACACAGGGACCGAGAGAGAGACAGGGACCGAGAGAGATACACAGGGACTGAGAGAGAGACACAGGGACCGAGAGAGAGACACAGGGACCGAGAGCGAGACACAGTGACCGAGAGAGAGACAGGGACAAAGTGAGACACAGGGACCGAGAGAGACACCGGGGTGAGAGAGAGACACAGGGACGGAGAGAGACACAGGGACCGAGTGAGACACAGCGACCGAGAGAGACACAGGGACCGAGTGAGACACTGGGAACCAGAGAGAGACACAGGGACCGAGAGAGACACAGGGACCAAGAGAGAGACACAGGGTCTGAGAGAGAGGCACAGGGACCGAGAGGGAGACAGGGACCGAGTGAGACACAGGGACTGAGAGAGTGACAGGGACCGTGAGAGAGACAGGGACCGAGAGAGACTCCGGGACAGAGAGAGACATGGGGTGAGAGAGAGACACAGGGACTGAGAGAGAGACAGGGACCGAGAGAGACACAGATAGTAAGATAGAGAGACAGGGACCGAGAGAGACAGCGGGACCGAGACAGAGTCAGGTACCGAGAGAGAGACAGGGACCGAGAGAGTCACAGGGACCGAGAGAGACACAGGGACCGAGACAGAGTCAGGTACCGAGTGAGAAATACAGGGACCGAGTGAGACACAGTGACCAAGAGAGAGACACAGGGACCAAGAGAGACATAGTGACCGAGAGAGACACAGGGACCGAGAGAGAGACAGGGACCGAGTGAGACACAGGGACCCAGAGAGAGACAGGGACCGAGTGAGACACAGGGACCCAGAGAGAGACACAGGGACCGAGAGAGAGACACAGGGACCGAGAGAGACATCGGGACCGAGAGAGACACAGGGACCGAGAGAGAGACACAGGGACCGAGAGAGAGACACAGGGATGGAGAGAGAGATACTGGGACCGAGAGTGAGACACAGGGACCGAGAGAGACACAGGGACTGAGAGAGACACAGGGACCAAGAGAGAGACACAGGGTCTGAGAGAGAGGCACAGGGACCGAGAGGGAGACAGGGACCGAGTGAGACACAGGGACTGAGAGAGTGACAGGGACCGTGAGAGAGACAGGGACCGAGAGAGACTCCGGGACAGAGAGAGACATGGGGTGAGAGAGAGACACAGGGACTGAGAGAGAGACAGGGACCGAGAGAGACTCAGATAGTAAGATAGAGAGACAGGGACCGAGAGAGAGACAGGGACCGAGAGAGAGACAGAGGGACTGAGAGAGAGACAGGGACCGAGAGAGAGACACAGGGACCGAGAGAGAGACAGGGACCGAGAGAGACACAGAGAGTAAGGTAGAGAGACAGGGACCGAGAAAGAGACAGGGACCGAGAGAGAGACTCAGAGACTGAGAGAGAGACAGGGACTGAGAGAGTCACAGGGACCGAGTAAGACACAGGGACCGAGAGAGAGACAGGGACCGAGAGAGAGACATAGGGACTGAGAGAGAGACAGGGACCGAGAGAGACACAGGGATCGAGAGAGACACAGGGACCGAGAGAGAGACACAGGGACTGAGAGAGACACCGGGACCGAGAGAGACACAGGGGTGTGAGAGAGAGACACAGGGACAGAGAGAGACACAGGGACCGAGTGAGACACAGTGACCGAGAGAGACACAGGGACCGACAGAGAGATACAGGGACCGAGAGAGAGACAGGGACCGAGAGAGAGACACAGGGACCGAGAGAATGACAAAGGGACCGAGAGCGAGACACAGGGACCGAGAGAGACACAGGGAGCAAGGGAGAGACACAGGGACCGAGAGAGAGACACAGGGACCGAGAAAGAGACACAGGGACTGAGAGAGAGACAGGGACCGAGAGAAACACAGAGAGTAAGATAAACAGACAGGGACCGAGAGAGACACCGGGACCAAAAGAGACACAGGGACCGAGAGAGAGACAGGGACCGAGAGAGAGACACAGGGACTGAGAGAGAGACACAGGGACCGAGAGAGAGACACAGGGACCGAGAGCGAGACACAGTGACCGAGAGAGAGACAGGGACAAAGTGAGACACAGGGACCGAGAGAGACATCGGGGTGAGAGAGAGACACAGGGACGGAGAGAGACACAGGGACCGAGTGAGACACAGCGACCGAGAGAGACACAGGGACCGAGTGAGACACTGGGAACCAGAGAGAGACACAGGGACCGAGAGAGAGACACAGTGACCGAGAGAGAGACAGGGACAAAGTGAGACACAGGGACCGAGAGAGACGCAGAGAGCAAGAGAGAGAGAGACAGGGACCGAGAGAGAGACAGGGACCGAGAGAGAGACAGAGGGACTGAGAGAGAGACAGGGACCGAGAGAGAGACACAGGGACCGAGAGAGAGACACAGGGACCGAGAAAGAGACACAGGGACTGAGAGAGAGACAGGGACCGAGAGAGACACAGAGAGTAAGATAGAGAGACAGGGACCGAGAGAGACGCAGAGAGCAAGAGAGAGAGAGACAGGGACCGAGAAAGAGACAGGGACCGAGAGAGAGACTCAGAGACTGAGAGAGAGACAGGGACTGAGAGAGTCACAGGGACCGAGTAAGACACAGGGACCGAGAGAGAGACAGGGACCGAGAGAGAGACTCAGACTCTGAGAGAGAGACAGGGACTGAGAGAGTCACAGGGACCGAGTAAGACACAGGGACCGAGAGAGTCACAGGGACCGAGAGAGAGACACAGGGACTGAGAGAGAGACAGGGACCGAGAGAGACACAGGGATCGAGAGAGACACAGGGACCGAGACAGAGTCAGGTACCGAGTGAGAAATACAGGGACCGAGTGAGACACAGTGACCAAGAGAGAGACACAGGGACCAAGAGAGACATAGTGACCGAGAGAGACACAGGGACCGAGAGAGAGACAGGGACCGAGTGAGGCACAGAGACCCAGAGAGAGACAGGGACCGAGTGAGACACTGGGACCCAGAGAGAGACACAGGGACCGAGAGAGAGAGACACAGGGACCGAGAGAGACATCGGGACCGAGAGAGACACAGGGACCGAGAGAGAGACACAGGGACCGAGAGAGAGACACAGGGATGGAGAGAGAGACATAGGGACCGAGAGTGAGACACAGGGACCGAGAGAGACACAGGGACTGAGAGAGACACAGGGACCAAGAGAGAGACACAGGGTCTGAGAGAGAGGCACAGGGACCGAGAGGGACACAGATAGTAAGATAGAGAGACAGGGACCGAGAGAGACAGCGGGACCGAGAGAGTCACAGGGACTGAGAGAGAGACAGGGACCGAGAGAGAGACATAGGGTCTGAGAGAGAGGCACAGGGACCGAGAGGGAGACAGGGACCGAGTGAGACACAGGGACTGAGAGAGTGACAGGGACCGTGAGAGAGACAGGGACCGAGAGAGACTCCGGGACAGAGAGAGACATGGGGTGAAAGAGAGACACAGGGACTGAGAGAGAGACAGGGACCGAGAGAGACACAGATAGTAAGATAGAGAGACAGGGACCGAGAGAGACAGCGGGACCGAGAGAGTCACAGGGACCGAGAGAGAGACAGGGACCGAGAGAGAGACATAGGGACTGAGAGAGAGACAGGGACCGAGAGAGACACAGGGATCGAGAGAGACACAGGGACCGAGAGAGAGACACAGGGACCGAGAGAGACACCGGGACGGAGAGAGACACAGGGGTGTGAGAGAGAGACACAGGGACAGAGAGAGACACAGGGACCGAGTGAGACACAGTGACCGAGAGAGAGACACAGGGACCGACAGAGAGATACAGGGACCGAGAGAGAGACAGGGACCGAGAGAGAGACACAGGGACCGAGAGAAAGACAAAGGGACCGAGAGCGAGACACAGGGACCGAGAGAGACACAGGGAGCAAGGGAGAGACACAGGGACCGAGAGAGAGACACAGGGACCGAGAAAGAGACACAGGGACCGAGAGAGAGACAGGGACCGAGAGAGAGACATAGGGACCGAGAGAGAGACACAGGGACCGAGAGCGAGACACAGTGACCGAGAGAGAGACAGGGACAAAGTGAGACACAGGGACCGAGAGAGACGCAGAGAGCAAGAGAGAGAGAGACTGGGACCGAGAGAGACATCGGGACCGAGAGAGACACAGGGACCGAGAGAGACACAGCGACCGAGAGACACACAGGGACCGAGTGAGACACTGGGAACCAGAGAGAGACACAGGGACCGAGAGAGAGACACAGGGTCCGAGAGAGACATCGGGACCGAGAGAGAGAGACACAGGGACCGAGAGAGAGTCACAGGGACCGAGAGAGTCACAGGGATTGAGCGAGACACAGGGACCAAGACAGAGACAGGTACCGAGTGAGAAATACAGGGACCGAGTGAGACACAGGGACCAAGAGAGAGACACAGGGACCAAGAGAGACACCGTGACCGAGAGAGAGAGAGACAGGGACCGAGAGAGAGACACAGGGTCCGACTAAGAGATACAGTGACCAAGAGAGAGACACAGAGACAGAGAGAGAGACACTGGGACCGAGAGAGACATCGGGACCGAGAGAGACACAGGGACCGAGTGAGACACAGCGACCGAGAGAGACACAGGGACCGAGTGAGACACTGGGAACCAGAGAGAGACACAGGGACCGAGAGAGAGACACAGGGACCGAGAGAGACACAGGGACCGAGTGAGACACTGGGAACCAGAGAGAGACACAGGGACCGAGAGAGACACAGCGACCGAGAGAGACACAGGGACCGAGTGAGACACTGGGAACCAGAGAGAGACACAGGGACCGAGAGAGAGACACAGGGACCGAGAGAGACATCGGGACCGAGAGAGACACAGGGGTGTGAGAGAGACACAGGGACCGAGAGAGACAGAGGGACCGAGTGAGACACAGCGACCGAGAGAGACACAAGGACCGAGAGTGAGACACAGGGATGGAGAGAGAGACACAGGGACCGAGAGAGACACAGGGACTGAGAGAGAAACAGGGTCCGAGTGAGTGACACAGGGACAGAGAGAGAGACACAGGGATCGAGAGAGACACAGGGACCGAGTGAGACACAGCGACCGAGAGAGTCACAGGGACCGAGTGAGACACTGGGAACCAGAGAGAGACACAGGGACCGAGAGAGAGACACAGGGACCGAGAGAGACATCGGGACCGAGAGAGACACAGGGGTGTGAGAGAGACACAGGGACCGAGAGAGACAGAGGGACCGAGTGAGACACAGCGACCGAGAGAGACACAAGGACCGAGAGTGAGACACAGGGATGGAGAGAGAGACACAGGGACCGAGAGAGACACAGGGACTGAGAGAGAAACAGGGTCCGAGTGAGTGACACAGGGACAGAGAGAGAGACACAGGGATCGAGAGAGACACCAGGACCGAGAGAGAGAGACTGGGACCGAGAGAGACACAGGGACCAAGATAGAGACACAGAATCTTAGAGAGAGGCACAGGGACCGAGAGGGAGACAGGGACCGAGTGAGACACAGGGACTGAGAAAGTGACAGGGACCGTGAGAGAGACGGACCGAGAGAGACACCGGGACAGAGAGAGACACAGGGGTGAGAGAGAGACACAGAGACCGAGAGAGAGACACAGGGACCGAGAGAGACACAGGGACCGAGAGAGAGACACAGGGACCGAGTGAGACACAGGGACCGAGAGAGAGACACAGGGATTGAGCGAGTCACAGGGACCGAGGGAGACACAGGGACCGAGAGAGAGACACAGGGACCGAGAGAGAGACACAGTGACCAAGAGAGAGACACAGGGACCAAGTGAGACATAGTGACCGAGAGAGAGAGACAGGGACCGAGAGAGAGACAGAGGGACCGACAGAGAGACACAGTGACCAAGAGAGAGACACAGGGACCGAGAGAGAGACAGGGACCGAGTGAGACACAGGGACCGAGAGAGAGACACAGGGACCGAGAGAGAGAGACACAGGGACCGAGAGTGAGACACAGGGACCGAGAGAGACACAGGGACTGAGAGAGACACAGGGACCAAGAGAGAGACACAGGGTCTTAGAGAGAGGCACAGGGACCGAGAGGGAGCCAGGGACCGAGTGAGACACAGGGACTGAGAGAGTGACAGGGACCGTGAGAGAGACAGGGACCGAGAGAGACTACGGGACAGAGAGAGACATGGGGTGAGAGAGAGACACAGGGACTGAGAGAGAGACAGGGACCGAGAGAGACACAGATAGTAAGATAGAGAGACAGGGACCGAGAGAGACAGCGGGACCGAGAGAGTCACAGGGACCGAGAGAGAGACAGGGACCGAGAGAGAGACATAGGGACTGAGAGAGAGACACAGACCGAGAGAGACACAGGGATCGAGAGAGACACAGGGACCGAGAGAGAGACACAGGGTCCGAGAGAGAAACCGGGACCGAGAGAGACACAGGTGTGTGAGAGAGAGACACAGGGACAGAGAGAGACACAGGGAACGAGTGAGACACAGTGACCGAGAGAGACACAGGGACCGACAGAGAGATATAGGGACCAAGAGAGAGACAGGGACCGAGAGAGAGACACAGGGACCGAGAGAAAGACACAGGGACCGAGAGCGAGACACAGGGACCGAGAGAGACACAGGGACCGAGAGAGAGACACAGGGACCGAGAAAGAGACACAGGGACTGAGAGAGAGACAGGGACCGAGAGAGACACCGGGACCAAAAGAGACACAGGGACCGAGAGCGAGACACAGTGACCGAGAGAGAGACAGGGACAAAGTGAGACACAGGGACCGAGACAGACGCAGAGAGCAAGAGAGAGAGAGACAGGGACCGAGAAAGAGACACCGGGACCGAGAGAGACACAGGGACCGAGAGAGAGACAGGGACCGAGAGAGAGACTCAGAGACTGAGAGAGAGACAGGGACTGAGAGAGTCACAGGGACCGAGTAAGACACAGGGACCGAGAGAGACACAGGGACCGAGAGAGAGACACAGGGACTGAGAGAGAGACAGGGACCGAGAGAGACACAGGGATCGAGAGAGACACAGGGACCGAGACAGAGTCAGGTACCGAGTGAGAAATACAGGGACCGAGTGAGACACAGTGACCAAGAGAGAGACACAGGGACCAAGAGAGACATAGTGACCGAGAGAGAGAGACAGGGACCGAGAGAGAGACAGAGGGACCGACAGAGAGACACAGTGACCAAGAGAGAGACACAGGGACCGAGAGAGAGACAGGGACCGAGTGAGACACAGGGACCCAGAGAGAGACACAGGGACCGAGAGAGAGACACAGGGACCGAGAGAGACATCGGGACCGAGAGAGGCACAGGGACCGAGAGAGAGACACAGGGACCGAGAGAGAGACACAGGAATGGAGAGAGAGACACAGGGACCGAGAGTGATACACAGGGACCGAGAGAGACACAGGAACTGAGAGAGACACAGGGACCAAGAGAGAGACACAGGGTCTTAGAGAGAGGCACAGGGACCGAGAGGGAGACAGGGACCGAGTGAGACACAGGGACTGAGAGAGTGAGAGGGACCGTGAGAGAGACAGGGACCGAGAGAGACTCCGGGACAGAGAGAGACATGGGGTGAAAGAGAGACACAGGGAATGAGAGAGAGACAGGGACCGAGAGAGACTCCGGGACAGAGAGAGACATGGGGTGAAAGAGAGACACAGGGAATGAGAGAGACACAGGGACCGAGAGAGACAACGGGACCGAGAGAGTCACAAGGACCGAGAGAGAGACAGGGACCGAGACAGAGACATAGGGACCGAGAGAGAGACACAGGGACCGAGAGAGAGACACAGGGACCGAGAGAGACACCGGGACCGAGAGAGAGACAGGGACCGAGAGAGAGATTCAGAGACTGAGAGAGAGACAGGGACTGAGAGAGTCACAGGAACCAAGTAAGACACAGGGACCGAGAGAGACACAGGGACCGAGAGAGAGACACAGGGACCAAGAGAGACACAGCGTCCGAGAGAGACACAGGGACCGAGAGAGTCACAGGGATTGAGCGAGTCACAGGGACCGAGAGAGAGAGACACAGGGACCGAGAGAGAGATACAGGGACCGAGAGAGTCACAGGGATTGAGCGAGACACAGGGACCGAGACAGAGACAGGTACCGAGTGAGAAATACACGGACCGAGTGAGACACAGGGACCAAGAGAGAGACACAGGGACCAAGAGAGACACCGTGACCGAGAGAGAGAGACAGGGACCGAGAGAGAGACACAGGGACCGACGGAGAGACACAGTGACGAAGAGAGAGACACAGAGACAGAGAGAGAGACAGGGACCGAGTGAGACACAGGGACCCAGAGAGAGAGACAGGGACCGAGTGAGACACAGGGACCGAGTGAGACACAGCGACCGAGAGAGACACAGGGACCGAGAGAGAGACACAGGGATGGAGAGAGAGAGACACAGGAACCGAGAGAGACACAGGGACTGAGAGAGAAACAGGGTCCGAGTGAGTGACACAGGGACAGAGAGAGAGAGACACAGGGACCGAGAGAGACACCAGGACCGAGAGAGAGAGACTGCGACCGAGAGAGACAGAGGGATCAAGATAGAGACATAGAGTCTTCGAGAGAGGCACAGGGACCGAGAGGGAGACAGGGACCGAGTGAGACACAGTGACCGAGAGAGAGACACAGGGGTGAGAGAGAGACACAGAGACCGAGAGAGAGACACAGGGTCCGAGAGAGACACAGGGACCGAGAGAGAGCCACAGGGACCGAGTGAGACACAGTGACCGAGAGAGAGAGACACAGGGACCGCGAGAGACATAGCGACCGAGAGAGACATAGCGACCGAGAGAGACACACAGACCGAGAGAGACACAGGGGTGAGAGAGAGACACAGGGACCGAGAGAGACACAGGGACCGAGAGAGATACACAGGGACCGAGTGAGACACAGGGACCGAGAGAGAGACACAGGGATTGAGCGAGTCACTGGGACCGAGGGAGACACAGGGACCGAGAGAGAGCCAGGGACCGAGTGAGACACAGGGACTGAGAGAGTGACAGGGACCGTGAGAGAGACAGGGACCGAGAGAGACTCCGGGACAGAGAGAGACATGGGGTGAGAGAGAGACACAGGGACTGAGAGAGAGACAGGGACCGAGAGAGACACAGATAGTAAGATAGAGAGACAGGGACCGAGAGAGACAGCGGGACCGAGAGAGTCACAGGGACCGAGAGAGAGACAGGGACCGAGAGAGAGACATAGGGACTGAGAGAGAGACACAGACCGAGAGAGACACAGGGATCGAGAGAGACACAGGGACCGAGAGAGAGACACAGGGTCCGAGAGAGAAACCGGGACCGAGAGAGACACAGGTGTGTGAGAGAGAGACACAGGGACAGAGAGAGACACAGGGAACGAGTGAGACACAGTGACCGAGAGAGACACAGGGACCGACAGAGAGATATAGGGACCGAGAGAGAGACAGGGACCGAGAGAGAGACACAGGGACCGAGAGAAAGACACAGGGACCGAGAGCGAGACACAGGGACCGAGAGAGACACAGGGACCGAGAGAGAGACTCAGGGACCGAGAAAGAGACACAGGGACTGAGAGAGAGACAGGGACCGAGAGAGACACCGGGACCAAAAGAGACACAGGGACCGAGAGCGAGACACAGTGACCGAGAGAGAGACAGGGACAAAGTGAGACACAGGGACCGAGAGAGACGCAGAGAGCAAGAGAGAGAGAGACAGGGACCGAGAAAGAGACACCGGGACCGAGAGAGACACAGGGACCGAGAGAGAGACAGGGACCGAGAGAGAGACTCAGAGACTGAGAGAGAGACAGGGACTGAGAGAGTCACAGGGACCGAGTAAGACACAGGGACCGAGAGAGACACAGGGACCGAGAGAGAGACACAGGGACTGAGAGAGAGACAGGGACCGAGAGAGACACAGGGATCGAGAGAGACACAGGGACCGAGACAGAGTCAGGTACCGAGTGAGAAATACAGGGACCGAGTGAGACACAGTGACCAAGAGAGAGACACAGGGACCAAGAGAGACATAGTGACCGAGAGAGAGAGACAGGGACCGAGAGAGAGACAGAGGGACCGACAGAGAGACACAGTGACCAAGAGAGAGACACAGGGACCGAGAGAGAGACAGGGACCGAGTGAGACACAGGGACCCAGAGAGAGACACAGGGACCGAGAGAGAGACACAGGGACCGAGAGAGACATCAGGACCGAGAGAGGCACAGGGACCGAGAGAGAGACACAGGGACCGAGAGAGAGACACAGGAATGGAGAGAGAGACACAGGGACCGAGAGTGATACACAGGGACCGAGAGAGACACAGGGACTGAGAGAGACACAGGGACCAAGAGAGAGACACAGGGTCTTAGAGAGAGGCACAGGGACCGAGAGGGAGACAGGGACCGAGTGAGACACAGGGACTGAGAGAGTGACAGGGACCGTGAGAGAGACAGGGACCGAGAGAGACTCCGGGACAGAGAGAGACATGGGGTGAAAGAGAGACACAGGGAATGAGAGAGAGACAGGGACCGAGAGAGACTCCGGGACAGATAGAGACATGGGGTGAAAGAGAGACACAGGGAATGAGAGAGACACAGGGACCGAGAGAGACAACGGGACCGAGAGAGTCACAAGGACCGAGAGAGAGACAGGGACCGAGAGAGAGACATAGGGACCGAGAGAGAGACACAGGGACCGAGAGAGACACAGGGACCGAGAGAGACACCGGGACCGAGAGAGAGACAGGGACCGAGAGAGAGATTCAGAGACTGAGAGAGAGACAGGGACTGAGAGAGTCACAGGAACCAAGTAAGACACAGGGACCGAGAGAGACACAGGGACCGAGAGAGAGACACAGGGACCAAGAGAGACACAGCGTCCGAGAGAGACACAGGGACCGAGAGAGTCACAGGGATTGAGCGAGTCACAGGGACCGAGAGAGAGAGACACAGGGACCGAGAGAGAGATACAGGGACCGAGAGAGTCACAGGGATTGAGCGAGACACAGGGACCGAGACAGAGACAGGTACCGAGTGAGAAATACACGGACCGAGTGAGACACAGGGACCAAGAGAGAGACATAGGGACCAAGAGAGACACCGTGACCGAGAGAGAGAGACAGGGACCGAGAGAGAGACACAGGGACCGACGGAGAGACACAGTGACCAAGAGAGAGACACAGAGTCAGAGAGAGAGACAGGGACCGAGTGAGACACAGGGACCCAGAGAGAGAGACAGGGACCGAGTGAGAGACACAGGGACCGAGAGAGACATCGGGACCGAGAGAGACATGGGTGAGAGAGAGACCCAGGGACCGAGAGAGACACAGGGACCGAGTGAGACACAGCGACCGAGAGAGACACAGGGACCGAGAGAGAGACACAGGGATGGAGAGAGAGAGACACAGGGACCGAGAGAGACACAGGGACTGAGAGAGAAACAGGGTCCGAGTGAGTGACACAGGGACAGAGAGAGAGAGACACAGGGACCGAGAGAGACACCAGGACCGAGAGAGAGAGACTGCGACCGAGAGAGACAGAGGGACCAAGATAGAGGCATAGAGTCTTCGAGAGAGGCACAGGGACCGAGAGGGAGACAGGGACCGAGTGAGACACAGTGACCGAGAGAGAGACACAGGGGTGAGAGAGAGACACAGAGACCGAGAGAGAGACACAGGGTCCGAGAGAGACACAGGGACCGAGAGAGAGCCACAGGGACCGAGTGAGACACAGTGACCGAGAGAGAGACACAGGGACCGCGAGAGACATAGCGACCGAGAGAGACATAGCGACCGAGAGAGACACACGGACCGAGAGAGACACAGGGGTGAGAGAGAGACACAGGGACCGAGAGAGACACAGGGACCGAGAGAGATACACAGGGACCGAGTGAGACACAGGGACCGAGAGAGAGACACAGGGATTGAGCGAGTCACTGGGACCGAGGGAGACACAGGGACCGAGAGAGAGACACAGGGACCGAGAGAGAGACACAGGGACCGAGAGAGAGACACAGGGATTGAGCGAGTGACAGGGACCGAGAGAGAGACACAGGGACCGAGAGAGAGACACAGGTACCGAGAGAGACACAGGGACCGAGAGAGTCACAGGGACCAAGTGAGACACAGGGACCGAGAGAGAGTCACAGGGACTGAGAGACACACAGGGACCGAGAGAGAAACACAGGTACCAAGGGGGACACAGGGACTGAGAGAGACACAGGGTCCGAGAGAGAGACATAGGCACCGAGAGAGAGACACAGACCGAGAGAGAGACACAGGGACCAAGAGAGACACAGGGACCGAGAGAGAGACACAGGGACCGAGAGAGAGACACCGGGACAGAGAGAGAGACAGGGACTGAGTGAGACACAGGAACTGAGAGAGAGAGACAGGGACCGAGTGAGACAAAGGGACTGAGAGAGGCACAGTGACCGAGAGAGACACAGCCACCGAGAGAGAGACACAGGGACCGAGAGAGACACCGGGACCGAGAGAGAGACAGGGACCGAGAGAGAGACAGGGACCGAGAGAGACATAGGGACCGAGAGAGACACCGGGACCGAGAGAGAGACAGGGACCGAGAGAGAGACAGGGACCGAGAGAGACATAGGGACCGAGAGAGAGACAGGGACCGAGTGAGACACAGGGACTGAGAGAGTGACAGGGACCGAGAGAGAGACAGGGACCGAGAGAGAGAGACAGAGGGACTGATAGCGACACTGGGACCGAGAGAGACACAGGGACCGAGAGAGACACAGGGACCGAGAGAGACACAGGGTCCGAGAGAGAGACAGGGACTGAGAGAGAGACACAGGGACCGAGAGAGAGAGTCAAAGGGACCGAGAGAGACACAGGGACCGAGAGAGAGACACAGGTACCGAGAGAGACATAGGGACTGAGAGAGACACAGGGACCGAGAGAGAGACACAGGTACAGAGAGAGAGACACAGTGACCGAGAGAGAGACACAGGGACCGAGAGAGAGACACAGGGACCGATAGAGAGGCAGAGGGACCGAGAGAGAGAGACACAGGGACCGAGTGAGACACAGGGACTGAGATAGTGACAGGGACCGAGAGAGAGACAGGGACCGAGAGAGACACAGGGACCGAGAGAGAGATACAGGCACCGAGACAGAGACACAGGGACCGAGATAGACACAGGCACCGAGACAGAGACACAGGGAACGAGGGAGACACATGGACCGAGAGAGAGACACAGGTTCCGAGAGAGAGTCACAGGGACCGAGAGAGATACAGGGACTGAGAAAGACACAGGGACCGAGAGAGAGACACAGGGACCGAGTGAGAGACATAGGGACTGAGCAAGTCACAGGGACCGAGAGAAACACAGTGACCGAGAGAGAGAGACAGGGACCGAGAGAGAGAGACAGGTACAGAGAGAGAGACACAGTGACCGAGAGAGAGACACAGGGACCGAGAGAGAGACACAGGGACCGATAGAGAGGCAGAGGGACCGAGAGAGAGAGACACAGGGACCGGGTGAGACACAGGGACTGAGATAGTGACAGGGACCGAGAGAGAGACAGGGACCGAGAGAGACACAGGGACCGAGAGAGAGATACAGGCACCGAGACAGAGACACAGGGACCGAGATAGACACAGGCACCGAGACAGAGACACAAGGAACGAGGGAGACACATGGACCGAGAGAGAGACACAGGTTCCGAGAGAGAGTCACAGGTACCGAGAGAGATACAGGGACTGAGAAAGACACAGGGACCGAGAGAGAGACACAGGGACCGAGTGAGAGACAAAGGGACCGAGAGAGACACAGTGACCGAGAGAGAGAGACAGGGACCGAGAGAGAGAGACAGGGACCGAGAGAGTGACACAGGGACCGGGAGAGACACAGGGACCGAGAAAGACACAGGGAGCAAGAGAGTGACACAGGGACCGAGAGAGAGACACAGGGACCGAGAGAAACACAGTGACCGAGGGAGAGAGACAGGGACCGAGAGAGAGAGACAGAGACCGAGAGAGACACAGTGACTGAGAGAGAGACACAGGGAACGAGAGAAACACAGGGACCGAGTGAGACACAGGGGTGAGAGGGAGACACAGGGACCGATAGTGACACAGTGACCGAGAGAGAGAGACACAGGGACCGAGTGAGACACAGGGACCGAGGGAGAGAGACACAGGGACCGAGAGAGAGAGACACAGGGACCGAGAGAGAGACACAGGGACCGAGAGAGACACAGGGACTGAGAGAGACACAGGGACAAAGAGAGAAACAGGGACCGAGTGAGACACAGGGACCGAGAGAGACACAGGGACTGAAAGAGAGAGACACAGGGACCGAGAGAGAGACACAAGGACTGAGAGAGACACAGGGACCGAGTGAGGCACAGGGACCGAGAGAGACACAGGGACCGAGAGAGACACAGGGACCGAGGGAGAGACACAGGGACTGAGAGAGAGAGACACAGGGACCGAGAGAGAGAGACACAAGGACCGAGAGAGACACAGGGACCGAGTGAGACACAGTGGTGAGAAGGAGACACAGGGACCGAGCGAGACACAGGGACCGAGTGAGACACAGTGGTGAGAAGGAGACACAGCGTCCGAGAGAGACACTGGGACCGAGAGAGGGAGATAAAGGGACCGAGTGAGAGACACAGGGACTGAGCGAGTCACCGGGTCCGAGAGAGACACAGGGACCGAGAGAGAGACAGGGACCGGGGGAGAGAGACACAGGGACCGAGAGAGACACACAGGGACCGAGTGAGAGACACAGGGACTGAGCGAGTCACAGGGACCGAGAGAGACACAGGGACCGAGAGAGAGACACAGGGACCGAGAGAGACAGAGGGACCGAGTGAGACACAGCGACCGAGAGAGACACAAGGACCGAGAGTGAGACACAGGGATGGAGAGAGAGACACAGGGACCGAGAGAGACACAGGGACTGAGAGAGAAACAGGGTCCGAGTGAGTGACACAGGGACAGAGAGAGAGACACAGGGATCGAGAGAGACACCAGGACCGAGAGAGAGAGACTGGGACCGAGAGAGACACAGGGACCAAGATAGAGACACAGAATCTTAGAGAGAGGCACAGGGACCGAGAGGGAGACAGGGACCGAGTGAGATACAGGGACTGAGAAAGTGACAGGGACCGTGAGAGAGACGGACCGAGAGAGACACCGGGACAGAGAGAGACACAGGGGTGAGAGAGAGACACAGAGACCGAGAGAGAGACACAGGGACCGAGAGAGACACAGGGACCGAGAGAGAGACACAGGTACCGAGTGAGACACAGGGACCGAGAGAGAGACACAGGGATTGAGCGAGTCACAGGGACCGAGGGAGACACAGGGACCGAGAGAGAGACACAGGGACCGAGAGAGAGACACAGTGACCAAGAGAGAGACACAGGGACCAAGTGAGACATAGTGACCGAGGGAGAGAGACAGGGACCGAGAGAGAGACAGAGGGACCGACAGAGAGACACAGTGACCAAGAGAGAGACACAGGGACCGAGAGAGAGAGACAGGGACCGAGTGAGACACAGGGACCGAGAGAGAGACACAGGGACCGAGAGAGAGAGACACAGGGACCGAGAGTGAGACACAGGGATCGAGAGAGACACAGGGACTGAGAGAGACACAGGGACCAAGAGAGAGACACAGGGTCTTAGAGAGAGGCACAGGGACCGAGAGGGAGCCAGGGACCGAGTGAGACACAGGGACTGAGAGAGTGACAGGGACCGTGAGAGAGACAGGGACCGAGAGAGACTCCGGGACAGAGAGAGACATGGGGTGAGAGAGAGACACAGGGACTGAGAGAGAGACAGGGACCGAGAGAGACACAGATAGTAAGATAGAGAGACAGGGACCGAGAGAGACAGCGGGACCGAGAGAGTCACAGGGACCGAGAGAGAGACAGGGACCGAGAGAGAGACATAGGGACTGAGAGAGAGACACAGACCGAGAGAGACACAGGGATCGAGAGAGACACAGGGACCGAGAGAGAGACACAGGGTCCGAGAGAGAAACCGGGACCGAGAGAGACACAGGTGTGTGAGAGAGAGACACAGGGACAGAGAGAGACACAGGGAACGAGTGAGACACAGTGACCGAGAGAGACACAGGGACCGACAGAGAGATACAGGGTCCGAGAGAGAGACAGGGACCGAGAGAGAGACACAGGGACCGAGAGAAAGACACAGGGACCGAGAGCGAGACACAGGGACCGAGAGAGACACAGGGACCGAGAGAGAGACACAGGGACCGAGAAAGAGACACAGGGACTGAGAGAGAGACAGGGACCGAGAGAGACACCGGGACCAAAAGAGACACAGGGACCGAGAGCGAGACACAGTGACCGAGTGAGAGACAGGGACAAAGTGAGACACAGGGACCGAGAGAGACGCAGAGAGCAAGAGAGAGAGAGACAGGGACCGAGAAAGAGACACCGGGACCGAGAGAGACACAGGGACCGAGAGAGAGACAGGGACCGAGAGAGAGACTCAGAGACTGAGAGAGAGACAGGGACTGAGAGAGTCACAGGGACCGAGTAAGACACAGGGACCGAGAGAGACACAGGGACCGAGAGAGAGACACAGGGACTGAGAGAGAGACAGGGACCGAGAGAGACACAGGGATCGAGAGAGACACAGGGACCGAGACAGAGTCAGGTACCGAGTGAGAAATACAGGGACCGAGTGAGACACAGTGACCAAGAGAGAGACACAGGGACCAAGAGAGACATAGTGACCGAGAGAGAGAGACAGGGACCGAGAGAGAGACAGAGGGAACGACAGAGAGACACAGTGACCAAGAGAGAGACACAGGGACCGAGAGAGAGACAGGACCGAGAGAGAGACAGGACCGAGTGAGACACAGGGACCCAGAGAGAGACACAGGGACCGAGAGAGAGACACAGGGACCGAGAGAGACATCGGGACCGAGAGAGGCACAGGGACCGAGAGAGAGACACAGGGACCGAGAGAGAGACACAGGAATGGAGAGAGAGACACAGGGACCGAGAGTGATACACAGGGACCGAGAGAGACACAGGGACTGAGAGAGACACAGGGACCAAGAGAGAGACACAGGGTCTTAGAGAGAGGCACAGGGACCGAGAGGGAGACAGGGACCGAGTGAGACACAGGGACTGAGAGAGTGACAGGGACCGTGAGAGAGACAGGGACCGAGAGAGACTCCGGGACAGAGAGAGACATGGGGTGAAAGAGAGACACAGGGAGTGAGAGAGAGACAGGGACCGAGAGAGACTCCGGGACAGAGAGAGACATGGGGTGAAAGAGAGACACAGGGAATGAGAGAGACACAGGGACCGAGAGAGACAACGGGACCGAGAGAGTCACAAGGACCGAGAGAGAGACAGGGACCGAGAGAGAGACATAGGGACCGAGAGAGAGACACAGGGACCGAGAGAGACACAGGGACCGAGAGAGACACCGGGACCGAGAGAGAGACAGGGACCGAGAGAGAGATTCAGAGACTGAGAGAGAGACAGGGACTGAGAGAGTCACAGGAACCAAGTAAGACACAGGGACCGAGAGAGACACAGGGACCGAGAGAGAGACACAGGGACCAAGAGAGACACAGCGTCCGAGAGAGACACAGGGACCGAGAGAGTCACAGGGATTGAGCGAGTCACAGGGACCGAGAGAGAGAGACACAGGGACCGAGAGAGAGATACAGGGACCGAGAGAGTCACAGGGATTGAGCGAGACACAGGGACCGAGACAGAGACAGGTACCGAGTGAGAAATACACGGACCGAGTGAGACACAGGGACCGAGAGAGAGAGACAGGGACCAAGAGAGACACCGTGACCGAGAGAGAGAGACAGGGACCGAGAGAGAGACACAGGGACCGACGGAGAGTCACAGTGACCAAGAGAGAGACACAGAGACAGAGAGAGAGACAGGGACCGAGTGAGACACAGGGACCCAGAGAGAGAGAGGGACCGAGTGAGAGACACAGGGACCGAGAGAGACATCGGGACCGAGAGAGACATGGGTGAGAGAGAGACCCAGGGACCGAGAGAGACACAGGGACCGAGTGAGACACAGCGACCGAGAGAGACACAGGGACCGAGAGAGAGACACAGGGATGGAGAGAGAGAGACACAGGGACCGAGAGAGACACCAGGACCGAGAGAGAGAGACTGCGACCGAGAGAGACACAGGGACCAAGATAGAGACATAGAGTCTTCGAGAGAGGCACAGGGACCGAGAGGGAGACAGGGACCGAGTGAGACACAGTGACCGAGAGAGAGACACAGGGGTGAGAGAGAGACACAGAGACCGAGAGAGAGACACAGGGTCCGAGAGAGACACAGGGACCGAGAGAGAGCCACAGGGACCGAGTGAGACACAGTGACCGAGAGAGAGACACAGGGACCGCGAGAGACATAGCGACCGAGAGAGACATAGCGACCGAGAGAGACACACGGACCGAGAGAGACACAGGGGTGAGAGAGAGACACAGGGACCGAGAGAGACACAGGGACCGAGAGAGATACACAGGGACCGAGTGAGACACAGGGACCGAGAGAGAGACACAGGGATTGAGCGAGTCACTGGGACCGAGGGAGACACAGGGACCGAGAGAGAGACACAGGGACCGAGAGAGAGACACAGGGACCGAGAGAGAGACACAGGGATTGAGCGAGTGACAGGGACCGAGAGAGAGACACAGGGACCGAGAGAGAGACACAGGTACCGAGAGAGACACAGGGACCGAGAGAGTCACAGGGACCAAGAGAGACACAGGGACCGAGAGAGACTCACAGGGACTGAGAGACACACAGGGACCGAGAGAGAAACACAGGTACCAAGGGGGACACAGGGACTGAGAGAGACACAGGGTCCGAGAGAGAGACATAGGCACCGAGAGAGAGACACAGACCGAGAGAGAGACACAGGGACCAAGAGAGACACAGGGACCGAGAGAGAGACACAGGGACCGAGAGAGAGACACCGGGACAGAGAGAGAGACAGGGACCGAGTGAGACACAGGAACTGAGAGAGAGAGACAGGGACCGAGTGAGACAAAGGGACTGAGAGAGGCACAGTGACCGAGAGAGACACAGCCACCGAGAGAGAGACACAGGGACCGAGAGAGACACCGGGACCGAGAGAGAGACAGGGACCGAGAGAGAGACAGGGACCGAGAGAGACACAGGGACCGAGAGAGAGACACAGTGACCGAGAGAGACATAGGGACCGAGAGAGAGACACAGGGACCGAGAGAGACACGGACTGAGAGAGACACAGGGACCGAGAGAGAGACACAGTGACCGAGAGAGACACAGGGACCGAGAGTGAGACACAGGGACCGAGAGAGACACAGGGACCGAGAGAGATACAGGGACTGAGAGAGACACAAGGGCGGGGAGAGAGACACAGGGACCGAGAGAGAGACACAGGGTCTTAGAGAGAGCCACAGGGACCGAGAGGGAGACAGGGACCGAGTGAGACACAGGGACTGAGAGAGTGACAGGGACCGAGAGAGAGACAGGGACCGAGAGAGAGAGACAGAGGGACTGATAGCGACACTGGGACCGAGAGAGACACAGGGACCGAGAGAGACACAGGGACCGAGAGAGACACAGGGTCCGAGAGAGAGACAGGGACTGAGAGAGAGACACAGGGACCGAGAGAGAGAGAGTCAAAGGGACCGAGAGAGACACAGGGACCGAGAGAGAGACACAGGTACCGAGAGAGACATAGGGACTGAGAGAGACACAGGGACCGAGAGAGAGACACAGGTACAGAGAGAGAGACACAGTGACCGAGAGAGAGACACAGGGACCGAGAGAGAGACACAGGGACCGATAGAGAGGCAGAGGGACCGAGAGAGAGAGACACAGGGACCGAGTGAGACACAGGGACTGAGATAGTGACAGGGACCGAGAGAGAGACAGGGACCGAGAGAGACACAGGGACCGAGAGAGAGATACAGGCACCGAGACAGAGACACAGGGACCGAGATAGACACAGGCACCGAGACAGAGACACAGGGAACGAGGGAGACACATGGACCGAGAGAGAGACACAGGTTCCGAGAGAGAGTCACAGGGACCGAGAGAGATACAGGGACTGAGAAAGACACAGGGACCGAGAGAGAGACACAGGGACCGAGTGAGAGACATAGGGACTGAGCAAGTCACAGGGACCGAGAGAAACACAGTGACCGAGAGAGAGAGACAGGGACCGAGAGAGAGAGACAGGCACAGAGAGAGAGACACAGTGACCGAGAGAGAGAGACACAGGGACCGAGAGAGAGACACAGGGACCGATAGAGAGGCAGAGGGACCGAGAGAGAGAGACACAGGGACCGGGTGAGACACAGGGACTGAGATAGTGACAGGGACCGAGAGAGAGACAGGGACCGAGAGAGACACAGGGACCGAGAGAGCAATACAGGCACCGAGACAGAGACACAGGGACCGAGATAGACACAGGCACCGAGACAGAGACACAAGGAACGAGGGAGACACATGGACCGTGAGAGAGACACAGGTTCCGAGAGAGAGTCACAGGTACCGAGAGAGATACAGGGACTGAGAAAGACACAGGGACCGAGAGAGAGACACAGGGACCGAGTGAGAGACAAAGGGACCGAGAGAGACACAGTGACCGAGAGAGAGAGACAGGGACCGAGAGAGAGAGACAGGGACCGAGAGAGTGACACAGGGACCGGGAGAGACACAGGGACCGAGAAAGACACAGGGAGCAAGAGAGTGACACAGGGACCGAGAGAGAGACACAGGGACCGAGAGAAACACAGTGACCGAGGGAGAGAGACAGGGACCGAGAGAGAGAGACAGAGACCGAGAGAGACACAGTGACTGAGAGAGAGACACAGGGAACGAGAGAAACACAGGGACCGAGTGAGACACAGGGGTGAGAGGGAGACACAGGGACCGATAGTGACACAGGGACCGAGAGAGAGAGACACAGGGACCGAGTGAGACACAGGGACCGAGGGAGAGAGACACAGGGACCGAGAGAGAGAGACACAGGGACCGAGAGAGAGACACAGGGACCGAGAGAGACACAGGGACTGAGAGAGACACAGGGACAAAGAGAGAAACAGGGACCGAGTGAGACACAGGGACCGAGAGAGACACAGGGACTGAGAGAGAGACAGTGACCGAGAGAGACACAGGGACTGAAAGAGAGAGACACAGGGACCGAGAGAGAGACACAAGGACTGAGAGAGACACAGGGACCGAGTGAGGCACAGGGACCGAGAGAGACACAGGGACCGAGAGAGACACAGGGACCGAGGGAGAGAGACACAAGGACCGAGAGAGACACAGGGACCGAGTGAGACACAGTGGTGAGAAGGAGACACAGGGACCGAGCGAGACACAGGGACCGAGTGAGACACAGCGTCCGAGAGAGACACTGGGACCGAGAGAGGGAGATAAAGGGACCGAGTGAGAGACACAGGGACTGAGCGAGTCACCGGGTCCGAGAGAGACACAGGGACCGAGAGAGAGACAGGGAGGGGGGAGAGAGACACAGGGACCGAGAGAGACACACAGGGACCGAGTGAGAGACACAGGGACTGAGCGAGTCACAGGGACCGAGAGAGACACAGGGACCGAGAGAGAGACACAGGGACCGAGAGAGAGACAAAGGGACCGAGAGAGACACAGGGACCGAGTGAGACACAGAGACCGAGAGAGACACAGGGACCGAGAGAGAAACAGTGACCGAGAGAGACACAGGGACTGGGAGAGAGAGACACAGGGACCGAGAGAGAGACAAGGACCAAGAGAATCACAGGGACCGAGTGAGACACAGGGACTGAGAGAGACAGTGACCGAGAGAGGCACAGGGACCGAGAGAGACACAGGGAGCTAGAGAGAGACAGTGACCGAGAGAGACACAGGGACTGAGAGAGAGAGAGAGACAGCGACCGAGAGAGAGATACAAGGACCGAGAGAGACACAGGGACCGAGAGGGAGACACAGGGACCGAGCAGACACAGGGACCGAGAGAGAGACACAGAGACCGCGAGAGAGACACAGGGACCGTGAGAGAGACACAGGGAACAAGAGAGACACAGGTACTGAGTGAGAGACACAGGGACCGAGAGAGAGACAGAGGGACCGAGAGAGAGAGACACAGGGACTGAGAGAGACAGAGGGACTGAGCGAGTCACAGGGACCGAGAGAGACACAGGGACCGAGAGGGAGACAGAGGGACATAGCAGACACAGGGACCGAGAGAGAGACACAGAGACCGAGAGAGAGAAACAGGGACCGAGAGAGAGACAGGGACCGAGAGAGAGACACAGGAACTGAGAGAGAGACACAGGGACTGAGAGAGAGACATAGGAACTGAGAGAGAGACACAGGGACCAAGAGAGACACCAGAACCGAGAGAGACACAGGGGTGAGAGAGAGATACAGGGACCGAGAGGGACACAGTGACCGAGTGAGACACAGAGACCGAGAGAGAGACAGTGACCGAGAGAGACACAGGGACTGGGAGAGAGAGACACATGGACCGAGAGAGAGACACAGGTTCCGAGAGAGAGTCACAGGTACCGAGAGAGATACAGGGACTGAGAAAGACACAGGGACCGAGAGAGAGACACAGGGACCGAGTGAGAGACAAAGGGACCGAGAGAGACACAGTGACCGAGAGAGAGAGACAGGGACCGAGAGAGAGAGACAGGGACCGAGAGAGTGACACAGGGACCGGGAGAGACACAGGGACCGAGAAAGACACAGGGAGCAAGAGAGTGACACAGGGACCGAGAGAGAGACACAGGGACCGAGAGAAACACAGTGACCGAGGGAGAGAGACAGGGACCGAGAGAGAGAGACAGAGACCGAGAGAGACACAGTGACTGAGAGAGAGACACAGGGAACGAGAGAAACACAGGGACCGAGTGAGACACAGGGGTGAGAGGGAGACACACGGACCGATAGTGACACAGGGACCGAGAGAGAGAGACACAGGGACCGAGTGAGACACAGGGACCGAGGGAGAGAGACACAGGGACCGAGAGAGAGAGACACAGGGACCGAGAGAGAGACACAGGGACCGAGAGAGACACAGGGACTGAGAGAGACACAGGGACAAAGAGAGAAACAGGGACCGAGTGAGACACAGGGACCGAGAGAGACACAGGGACTGAGAGAGAGACAGTGACCGAGAGAGACAGAGGGACTGAAAGAGAGAGACACAGGGACCGAGAGAGAGACACAAGGACTGAGAGAGACACAGGGACCGAGTGAGGCACAGGGACCGAGAGAGACACAGGGACCGAGAGAGACACAGGGACCGAGGGAGAGAGACACAAGGACCGAGAGAGACACAGGGACCGAGTGAGACACAGTGGTGAGAAGGAGACACAGGGACCGAGCGAGACACAGGGACCGAGTGAGACACAGCGTCCGAGAGAGACACTGGGACCGAGAGAGGGAGATAAAGGGACCGAGTGAGAGACACAGGGACTGAGCGAGTCACCGGGTCCGAGAGAGACACAGGGACCGAGAGAGAGACAGGGACCGGGGGAGAGAGACACAGGGACCGAGAGAGACACACAGGGACCGAGTGAGAGACACAGGGACTGAGCGAGTCACAGGGACCGAGAGAGACACAGGGACCGAGTGAGACACAGAGACCGAGAGAGACACAGGGACCGAGAGAGAAACAGTGACCGAGAGAGACACAGGGACTGGGAGAGAGAGACACAGGGACCGAGAGAGAGACAAGGACCAAGAGAATCACAGGGACCGAGTGAGACACAGGGACTGAGAGAGACAGTGACCGAGAGAGGCACAGGGACCGAGAGAGACACAGGGAGCTAGAGAGAGACAGTGACCGAGAGAGACACAGGGACTGAGAGAGAGAGAGAGACAGCGACCGAGAGAGAGATACAAGGACCGAGAGAGACACAGGGACCGAGAGGGAGACACAGGGACCGAGCAGACACAGGGACCGAGAGAGAGACACAGAGACCGCGAGAGAGACACAGGGACCGTGAGAGAGACACAGGGAACAAGAGAGACACAGGTACTGAGTGAGAGACACAGGGACCGAGAGAGAGACAGAGGGACCGAGAGAGAGACACAGGGACTGAGAGAGACAGAGGGACTGAGCGAGTCACAGGGACCGAGAGAGACACAGGGACCGAGAGGGAGACAGAGGGACATAGCAGACACAGGGACCGAGAGAGAGACACAGAGACCGAGAGAGAGAAACAGGGACCGAGAGAGAGACAGGGACCGAGAGAGAGACACAGGAACTGAGAGAGAGACACAGGGACTGAGAGAGAGACATAGGAACTGAGAGAGAGACACAGGGACTGAGAGAGAGACACAGGGACCAAGAGAGACACCAGAACCGAGAGAGACACAGGGGTGAGAGAGAGATACAGGGACCGAGAGAGACACAGTGACCGAGTGAGACACAGAGACCGAGAGAGAGACAGTGACCGAGAGAGACACAGGGACTGGGAGAGAGAGACACAGGGACCGAGAGAGAGACACAAGGACCGAGAGAGACACAGGTACCGAGTGAGACACAGGGACTGAGAAAGACACAGGGACCGAGAGAGACACAGGGACCGAGAGAGACACAGGCACCGAGAGAGACGCAGGGACTGAGTGAGAGAGAGACACAGGGACCGAGTGAGACACAGGGACTGAGAGAGAGACACAGGGAATGAGAGAGAGACACAGGGACTGAGAGAGAGAGAGACACAGGCAACGAGAGAGAGACACAGGGACTGAGAGAGAGACACAGGGACTGAGAGAGAGAGACACAGGGACCAAGAGAGAGACAGGGAACGAGTGAGACACACGGACCGAGGGATACACAGGGTCCGAGAGAGAGACACAAGACCGAGAGAGAGACACAGGGACTGAGAGAGAGAGACAGGGACCGAGAGAGAGACAGGGACCGAGAGAGACACAGTGACCGAGTGAGACACAGAGACCGAGAGAGACACAGGGACCGAGAGAGAGACACAAGGACCGAGAGAGACACAGGCACCGAGTGAGACACAGGGACTGAGAGAGACACAGGGACCGAGAGAGACACAGGGACCGAGAAAGACACAGGGAGCAAGAGAGAGAGACACAGGGACCGAGAGAGACACCGGGACCGAGAGAGACACAGTGACCGAGTGAGACACAGAGACCGAGAGAGACACAGGGACCGAGAGAGAGACACAAGGACCGAGAGAGACACAGGCACCGAGTGAGACACAGGGACTGAGAGAGACACAGGGACCGAGAGAGACACAGGCACCGAGTGAGACACAGGGACTGAGAGAGACACAGGGACCGAGAGAGAGACACAGGGACCGAGAGAGAGAGACAGGGACCGAGAGAGACATTGACCGAGAGAGACACAGGGACTGAGGGAGAG
Organism: Prionace glauca; assembly: GCA_037974335.1. NCBI lineage: Eukaryota > Metazoa > Chordata > Chondrichthyes > Carcharhiniformes > Carcharhinidae > Prionace > Prionace glauca. The sequence goes on from JBBMRE010000174.1 coordinate 359,803, forward strand.
AGAGACACAGCGACCGAGAGAGAGACACAAGGACCGAGAGAAACACAGTGAGGTAGAGAGACAGGGACCGAGAGAGAGAGACAGGGACCGAGAGAGAGACACAGGGAACGAGAGAAACACAGGGACCTAGTGAGACACAGGGACCGAGAGAGACACAGGGGTGAGAGGGAGACACAGGGACCGATAGTGACACAGGGACCGAGAGAGAGAGACACAGGGACCAAATGAGATACAGGGACCGAGGGAGAGAGAAACAGGGGCCGAGAGAGAGACAGTGACCGAGAGAGACACAGGGACTGAGAGAGAGAGACACAGGGACCGAGAGAGAGACACAAGGACCGAGAGAGACACAGGGGTGAGAGGGAGACACAGGGACCGAGAGAGACACAAGGACCGATTGAGACACAGGGACCGAGAGAGAGACAGGGACTGAGCGAGTCACAGGGACCGAGAGAGAGACAGGGACCGAGAGAGAGACACAGGCACCGAGAGAGAGAGACACAGGGACTGAGAGAGAGACCAGGACCGAGAGAGACACAGGGACCGAGGGAGAGAGAGACACAGGGACCGAGGGAGAGAGACACAGGGACCGAGAGAGACACAGGGACCGAGGGAGAGAGACACAGGGACCGAGAGAGAAACACAGGGACTGAGAGAGTCACAGGGACCGAGAGAGAGACACAGGGACCCAGAGTGCGACACAGGGACCGAGAGAGAAACACAGGGACTGAGAGAGAGACACAGGGACTGAGAGAGAGACACAGGGACTGAGAGAGAGAGACACAGGCAACGAGAGAGAGACACAGGGACTGAGAGAGAGACACCAGGACCGAGAGAGACACAGGGGTGAGAGAGAGATACAGGGACCGAGAGAGACACAGGGAACGAGTGAGACACACGGACCGAGGGAGACACAGGGACCGAGAGAGAGACACAAGGACCGAGAGAGAGACACAGGGACTGACAGGGAGAGACAGGGACCGGGAGAGACACAGGGACCGAGAAAGACACAGGGAGCAAGAGAGAGACACAGGGACCGAGAGAGACACCGGGACCGAGTGAGACACAGGGACTGAGACAGAGAGACACAGGGACCGAGAGAGAGACACAGGGACCGAGAGAAACACAGTGACCGAGGGAGAGAGACAGGGACCGAGAGAGAGAGACAGGGACCGAGAGAGACACAGGGACCGAGAGGGACACAGGGACTGAGAGAGAGACACAGGGACCGATAGTAACACAGGGACCGAGAGAGAGAGACACAGGGACCGAGAGAGAGAGACACAGGGACCGAGAGAGAGACACAGGGACCGAGAGAGACACAGGGACTGAGAGAGACACAGGGGCAAAGAGAGACACAGGGACCGAGTGAGGCACAGGGACCGAGAGAGACACAGGGACTGAGAGAGAGACAGTGACCGAGAGAGACACAGGGACTGAAAGAGAGAGACACAGGGACCGAGAGAGAGAGACACAAGGACCGAGAGAGACACAGGGACCGAGTGAGGCACAGGGACCGAGAGAGACACAGGGACCGAGGGAGAGACACAGGGACTGAGAGAGAGAGACACAGGGACCGAGAGAGACACAGGGACCGAGTGAGGCACAGGGACCGACAGAGACACAGGGACCGAGGGAGAGACACAGGACCGAGAGAGAGACACAGGGACCGAGAGAGAGAGACACAGGACCGAGAGAGACACAGGGACTGAGTGAGACACAGTGGTGCGAAGGAGACACAGGGACCGAGCGAGACACAGGGACCGAGTGAGACACAGCGTCCGAGAGAGACACTGGGACCGAGAGAGGGAGATAAAGGGACCGAGTGAGAGACACAGGGACTGAGCGAGTCACCGGGTCCGAGAGAGACACAGGGACCGAGAGAGAGACAGGGACCGGGGGAGAGAGACACAGGGACCGAGAGAGACACACAGGGACCGAGTGAGAGACACAGGGACTGAGCGAGTCACAGGGACCGAGAGAGACACAGGGACCGAGAGAGAGACACAGGGACCGAGTGAGACACAGAGACCGAGAGAGACACAGGGACCGAGAGAGAAACAGTGACCGAGAGAGACTCAGGGACTGGGAGAGAGAGACACAGGGACCGAGAGAGAGACACAAGGACCAAGAGAATCACAGGGACCGAGTGAGACACATGGACTGAGAGAGACAGTGACCGAGAGAGGCACAGGGACCGAGAGAGACACAGGGAGCTAGAGAGAGACAGTGACCGAGAGAGACACAGGGACTGAGAGAGAGAGAGAGACAGCGACCGAGAGAGAGACACAAGGACCGAGAGAGACACAGGGACCGAGAGGGAGACATAGGGACCGAGCAGACACAGGGACCGAGAGAGAGACACAGAGACCGCGAGAGAGACACAGGGACCGTGAGAGAGACACAGGAAACAAGAGAGACACAGGTACTGAGTGAGAGACACAGGGACCGAGAGGGAGACACAGGGACCGAGAGAGAGAGACACAGGGACTGAGAGAGACAGAGGGACTGAGCGAGTCACAGGGACCGAGAGAGACACAGGGACCGAGAGGGAGACAGAGGGACATAGCAGACACAGGGACCGAGAGAGAGACACAGAGACCGAGAGAGAGAAATAGGGACCGAGAGAGAGACAGGGACCGAGAGAGAGACACAGGAACTGAGAGAGAGACACAGGGACTGAGAGAGAGACACAGGGACTGAGAGAGAGAGACACAGGCAACGAGAGAGAGACACAGGGACTGAGAGAGAGAGACACAGGGACTGAGAGAGAGACACAGGGACCAAGAGAGACACCAGGACCGAGAGAGACACAGGGGTGAGAGAGAGATACAGGGACCGAGAGAGTCACAGTGACCGAGTGAGACACAGAGACCGAGAGAGAGACAGTGACCGAGAGAGACACAGGGACTGGGAGAGAGAGACACAGGGACCGAGAGAGAGACACAGTGACCGAGAGAGAGACAGGGACAAAGTGAGACACAGGGACCGAGAGAGACGCAGAGAGCAAGAGAGAGAGAGACAGGGACCGAGAAAGAGACAGGGACCGAGAGAGAGACTCAGAGACTGAGAGAGAGACAGGGACTGAGAGAGTCACAGGGACCGAGTAAGACACAGGGACCGAGAGAGAGACAGGGACCGAGAGAGAGACACAGAGACCGAGAGAGACACAGTGACCGAGACAGAGTCAGGTACCGAGTGAGAAATACAGGGACCGAGTGAGACACAGTGACCAAGAGAGAGACACAGGGACCAAGAGAGACATAGTGACCGAGAGAGACACAGGGACCGAGAGAGAGACAGGGACGGAGAGAGAGACTCAGAGACTGAGAGAGAGACAGGGACTGAGAGAGTCACAGGGACCGAGTAAGACACAGGGACCGAGAGAGACACAGGGACCGAGAGAGAGACACAGGGACTGAGAGAGAGACAGGGACCGAGAGAGACACAGGGATCGAGAGAGACACAGGGACCGAGACAGAGTCAGGTACCGAGTGAGAAATACAGGGACCGAGTGAGACACAGTGACCAAGAGAGAGACACAGGGACCAAGAGAGACATAGTGACCGAGAGAGACACAGGGACCGAGAGAGAGACATGGACGGAGAGAGAGACTCAGAGACTGAGAGAGAGACAGGGACTGAGAGAGTCACAGGGACCGAGTAAGACACAGGGACCGAGAGAGACACAGGGACCGAGAGAGAGACACAGGGACTGAGAGAGAGACAGGGACCGAGAGAGACACAGGGATCGAGAGAGCCACAGGGACCGAGAGAGAGACACAGGGATCGAGAGAGACACAGGGACCGAGAGAGACACAGGGACCGAGTGAGACACAGTGACCGAGAGAGACACAGGGACCGACAGAGAGATACAGGGACCGAGAGAGAGACAGGGACCGAGAGAGAGACACAGGGACCGAGAGAAAGACACAGGGACCAAGAGCGAGACACAGGGACCGAGAGAGACACAGGGAGCAAGGGAGAGACACAGGGACCGAGAGAGAGACACAGGGACCGAGAAAGAGACACAGGGACTGAGAGAGAGACAGGGACCGAGAGAGACACAGAGAGTAAGATAGAGAGACAGGGACCGAGAGAGACACCGGGACCGAAAGAGACACAGGGACCGAGAGAGAGAGACACAGGGACCGAGAGCGAGACACAGGGACCGAGAGAGAGACAGGGACAAAGTGAAACACATGGACCAAGAGAGACGCAGAGAGCAAGATAGAGAGAGACAGGGACCGAGAAAGAGACACCGGGACCGAGAGAGACACAGGGACCGAGAGAGAGACAGGGACCGAGAGAGAGACTCAGAGACTGAGAGAGAGACAGGGACTGAGAGAGTCACAGGGACCGAGTAAGACACAGGGACCGAGAGAGACACAGGGACCGAGAGAGAGACACAGGGACTGAGAGAGAGACAGAGGGACCGAGAGAGAGACACAGGGACCGAGAGAGAGACACAGTGACCGAGACAGAGTCAGGTACCGAGTGAGAAATACAGGGACCGAGTGAGAAACAGTGACCAAGAGAGAGACACAGGGACCGAGAGAGACATAGTGACCGAGAGAGAGTGACAGGGACCGAGAGAGAGACAGAGGGACCGACAGAGAGACACAGTGACCAAGAGAGAGACACAGGGACCGAGAGAGAGACACAGGGACCGAGAGAGACATCGGGACCGAGAGAGACACAGGGACCGAGAGAGAGACACAGGGACCGAGAGAGAGACACAGGGATGGAGAGAGAGACACAGGGACCGAGAGTGAGACACAGGGACCGAGAGAGACACAGGGTCTGAGAGAGACACAGGGACCAAGAGAGAGACACAGGGTCTTAGAGAGAGGCACAGGGACCGAGAGGGAGACAGGGACCGAGTGAGACACAGGGACTGAGAGAGTGACAGGGACCGTGAGAGAGACAGGGACCGAGAGAGACTCCGGGACAGAGAGAGACATGGGGTGAGAGAGAGACACAGGGACTGAGAGAGAGACAGGGACCGAGAGAGACACAGATAGTAAGATAGAGAGACAGGGACCGAGAGAGACAGCGGGACCGAGAGAGTCACAGGGACCGAGAGAGAGACAGAGGGACTGAGAGAGAGACATAGGGACCGAGAGAGAGACACAGGGACCGAGAGCGAGACACAATGACCGAGAGAGAGACACAGGGACCGAGAGAGAGACATAGGGACCGAGAGAGAGACACAGGGACCGAGAGCGAGACACAATGACCGAGAGAGAGACACAGGGACCGAGAGAGACACAGGGACCGAGAGAGACACCGGGACCGATAGAGAAACAGGGACCGAGAGAGAGACAGGGACCGAGAGAGAGATTCAGAGACTGAGAGAGAGACAGGGACTGAGAGAGTCACAGGAACCGAGTAAGACACAGGGACCGAGAGAGACACAGGGACCGAGAGAGAGACACAGGGACTGAGAGAGAGACAGGGACCGAGAGAGACACTGGGATCGAGAGAGACACAGGGACCGAGAGAGAGACAGGGACCGAGAGAGAGACATAGGGACCGAGAGAGAGACACAGGGACCGAGAGCGAGACACAGTGACCGAGAGAGAGACAGGGACAAAGTGAGACACAGGGACCGAGAGAGACGCAGAGAGCAAGAGAGAGAGAGACAGGGACCGAGAAAAAGACACCGGGACCGAGAGAGACACAGGGACCGAGAGAGAGACAGGGACCGAGAGAGAGACTCAGAGACTGAGAGAGAGACAGAGACTGAGAGAGTCACAGGGACCGAGTAAGACACAGGGACCGAGAGAGACACAGGGACCGAGAGAGAGACACAGGGACTGAGAGAGAGACAGGGACCGAGAGAGACACTGGGATCGAGAGAGACACAGGGACTGAGACAGAGTCAGGTACCGAGTGAGAAATACAGGGACCGAGTGAGACACAGTGACCAAGAGAGAGACACAGGGACCGAGAGAGAGACACAGGGACCGAGAGAGACATCGGGACCGAGAGAGACACAGGGACCGAGAGAGAGACACAGGGACCGAGAGAGAGACAGAGGGACCGACAGAGAGACACAGTGACCAAGAGAGAGACACAGGGACCGAGTGAGACACAGGGACCCGGAGAGAGACACAGGGACCGAGAGAGAGACACAGGGACCGAGAGAGACATCGGGACCGAGAGAGACACAGAGACCGAGAGAGAGACACAGGGACCGAGAGAGAGACACAGGGATGGAGAGAGAGACACAGGGACCGAGAGTGAGACACAGGGACCGAGAGAGAGACAGGGACTGAGAGAGACACAGGGACCAAGAGAGAGACACAGGGTCTTAGAGAGAGGCACAGGGACCGAGAGGGAGACAGGGACCGAGTGAGACACAGGGACTGAGAGATTGACAGGGACCATGAGAGAGACAGGGACCGAGAGAGACTCCGGGACAGAGAGAGACATAGGGTGAGAGAGAGACACAGGGACTGAGAGAGAGACAGGGACCGAGAGAGACACAGATAGTAAGATAGAGAGACAGGGACCGAGAGAGACAGCGGGACCGAGAGAGTCACAGGGACTGAGAGAGAGACATAGGGACCGAGAGAGAGACACAGGGACCGAGAGCGAGACACAGTGACCGAGAGAGAGACACAGGGACCGAGAGAGACACAGGGACCGAGAGAGACACCGGGACCGAGAGAGACACAGGGACCGAGAGAGAGACAGGGACCGAGAGAGAGATTCAGAGACTGACAGAGAGACAGGGACTGAGAGAGTCACAGGAACCGAGTAAGACACAGGGACCGAGAGAGACATAGGGTCCGAGAGAGAGACACAGGGACCAAGAGAGACACAGCGTCCGAGAGAGACACAGGGACCGAGAGAGACACAGGGACCGAGAGAGAGACACAGGGACTGAGAGAGAGACACAGGGACCGAGAGAAACACAGGGAACGAGAGAGAGACACAGGGACCGAGAGAGAGACACAGGGACTGAGAGAGAGAGACAGGGACCGAGAGAGACACAGGGATCGAGAGAGAGACACAGGGACCTAGAGAGAGACACAGGGACCGAGATAGCGTCACAGGTACCGAGTGAGACACAGGCTCCGAGAGAATTACAGGGATTGAGCGAGTCACAGGGACCGAGAGAGAGAGACACAGGGACCGAGAGAGAGACACAGGGACCGAGAGAGTCACAGGGATTGAGCGAGACACAGGGACCGAGACAGAGACAGGTACCGAGTGAGAAATACAGGGACCGAGTGAGACACAGGGACCAAGAGAGAGACACAGGGACCAAGAGAGACACCGTGACCGAGAGAGAGAGACAGGGACCGAGAGAGAGACACAGGGACCGACGGAGAGACACAGTGACCAAGAGAGAGACACAGAGACAGAGAGAGAGACACATGGACCGAGAGAGACATCGGGACCGAGAGAGACACAGGGGTGAGAGAGAGACACAGGGACCGAGAGAGACACAGGGACCGAGTGAGACACAGCGACCGAGAGAGACACAGGGACCGAGTGAGACACTGGGAACCAGAGAGAGACACAGGGACCGAGAGAGAGACACAGGGACCGAGAGAGACATCGGGACCGAGAGAGACACAGGGGTGAGAGAGAGACACAGGGACCGAGAGAGACAGAGGGACCGAGTGAGACACAGCGACCGAGAGAGACACAGGGACCGAGAGAGAGACACAGGGATGGAGAGAGAGACACAGGGACCGAGAGAGACACAGGGACTGAGAGAGAAACAGGGTCCGAGTGAGTGACACAGGGACAGAGAGAGAGACACAGGGATCGAGAGAGACACCAGGACCGAGAGAGAGAGACTGGGACCGAGAGAGACACAGGGACCAAGATAGAGACACAGAATCTTAGAGAGAGGCACAGGGACCGAGAGGGAGACAGGGACCGAGTGAGATACAGGGACTGAGAAAGTGACAGGGACCGTGAGAGAGACGGACCGAGAGAGACACCGGGACAGAGAGAGACACAGGGCTGAAAGAGAGACACAGAGACCGAGAGAGAGACACAGGGACCGAGAGAGACACAGGGACCGAGAGAGAGACACAGGGACCGAGTGAGACACAGGGACAGAGAGAGAGAAACAGAGATTGAGCGAGTCACAGGGACCGAGGGAGACACAGGGACCGAGAGAGAGACACAGGGACCGAGAGAGAGACACAGGGACCGAGAGAGAGACACAGGGATTGAGCGAGTCACAGGGACCGAGAGAGATACAGGGACCGAGAGAGAGACACAGGGACTGAGAGAGAGACAGGGACCGAGAGAGACTCAGGGATCGAGAGAGACACAGGGACCGAGAGAGAGACACAGGGACCGAGAGAGTCACCAGGACCGAGAGAGACACAGGGGTGTGAGAGAGAGAGACACAGGGACAGAGAGAGACACAGGGACCGAGTGAGACACAGTGACCGAGAGAGACACAGGGACCGACAGAGAGATACAGGGACCGAGAGAGAGACACAGGGACCGAGAGAAAGACACAGGGACCGAGAGTGAGACACAGGGACCGAGAGAGACATAGGGAGCAAGGGAGAGACACAGGGACCGAGAGAGAGACACAGGGACCGAGAAAGAGACACAGGGACTGAGAGAGAGACAGGGACCTAGAGAGACACCGGGACCAAAAGAGACACAGGGACCGAGAGAGAGACAGGGACCGAGAGAGAGACATAGGGACCGAGAGAGAGACACAGGGACCGAGAGCGAGACACAGTGACCGAGAGAGAGACAGGGACAAAGTGAGACACAGGGACCGAGAGAGACGCAGAGAGCAAGGGAGAGACACAGGGACCGAGAGAGAGAGACAGGGACCGAGAAAGAGACAGGGACCGAGAGAGAGACTCAGAGACTGAGAGAGAGACAGGGACTGAGAGAGTCACAGGGACCGAGTAAGACACAGGGACCGAGAGAGAGACAGGGACCGAGAGAGAGACTCAGAGACTGAGAGAGAGACAGGGACTGAGAGAGTCACATGGACCGAGTAAGACACAGGGACCGAGAGAGACACAGGGACCGAGAGAGACACAGGGACCGAGAGAGAGACAGGGACCGAGTGAGACACAGGGACCCAGAGAGAGACAGGGACCGAGTGAGACACAGGGACCCAGAGAGAGACACAGGGACCGAGAGAGAGACACAGGGACCGAGAGAGACATCGGGACCGAGAGAGACACAGGGACCGAGAGAGAGACACAGGGACCGAGAGAGAGACACAGGGATGGAGAGAGAGACACTGGGACCGAGAGTGAGACACAGGGACCGAGAGAGACACAGGGACTGAGAGAGACACAGGGACCAAGAGAGAGACACAGGGTCTGAGAGAGAGGCACAGGGACCGAGAGGGAGACAGGGACCGAGTGAGACACAGGGACTGAGAGAGTGACAGGGACCGTGAGAGAGACAGGGACCGAGAGAGACTCCGGGACAGAGAGAGACATGGGGTGAGAGAGAGACACAGGGACTGAGAGAGAGACAGGGACCGAGAGAGACACAGATAGTAAGATAGAGAGACAGGGACCGAGAGAGAGACAGGGACCGAGAGAGAGACAGAGGGACTGAGAGAGAGACAGGGACCGAGAGAGAGACACAGGGACCGAGAGAGAGACACAGGGACCGAGAAAGAGACACAGGGACTGAGAGAGAGACAGGGACCGAGAGAGACACAGAGAGTAAGATAGAGAGACAGGGACCGAGAAAGAGACAGGGACCGAGAGAGAGACTCAGAGACTGAGAGAGAGACAGGGACTGAGAGAGTCACAGGGACCGAGTAAGACACAGGGACCGAGAGAGAGACAGGGACCGAGAGAGAGACATAGGGACTGAGAGAGAGACAGGGACCGAGAGAGACACAGGGATCGAGAGAGACACAGGAACCGAGAGAGAGACACAGGGACCGAGAGAGTCACCGGGACCGAGAGAGACAGAGGGGTGTGAGAGAGAGACACAGGGACAGAGAGAGACACAGGGACCGAGTGAGACACAGTGACCGAGAGAGACACAGGGACCGACAGAGAGATACAGGGACCGAGAGAGAGACAGGGACCGAGAGAGAGACACAGGGACCGAGAGAATGACAAAGGGACCGAGAGCGAGACACAGGGACCGAGAGAGACACAGGGAGCAAGGGAGAGACACAGGGACCGAGAGAGAGACACAGGGACCGAGAAAGAGACACAGGGACTGAGAGAGAGACAGGGACCGAGAGAAACACAGAGAGTAAGATAAACAGACAGGGACCGAGAGAGACACCGGGACCAAAAGAGACACAGGGACCGAGAGAGAGACAGGGACCGAGAGAGAGACACAGGGACTGAGAGAGAGACACAGGGACCGAGAGAGAGACACAGGGACCGAGAGCGAGACACAGTGACCGAGAGAGAGACAGGGACAAAGTGAGACACAGGGACCGAGAGAGACACCGGGGTGAGAGAGAGACACAGGGACGGAGAGAGACACAGGGACCGAGTGAGACACAGCGACCGAGAGAGACACAGGGACCGAGTGAGACACTGGGAACCAGAGAGAGACACAGGGACCGAGAGAGAGACACAGTGACCGAGAGAGAGACAGGGACAAAGTGAGACACAGGGACCGAGAGAGACGCAGAGAGCAAGAGAGAGAGAGACAGGGACCGAGAGAGAGACAGGGACCGAGAGAGAGACAGAGGGACTGAGAGAGAGACAGGGACCGAGAGAGAGACACAGGGACCGAGAGAGAGACACAGGGACCGAGAAAGAGACACAGGGACTGAGAGAGAGACAGGGACCGAGAGAGACACAGAGAGTAAGATAGAGAGACAGGGACCGAGAGAGACGCAGAGAGCAAGAGAGAGAGAGACAGGGACCGAGAAAGAGACAGGGACCGAGAGAGAGACTCAGAGACTGAGAGAGAGACAGGGACTGAGAGAGTCACAGGGACCGAGTAAGACACAGGGACCGAGAGAGAGACAGGGACCGAGAGAGAGACTCAGACTCTGAGAGAGAGACAGGGACTGAGAGAGTCACAGGGACCGAGTAAGACACAGGGACCGAGAGAGTCACAGGGACCGAGAGAGAGACACAGGGACTGAGAGAGAGACAGGGACCGAGAGAGACACAGGGATCGAGAGAGACACAGGGACCGAGACAGAGTCAGGTACCGAGTGAGAAATACAGGGACCGAGTGAGACACAGTGACCAAGAGAGAGACACAGGGACCAAGAGAGACATAGTGACCGAGAGAGACACAGGGACCGAGAGAGAGACAGGGACCGAGTGAGGCACAGGGACCCAGAGAGAGACAGGGACCGAGTGAGACACTGGGACCCAGAGAGAGACACAGGGACCGAGAGAGAGAGACACAGGGACCGAGAGAGACATCGGGACCGAGAGAGACACAGGGACCGAGAGAGAGACACAGGGACCGAGACTGAGACACAGGGACCGAGAGAGACACAGGGACTGAGAGAGACACAGGGACCGACAGAGAGATACAGGGACCGAGAGAGAGACAGGGACCGAGAGAGAGACACAGGGACCGAGAGAAAGACAAAGGGACCGAGAGCGAGACACAGGGACCGAGAGAGACACAGGGAGCAAGGGAGAGACACAGGGACCGAGAGAGAGACACAGGGACCGAGAAAGAGACACAGGGACCGAGAGAGAGACAGGGACCGAGAGAGAGACATAGGGACCGAGAGAGAGACACAGGGACCGAGAGCGAGACACAGTGACCGAGAGAGAGACAGGGACAAAGTGAGACACAGTGACCGAGAGAGACGCAGAGAGCAAGAGAGAGAGAGACAGGGACCGAGAGAGACATCGGGACCGAGAGAGACACAGGGACCGAGAGAGACACAGCGACCGAGAGAGACACAGGGACCGAGTGAGACACTGGGAACCAGAGAGAGACACAGGGACCGAGAGAGAGACACAGGGACTGAGAGAGACACAGGGACCAAGAGAGAGACACAGGGTCTGAGAGAGAGGCACAGGGACCGAGAGGGAGACAGGGACCGAGTGAGACACAGGGACTGAGAGAGTGACAGGGACCGTGAGAGAGACAGGGACCGAGAGAGACTCCGGGAAAGAGAGAGACATGGGGTGAGAGAGAGACACAGGGACTGAGAGAGAGACAGGGACCGAGAGAGACACAGATAGTAAGATAGAGAGACAGGGACCGAGAGAGAGACAGGGACCGAGAGAGAGACAGAGGGACTGAGAGAGAGACAGGGACCGAGAGAGAGACACAGGGACCGAGAGAGAGACACAGGGACCGAGAAAGAGACACAGGGACTGAGAGAGAGACAGGGACCGAGAGAGACACAGAGAGTAAGATAGAGAGACAGGGACCGAGAAAGAGACAGGGACCGAGAGAGAGACTCAGAGACTGAGAGAGAGACAGGGACTGAGAGAGTCACAGGGACCGAGTAAGACACAGGGACCGAGAGAGAGACAGGGACCGAGAGAGAGACATAGGGACTGAGAGAGAGACAGGGACCGAGAGAGACACAGGGATCGAGAGAGACACAGGGACCGAGAGAGAGACACAGGGACCGAGAGAGTCACCGGGACCGAGAGAGACACAGGGGTGTGAGAGAGAGACACAGGGACAGAGAGAGACACAGGGACCGAGTGAGACACAGTGACCGAGAGAGACACAGGGACCGACAGAGAGATACAGGGACCGAGAGAGAGACAGGGACCGAGAGAGAGACACAGGGACCGAGAGAATGACAAAGGGACCGAGAGCGAGACACAGGGACCGAGAGAGACACAGGGAGCAAGGGAGAGACACAGGGACCGAGAGAGAGACACAGGGACCGAGAAAGAGACACAGGGACTGAGAGAGAGACAGGGACCGAGAGAAACACAGAGAGTAAGATAAACAGACAGGGACCGAGAGAGACACCGGGACCAAAAGAGACACAGGGACCGAGAGAGAGACAGGGACCGAGAGAGAGACACAGGGACTGAGAGAGAGACACAGGGACCGAGAGAGAGACACAGGGACCGAGAGCGAGACACAGTGACCGAGAGAGAGACAGGGACAAAGTGAGACACAGGGACCGAGAGAGACACCGGGGTGAGAGAGAGACACAGGGACGGAGAGAGACACAGGGACCGAGTGAGACACAGCGACCGAGAGAGACACAGGGACCGAATGAGACACTGGGAACCAGAGAGAGACACAGGGACCGAGAGAGAGACACAGTGACCGAGAGAGAGACAGGGACAAAGTGAGACACAGGGACCGAGAGAGACGCAGAGAGCAAGAGAGAGAGAGACAGGGACCGAGAGAGAGACAGGGACCGAGAGAGAGACAGAGGGACTGAGAGAGAGACAGGGACCGAGAGAGAGACACAGGGACCGAGAGAGAGACACAGGGACCGAGAAAGAGACACAGGGACTGAGAGAGAGACAGGGACCGAGAGAGACACAGAGAGTAAGATAGAGAGACAGGGACCGAGAGAGACGCAGAGAGCAAGAGAGAGAGAGACAGGGACCGAGAAAGAGACAGGGACCGAGAGAGAGACTCAGAGACTGAGAGAGAGACAGGGACTGAGAGAGTCACAGGGACCGAGTAAGACACAGGGACCGAGAGAGAGACAGGGACCGAGAGAGAGACTCAGACTCTGAGAGAGAGACAGGGACTGAGAGAGTCACAGGGACCGAGTAAGACACAGGGACCGAGAGAGTCACAGGGACCGAGAGAGAGACACAGGGACTGAGAGAGAGACAGGGACCGAGAGAGACACAGGGATCGAGAGAGACACAGGGACCGAGACAGAGTCAGGTACCGAGTGAGAAATACAGGGACCGAGTGAGACACAGTGACCAAGAGAGAGACACAGGGACCAAGAGAGACATAGTGACCGAGAGAGACACAGGGACCGAGAGAGAGACAGGGACCGAGTGAGGCACAGGGACCCAGAGAGAGACAGGGACCGAGTGAGACACTGGGACCCAGAGAGAGACACAGGGACCGAGAGAGAGAGACACAGGGACCGAGAGAGACATCGGGACCGAGAGAGACACAGGGACCGAGAGAGAGACACAGGGACCGAGAGAGAGACACAGGGATGGAGAGAGAGACACAGGGACCGAGACTGAGACACAGGGACCGAGAGAGACACAGGGACTGAGAGAGACACAGGGACCAAGAGAGAGACACAGGGTCTGAGAGAGAGGCACAGGGACCGAGAGGGAGACAGGGACCGAGTGAGACACAGGGACTGAGAGAGTGACAGGGACCGTGAGAGAGACAGGGACCGAGAGAGACTCCGGGACAGAGAGAGACATGGGGTGAAAGAGAGACACAGGGAATGAGAGAGAGACAGGGACCGAGAGAGACTCCGGGACAGAGAGAGACATGGGGTGAAAGAGAGACACAGGGAATGAGAGAGACACAGGGACCGAGAGAGACAACGGGACCGAGAGAGTCACAAGGACCGAGAGAGAGACAGGGACCGAGAGAGAGACATAGGGAGCGAGAGAGAGACACAGGGACCGAGAGAGACACAGGGACCGAGAGAGACACCGGGACCGAGAGAGAGACAGGGACCGAAAGGGAGAGATTCAGAGACTGAGAGAGAGACAGGGACTGAGAGAGTCACAGGAACCAAGTAAGACACAGGGACCGAGAGAGACACAGGGACCGAGAGAGAGACACAGGGACCAAGAGAGACACAGCGTCCGAGAGAGACACAGGGACCGAGAGAGTCACAGGGATTGAGCGAGTCACAGGGACCGAGAGAGAGAGACACAGGGACCGAGAGAGAGATACAGGGACCGAGAGAGTCACAGGGATTGAGCGAGACACAGGGACCGAGACAGAGACAGGTACCGAGTGAGAAATACACGGACCGAGTGAGACACAGGGACCAAGAGAGAGACACAGGGACCAAGAGAGACACCGTGACCGAGAGAGAGAGACAGGGACCGAGAGAGAGACACAGGGACCGACGGAGAGACACAGTGACCAAGAGAGAGACACAGAGACAGAGAGAGAGACAGGGACCGAGTGAGACACAGGGACCCAGAGAGAGAGACAGGGACCGAGTGAGAGACACAGGGACCGAGAGAGACATCGGGACCGAGAGAGACATGGGTGAGAGAGAGACCCAGGGACCGAGAGAGACACAGGGACCGAGTGAGACACAGCGACCGAGAGAGACACAGGGACCGAGAGAGAGACACAGGGATGGAGAGAGAGAGACACAGGGACTGAGAGAGAAACAGGGTCCGAGTGAGTGACACAGGGACAGAGAGAGAGAGAGACACAGGGACCGAGAGAGACACCAGGACCGAGAGAGAGAGACTGCGACCGAGAGAGACAGAGGGACCAAGATAGAGACATAGAGTCTTCGAGAGAGGCACAGGGACCGAGAGGGAGACAGGGACCGAGTGAGACACAGTGACCGAGAGAGAGACACAGGGGTGAGAGAGAGACACAGAGACCGAGAGAGAGACACAGGGTCCGAGAGAGACACAGGGACCGAGAGAGAGCCACAGGGACCGAGTGAGACACAGTGACCGAGAGAGAGACACAGGGACCGCGAGAGACATAGCGACCGAGAGAGACATAGCGACCGAGAGAGACACACGGACCGAGAGAGACACAGGGGTGAGAGAGAGACACAGGGACCGAGAGAGACACAGGGACCGAGAGAGATACACAGGGACCGAGTGAGACACAGGGACCGAGAGAGAGACACAGGGATTGAGCGAGTCACTGGGACCGAGGGAGACACAGGGACCGAGAGAGAGCCAGGGACCGAGTGAGACACAGGGACTGAGAGAGTGACAGGTACCGTGAGAGAGACAGGGACCGAGAGAGACTCCGGGACAGAGAGAGACATGGGGTGAGAGAGAGACACAGGGACTGAGAGAGAGACAGGGACCGAGAGAGACACAGATAGTAAGATAGAGAGACAGGGACCGAGAGAGACAGCGGGACCGAGAGAGTCACAGGGACCGAGAGAGAGACAGGGACCGAGAGAGAGACAGAGGGACTGAGAGAGAGACAGGGACCGAGAGAGAGACACAGGGACCGAGAGCGAGACACAATGACCGAGAGAGAGACACAGGGACCGAGAGAGACACAGGGACCGAGAGAGACACCGGGACCGATAGAGAAACAGGGACCGAGAGAGAGACAGGGACCGAGAGAGAGATTCAGAGACTGAGAGAGAGACAGGGACTGAGAGAGTCACAGGAACCGAGTAAGACACAGGGACCGAGAGAGACACAGGGACCGAGAGAGAGACACAGGGACTGAGAGAGAGACAGGGACCGAGAGAGACACTGGGATCGAGAGAGACACAGGGACCGAGAGAGAGACAGGGACCGAGAGAGAGACATAGGGACCGAGAGAGAGACACAGGGACCGAGAGCGAGACACAGTGACCGAGAGAGAGACAGGGACAAAGTGAGACACAGGGACCGAGAGAGACGCAGAGAGCAAGAGAGAGAGAGACAGGGACCGAGAAAAAGACACCGGGACCGAGAGAGACACAGGGACCGAGAGAGAGACAGGGACCGAGAGAGAGACTCAGAGACTGAGAGAGAGACAGGGACTGAGAGAGTCACAGGGACCGAGTAAGACACAGGGACCGAGAGAGACACAGGGACCGAGAGAGAGACAGGGACTGAGAGAGAGACAGGGACCGAGAGAGACACTGGGATCGAGAGAGACACAGGGACCGAGAGAGAGACAGGGACCGAGAGAGAGACATAGGGACCGAGAGAGAGACACAGGGACCGAGAGCGAGACACAGTGACCGAGAGAGAGACAGGGACAAAGTGAGACACAGGGACCGAGAGAGACGCAGAGAGCAAGAGAGAGAGAGACAGGGACCGAGAAAAAGACACCGGGACCGAGAGAGACACAGGGACCGAGAGAGAGACAGGGACCGAGAGAGAGACTCAGAGACTGAGAGAGAGACAGAGACTGAGAGAGTCACAGGGACCGAGTAAGACACAGGGACCGAGAGAGACACAGGGACCGAGAGAGAGACACAGGGACTGAGAGAGAGACAGGGACCGAGAGAGACACTGGGATCGAGAGAGACACAGGGACCGAGACAGAGTCAGGTACCGAGTGAGAAATATAGGGACCGAGTGAGACACAGTGACCAAGAGAGAGACACAGGGACCGAGAGAGAGACACAGGGACCGAGAGAGACATCGGGACCGAGAGAGACACAGGGACCGAGAGAGAGAGACAGGGACCGAGAGAGAGACAGAGGAACCGACAGAGAGACACAGTGACCAAGAGAGAGACACAGGGACCGAGTGAGACACAGGGACCCGGAGAGAGACACAGGGACCGAGAGAGAGACACAGGGACCGAGAGAGAGACACAGGGACCGAGAGAGAGACACAGGGATGGAGAGAGAGACACAGGGACCGAGAGTGAGACACAGGGACCGAGAGAGAGACAGGGACTGAGAGAGACACAGGGACCAAGAGAGAGACACAGGGTCTTAGAGAGAGGCACAGGGACCGAGAGGGAGACAGGGACCGAGTGAGACACAGGGACTGAGAGATTGACAGGGACCGTGAGAGAGACAGGGACCGAGAAAGACTCCGGGACAGAGAGAGACATAGGGTGAGAGAGAGACACAGGGACTGAGAGAGAGACAGGGACCGAGAGAGACACAGATAGTAAGATAGAGAGACAGGGACCGAGAGAGACAGCGGGACCGAGAGAGTCACAGGGACTGAGAGAGAGACATAGGGACCGAGAGAGAGACACAGGGACCGAGAGCGAGACACAGTGACCGAGAGAGAGACACAGGGACCGAGAGAGACACAGGAACCGAGAGAGACACCGGGACCGAGAGAGACACAGGGACCGAGAGAGAGACAGGGACCGAGAGAGAGATTCAGAGACTGAGAGAGAGACAGGGACTGAGAGAGTCACAGGAACCGAGTAAGACACAGGGACCGAGAGAGACATAGGGTCCGAGAGAGAGACACAGGGACCAAGAGAGACACAGCGTCCGAGAGAGACACAGGGACCGAGAGAGACACAGGGACCGAGAGAGAGACACAGGGACTGAGAGAGAGACACAGGGACCGAGAGAAACACAGGGAACGAGAGAGAGACACAGGGACCGAGAGAGAGACACAGGGACTGAGAGAGAGAGACAGGGACCGAGAGAGACACAGGGATCGAGAGAGAGACACAGGGACCTAGAGAGAGACACAGGGACCGAGATAGCGTCACAGGTACCGAGTGAGACACAGGCTCCGAGAGAATTACAGGGATTGAGCGAGTCACAGGGACCGAGAGAGAGAGACACAGGGACCGAGAGAGAGACACAGGGACCGAGAGAGTCACAGGGATTGAGCGAGACACAGGGACCGAGACAGAGACAGGTACCGAGTGAGAAATACAGGGACCGAGTGAGACACAGGGACCAAGAGAGAGACACAGGGACCAAGAGAGACACCGTGACCGAGAGAGAGAGACAGGGACCGAGAGAGAGACACAGGGACCGACGGAGAGACACAGTGACCAAGAGAGAGACACAGAGACAGAGAGAGAGACACAGGGACCGAGAGAGACATCGGGACCGAGAGAGACACAGGGGTGAGAGAGAGACACAGGGACCGAGAGAGACACAGGGTCCGAGTGAGACACAGCGACCGAGAGAGACACAGGGACCGAGTGAGACACTGGGAACCAGAGAGAGACACAGGGACCGAGAGAGAGACACAGGGACCGAGAGAGACATCGGGACCGAGAGAGACACAGGGGTGAGAGAGAGACACAGGGACCGAGAGAGACAGAGGGACCGAGTGAGACATAGCGACCGAGAGAGACACAGGGACCGAGAGAGAGACACAGGGATGGAGAGAGAGACACAGGGACCGAGAGAGACACAGGGACTGAGAGAGAAACAGGGTCCGAGTGAGTGACACAGGGACAGAGAGAGAGACACAGGGATCGAGAGAGACACCAGGACCGAGAGAGAGAGACTGGGACCGAGAGAGACACAGGGACCAAGATAGAGACACAGAATCTTAGAGAGAGGAACAGGGACCGAGAGGGAGACAGGGACCGAGTGAGACACAGGGACTGAGAAAGTGACAGGGACCGTGAGAGAGACGGACCGAGAGAGACACCGGGACAGAGAGAGACACAGGGGTGAAAGAGAGACACAGGGACCGAGAGAGACACAGGGACCGAGAGAGAGACACAGGGACCGAGTGAGACACAGGGACAGAGAGAGAGACACAGAGATTGAGCGAGTCACAGGGACCGAGGGAGACACAGGGACCGAGAGAGAGACACAGGGACCGAGAGAGAGACACAGGGACCGAGAGAGAGACACAGGGATTGAGCGAGTCACAGGGACCGAGAGAGATACAGGGACCGAGAGAGAGACACATGGACTGAGAGAGAGACAGGGACCGAGAGAGACTCAGGGATCGAGAGAGACACAGGGACCGAGAGAGAGACACAGGGACCGAGAGAGTCACCAGGACCGAGAGAGACACAGGGGTGTGAGAGAGAGAGACACAGGGACAGAGAGAGACACAGGGACCGAGTGAGACACAGTGACCGAGAGAGACACAGGGACCGACAGAGAGATACAGGGACCGAGAGAGAGACAGGGACCGAGAGAGAGACACAGGGACCGAGAGAAAGACACAGGGACCGAGAGCGAGACACAGGGACCGAGAGAGACACAGGGAGCAAGGGAGAGACACAGGGACCGAGAGAGAGACACAGGGACCGAGAAAGAGACACAGGGACTGAGAGAGAGACAGGGACCTAGAGAGACACCGGGACCAAAAGAGACACAGGGACCGAGAGAGAGACAGGGACCGAGAGAGAGACATAGGGACCGAGAGAGAGACACAGGGACCGAGAGCGAGACACAGTGACCGAGAGAGAGACAGGGACAAAGTGAGACACAGGGACCGAGAGAGACGCAGAGAGCAAGGGAGAGACACAGGGACCGAGAGAGAGAGACAGGGACCGAGAAAGAGACAGGGACCGAGAGAGAGACTCAGAGACTGAGAGAGAGACAGGGACTGAGAGAGTCACAGGGACCGAGTAAGACACAGGGACCGAGAGAGAGACAGGGACCGAGAGAGAGACTCAGAGACTGAGAGAGAGACAGGGACTGAGAGAGTCACATGGACCGAGTAAGACACAGGGACCGAGAGAGACACAGGGACCGAGAGAGACACAGGGACCGAGATAGAGACAGGGACCGAGTGAGACACAGGGACCCAGAGAGAGACAGGGACCGAGTGAGACACAGGGACCCAGAGAGAGACACAGGGACCGAGAGAGAGACACGGGGACCGAGAGAGACATCGGGACCGAGAGAGACACAGGGACCGAGAGAGTCACAGGGACCGAGAGAGACACAGGGACCGAGACAGAGTCAGGTACCGAGTGAGAAATACAGGGACCGAGTGAGACACAGTGACCAAGAGAGAGACACAGGGACCAAGAGAGACATAGTGACCGAGAGAGACACAGGGACCGAGAGAGAGACAGGGACCGAGTGAGACACAGGGACCCAGAGAGAGACAGGGACCGAGTGAGACACAGGGACCCAGAGAGAGACACAGGGACCGAGAGAGAGACACAGGGACCGAGAGAGACATCGGGACCGAGAGAGACACAGGGACCGAGAGAGAGACACAGGGACCGAGAGAGAGACACAGGGATGGAGAGAGAGACACTGGGACCGAGAGTGAGACACAGGGACCGAGAGAGACACAGGGACTGAGAGAGACACAGGGACCAAGAGAGAGACACAGGGTCTGAGAGAGAGGCACAGGGACCGAGAGGGAGACAGGGACCGAGTGAGACACAGGGACTGAGAGAGTGACAGGGACCGTGAGAGAGACAGGGACCGAGAGAGACTCCGGGACAGAGAGAGACATGGGGTGAGAGAGAGACACAGGGACTGAGAGAGAGACAGGGACCGAGAGAGACACAGATAGTAAGATAGAGAGACAGGGACCGAGAGAGAGACAGGGACCGAGAGAGAGACAGAGGGACTGAGAGAGAGACAGGGACCGAGAGAGAGACACAGGGACCGAGAGAGAGACACAGGGACCGAGAAAGAGACACAGGGACTGAGAGAGAGACAGGGCCGAGAGAGAGTAAGATAGAGAGACAGGGACCGAGAAAGAGACAGGGACCGAGAGAGAGACTCAGAGACTGAGAGAGAGACAGGGACTGAGAGAGTCACAGGGACCGAGTAAGACACAGGGACCGAGAGAGAGACAGGGACCGAGAGAGAGACATAGGGACTGAGAGAGAGACAGGGACCGAGAGAGACACAGGGATCGAGAGAGACACAGGGACCGAGAGAGAGACACAGGGACCGAGAGAGACACCGGGACCGAGAGAGACACAGGGGTGTGAGAGAGAGACACAGGGACAGAGAGAGACACAGGGACCGAGTGAGACACAGTGACCGAGAGAGACACAGGGACCGACAGAGAGATACAGGGACCGAGAGAGAGACAGGGACCGAGAGAGAGACACAGGGACCGAGAGAATGACAAAGGGACCGAGAGCGAGACACAGGGACCGAGAGAGACACAGGGAGCAAGGGAGAGACACAGGGACCGAGAGAGAGACACAGGGACCGAGAAAGAGACACAGGGACTGAGAGAGAGACAGGGACCGAGAGAAACACAGAGAGTAAGATAAACAGACAGGGACCGAGAGAGACACCGGGACCAAAAGAGACACAGGGACCGAGAGAGAGACAGGGACCGAGAGAGAGACACAGGGACTGAGAGAGAGACACAGGGACCGAGAGAGAGACACAGGGACCGAGAGCGAGACACAGTGACCGAGAGAGAGACAGGGACAAAGTGAGACACAGGGACCGAGAGAGACACCGGGGTGAGAGAGAGACACAGGGACGGAGAGAGACACAGGGACCGAGTGAGACACAGCGACCGAGAGAGACACAGGGACCGAGTGAGACACTGGGAACCAGAGAGAGACACAGGGACCGAGAGAGAGACACAGTGACCGAGAGAGAGACAGGGACAAAGTGAGACACAGGGACCGAGAGAGACGCAGAGAGCAAGAGAGAGAGAGACAGGGACCGAGAGAGAGACAGGGACCGAGAGAGAGACAGAGGGACTGAGAGAGAGACAGGGACCGAGAGAGAGACACAGGGACAGAGAGAGAGACACAGGGACCGAGAAAGAGACACAGGGACTGAGAGAGAGACAGGGACCGAGAGAGACACAGAGAGTAAGATAGAGAGACAGGGACCGAGAGAGACGCAGAGAGCAAGAGAGAGAGAGACAGGGACCGAGAAAGAGACAGGGACCGAGAGAGAGACTCAGAGACTGAGAGAGAGACAGGGACTGAGAGAGTCACAGGGACCGAGTAAGCCACAGGGACCGAGAGAGAGACAGGGACCGAGAGAGAGACTCAGACTCTGAGAGAGAGACAGGGACTGAGAGAGTCACAGGGACCGAGTAAGACACAGGGACCGAGAGAGTCACAGGGACCGAGAGAGAGACACAGGGACTGAGAGAGAGACAGGGACCGAGAGAGACACAGGGATCGAGAGAGACACAGGGACCGAGACAGAGTCAGGTACCGAGTGAGAAATACAGGGACCGAGTGAGACACAGTGACCAAGAGAGAGACACAGGGACCAAGAGAGACATAGTGACCGAGAGAGTCACAGGGACCGAGTAAGACACAGGGACCGAGAGAGTCACAGGGACCGAGAGAGAGACACAGGGACTGAGAGAGAGACAGGGACCGAGAGAGACACATGGATCGAGAGAGACACAGGGACCGAGACAGAGTCAGGTACCGAGTGAGAAATACAGGGACCGAGTGAGACACAGTGACCAAGAGAGAGACACAGGGACCAAGAGAGACATAGTGACCGAGAGAGACACAGGGACCGAGAGAGAGACAGGGACCGAGTGAGGCACAGGGACCCAGAGAGAGACAGGGACCGAGTGAGACACTGGGACCCAGAGAGAGACACAGGGACCGAGAGAGAGAGACACAGGGACCGAGAGAGACATCGGGACCGAGAGACACAGGGACCGAGAGAGAGACACAGGGACCGAGAGAGAGACACAGGGATCGAGAGAGAGACACAGGGACCGAGAGTGAGACACAGGGACCGAGAGAGACACAGGGACTGAGAGAGACACAGGGACCAAGAGAGAGACACAGGGTCTGAAAGAGAGGCACAGGGACCGAGAGGGAGACAGGGACCGAGTGAGACACAGGGACTGAGAGAGTGACAGGGACCGTGAGAGAGACAGGGACCGAGAGAGACTCCGGGACAGAGAGAGACATGGGGTGAGAGAGAGACACAGAGACTGAGAGAGAGACAGGGACCGAGAGAGACACAGATAGTAAGATAGAGAGACAGGGACCGAGAGAGACAGCGGGACCGAGAGAGTCACAGGGACCGAGAGAGAGACAGGGACCGAGAGAGAGACATAGGGACTGAGAGAGAGACAGGGACCGAGAGAGACACAGGGATCGAGAGAGACACAGGGACCGAGAGAGAGACACAGGGACCGAGAGAGACACCGGGACCGAGAGAGACACAGGGGTGTGAGAGAGAGACACAGGGACAGAGAGAGACACAGGGACCGAGTGAGACACAGTGACCGAGAGAGAGACACAGGGACCGACAGAGAGATACAGGGACCGAGAGAGAGACAGGGACCGAGAGAGAGACACAGGGACCGAGAGAAAGACAAAGGGACCGAGAGCGAGACACAGGGACCGAGAGAGACACAGGGAGCAAGGGAGAGACACAGGGACCGAGAGAGAGACACAGGGACCGAGAAAGAGACACAGGGACCGAGAGAGAGACAGGGACCGAGAGAGAGACATAGGGACCGAGAGAGAGACACAGGGACCGAGAGCGAGACACAGTGACCGAGAGAGAGACAGGGACAAAGTGAGACACAGGGACCGAGAGAGACGCAGAGAGCAAGAGAGAGAGAGACAGGGACCGAGAGAGACATCGGGACCGAGAGAGACACAGGGACCGAGAGAGACACAGCGACCGAGAGAGACACAGGGACCGAGTGAGACACTGGGAACCAGAGAGAGACACAGGGACCGAGAGAGAGACACAGGGACCGAGAGAGACATCGGGACCGAGAGAGAGAGACACAGGGACCGAGAGAGTCACAGGGACCGAGAGAGACACAGGGACCGAGACAGAGTCAGGTACCGAGTGAGAAATACAGGGACCGAGTGAGACACAGTGACCAAGAGAGAGACACAGGGACCAAGAGAGACATAGTGACCGAGAGAGACACAGGGACCGAGAGAGAGACAGGGACCGAGTGAGACACAGGGACCCAGAGAGAGACAGGGACCGAGTGAGACACAGGGACCCAGAGAGAGACACAGGGACCGAGAGAGAGACACAGGGACCGAGAGAGACATCGGGACCGAGAGAGACACAGGGACCGAGAGAGAGACACAGGGACCGAGAGAGAGACACAGGGATGGAGAGAGAGACACTGGGACCGAGAGTGAGACACAGGGACCGAGAGAGACACAGGGACTGAGAGAGACACAGGGACCAAGAGAGAGACACAGGGTCTGAGAGAGAGGCACAGGGACCGAGAGGGAGACAGGGACCGAGTGAGACACAGGGACTGAGAGAGTGACAGGGACCGTGAGAGAGACAGGGACCGAGAGAGACTCCGGGACAGAGAGAGACATGGGGTGAAAGAGAGACACAGGGACTGAGAGAGAGACAGGGACCGAGAGAGACACAGATAGTAAGATAGAGAGACAGGGACCGAGAGAGAGACAGGGACCGAGAGAGAGACAGAGGGACTGAGAGAGAGACAGGGACCGAGAGAGAGACACAGGGACCGAGAGAGAGACACAGGGACCGAGAAAGAGACACAGGGACTGAGAGAGAGACAGGGCCGAGAGAGAGTAAGATAGAGAGACAGGGACCGAGAAAGAGACAGGGACCGAGAGAGAGACTCAGAGACTGAGAGAGAGACAGGGACTGAGAGAGTCACAGGGACCGAGTAAGACACAGGGACCGAGAGAGAGACAGGGACCGAGAGAGAGACATAGGGACTGAGAGAGAGACAGGGACCGAGAGAGACACAGGGATCGAGAGAGACACAGGGACCGAGAGAGAGACACAGGGACCGAGAGAGACACCGGGACCGAGAGAGACACAGGGGTGTGAGAGAGAGACACAGGGACAGAGAGAGACACAGGGACCGAGTGAGACACAGTGACCGAGAGAGACACAGGGACCGACAGAGAGATACAGGGACCGAGAGAGAGACAGGGACCGAGAGAGAGACACAGGGACCGAGAGAATGACAAAGGGACCGAGAGCGAGACACAGGGACCGAGAGAGACACAGGGAGCAAGGGAGAGACACAGGGACCGAGAGAGAGACACAGGGACCGAGAAAGAGACACAGGGACTGAGAGAGAGACAGGGACCGAGAGAAACACAGAGAGTAAGATAAACAGACAGGGACCGAGAGAGACACCGGGACCAAAAGAGACACAGGGACCGAGAGAGAGACAGGGACCGAGAGAGAGACACAGGGACCGAGAGAGAGACACAGGGACCGAGAGAGAGACACAGGGACCGAGAGCGAGACACAGTGACCGAGAGAGAGACAGGGACAAAGTGAGACACAGGGACCGAGAGAGACACCGGGGTGAGAGAGAGACACAGGGACGGAGAGAGACACAGGGACCGAGTGAGACACAGCGACCGAGAGAGACACAGGGACCGAGTGAGACACTGGGAACCAGAGAGAGACACAGGGACCGAGAGAGAGACACAGTGACCGAGAGAGAGACAGGGACAAAGTGAGACACAGGGACCGAGAGAGACGCAGAGAGCAAGAGAGAGAGAGACAGGGACCGAGAGAGAGACAGGGACCGAGAGAGAGACAGAGGGACTGAGAGAGAGACAGGGACCGAGAGAGAGACACAGGGACAGAGAGAGAGACACAGGGACCGAGAAAGAGACACAGGGACTGAGAGAGAGACAGGGACCGAGAGAGACACAGAGAGTAAGATAGAGAGACAGGGACCGAGAGAGACGCAGAGAGCAAGAGAGAGAGAGACAGGGACCGAGAAAGAGACAGGGACCGAGAGAGAGACTCAGAGACTGAGAGAGAGACAGGGACTGAGAGAGTCACAGGGACCGAGTAAGCCACAGGGACCGAGAGAGAGACAGGGACCGAGAGAGAGACTCAGACTCTGAGAGAGAGACAGGGACTGAGAGAGTCACAGGGACCGAGTAAGACACAGGGACCGAGAGAGTCACAGGGACCGAGAGAGAGACACAGGGACTGAGAGAGAGACAGGGACCGAGAGAGACACAGGGATCGAGAGAGACACAGGGACCGAGACAGAGTCAGGTACCGAGTGAGAAATACAGGGACCGAGTGAGACACAGTGACCAAGAGAGAGACACAGGGACCAAGAGAGACATAGTGACCGAGAGAGTCACAGGGACCGAGTAAGACACAGGGACCGAGAGAGTCACAGGGACCGAGAGAGAGACACAGGGACTGAGAGAGAGACAGGGACCGAGAGAGACACATGGATCGAGAGAGACACAGGGACCGAGACAGAGTCAGGTACCGAGTGAGAAATACAGGGACCGAGTGAGACACAGTGACCAAGAGAGAGACACAGGGACCAAGAGAGACATAGTGACCGAGAGAGACACAGGGACCGAGAGAGAGACAGGGACCGAGTGAGGCACAGGGACCCAGAGAGAGACAGGGACCGAGTGAGACACTGGGACCCAGAGAGAGACACAGGGACCGAGAGAGAGAGACACAGGGACCGAGAGAGACATCGGGACCGAGAGACACAGGGACCGAGAGAGAGACACAGGGACCGAGAGAGAGACACAGGGATCGAGAGAGAGACACAGGGACCGAGAGTGAGACACAGGGACCGAGAGAGACACAGGGACTGAGAGAGACACAGGGACCAAGAGAGAGACACAGGGTCTGAAAGAGAGGCACAGGGACCGAGAGGGAGACAGGGACCGAGTGAGACACAGGGACTGAGAGAGTGACAGGGACCGTGAGAGAGACAGGGACCGAGAGAGACTCCGGGACAGAGAGAGACATGGGGTGAGAGAGAGACACAGAGACTGAGAGAGAGACAGGGACCGAGAGAGACACAGATAGTAAGATAGAGAGACAGGGACCGAGAGAGACAGCGGGACCGAGAGAGTCACAGGGACCGAGAGAGAGACAGGGACCGAGAGAGAGACATAGGGACTGAGAGAGAGACAGGGACCGAGAGAGACACAGGGATCGAGAGAGACACAGGGACCGAGAGAGAGACACAGGGACCGAGAGAGACACCGGGACCGAGAGAGACACAGGGGTGTGAGAGAGAGACACAGGGACAGAGAGAGACACAGGGACCGAGTGAGACACAGTGACCGAGAGAGAGACACAGGGACCGACAGAGAGATACAGGGACCGAGAGAGAGACAGGGACCGAGAGAGAGACACAGGGACCGAGAGAAAGACAAAGGGACCGAGAGCGAGACACAGGGACCGAGAGAGACACAGGGAGCAAGGGAGAGACACAGGGACCGAGAGAGAGACACAGGGACCGAGAAAGAGACACAGGGACCGAGAGAGAGACAGGGACCGAGAGAGAGACATAGGGACCGAGAGAGAGACACAGGGACCGAGAGCGAGACACAGTGACCGAGAGAGAGACAGGGACAAAGTGAGACACAGGGACCGAGAGAGACGCAGAGAGCAAGAGAGAGAGAGACAGGGACCGAGAGAGACATCGGGACCGAGAGAGACACAGGGACCGAGAGAGACACAGCGACCGAGAGAGACACAGGGACCGAGTGAGACACTGGGAACCAGAGAGAGACACAGGGACCGAGAGAGAGACACAGGGACCGAGAGAGACATCGGGACCGAGAGAGAGAGACACAGGGACCGAGAGAGAGTCACAGGGACCGAGAGAGTCACAGGGATTGAGCGAGACACAGGGACCAAGACAGAGACAGGTACCGAGTGAGAAATACAGGGACCGAGTGAGACACAGGGACCAAGAGAGAGACACAGGGACCAAGAGAGACACCGTGACCGAGAGAGAGAGAGACAGGGACCGAGAGAGAGACACAGGGTCCGACTAAGAGATACAGTGACCAAGAGAGAGACACAGAGACAGAGAGAGAGACACTGGGACCGAGAGAGACATCGGGACCGAGAGAGACACAGGGGTGAGAGAGAGACACAGGGACCGAGAGAGACACAGGGACCGAGTGAGACACAGCGACCGAGAGAGACACAGGGACCGAGTGAGACACTGGGAACCAGAGAGAGACACAGGGACCGAGAGAGAGACACAGGGACCGAGAGAGACATCGGGACCGAGAGAGACACAGGGGTGTGAGAGAGACACAGGGACCGAGAGAGACAGAGGGACCGAGTGAGACACAGCGACCGAGAGAGACACAAGGACCGAGAGTGAGACACAGGGATGGAGAGAGAGACACAGGGACCGAGAGAGACACAGGGACTGAGAGAGAAACAGGGTCCGAGTGAGTGACACAGGGACAGAGAGAGAGACACAGGGATCGAGAGAGACACCAGGACCGAGAGAGAGAGACTGGGACCGAGAGAGACACAGGGACCAAGATAGAGACACAGAATCTTAGAGAGAGGCACAGGGACCGAGAGGGAGACAGGGACCGAGTGAGACACAGGGACTGAGAAAGTGACAGGGACCGTGAGAGAGACGGACCGAGAGAGACACCGGGACAGAGAGAGACACAGGGGTGAGAGAGAGACACAGAGACCGAGAGAGAGACACAGGGACCGAGAGAGACACAGGGACCGAGAGAGAGACACAGGGACCGAGTGAGACACAGGGACCGAGAGAGAGACACAGGGATTGAGCGAGTCACAGGGACCGAGGGAGACACAGGGACCGAGAGAGAGACACAGGGACCGAGAGAGAGACACAGTGACCAAGAGAGAGACACAGGGACCAAGTGAGACATAGTGACCGAGGGAGAGAGACAGGGACCGAGAGAGAGACAGAGGGACCGACAGAGAGACACAGTGACCAAGAGAGAGACACAGGGACCGAGAGAGAGACAGGGACCGAGTGAGACACAGGGACCGAGAGAGAGACACAGGGACCGAGAGAGAGAGACACAGGGACCGAGAGTGAGACACAGGGACCGAGAGAGACACAGGGACTGAGAGAGACACAGGGACCAAGAGAGAGACACAGGGTCTTAGAGAGAGGCACAGGGACCGAAAGGGAGCCAGGGGCCGAGTGAGACACAGGGACTGAGAGAGTGACAGGGACCGTGAGAGAGACAGGGACCGAGAGAGACTCCGGGACAGAGAGAGACATGGGGTGAGAGAGAGACACAGGGACTGAGAGAGAGACAGGGACCGAGAGACACACAGATAGTAAGATAGAGAGACAGGGACCGAGAGAGACAGCGGGACCGAGAGAGTCACAGGGACTGAGAGAGAGACAGGGACCGAGAGAGAGACATAGGGACTGAGAGAGAGACACAGACCGAGAGAGACACAGGGATCGAGAGAGACACAGGGACCGAGAGAGAGACACAGGGTCCGAGAGAGAAACCGGGACCGAGAGAGACACAGGTGTGTGAGAGAGAGACACAGGGACAGAGAGAGACACAGGGAACGAGTGAGACACAGTGACCGAGAGAGACACAGGGACCGACAGAGAGATATAGGGACCGAGAGAGAGACAGGGACCGAGAGAGAGACACAGGGACCGAGAGAAAGACACAGGGACCGAGAGCGAGACACAGGGACCGAGAGAGACACAGGGACCGAGAGAGAGACACAGGGACCGAGAAAGAGACACAGGGACTGAAAGAGAGACAGGGACCGAGAGAGACACCGGGACCAAAAGAGACACAGGGACCGAGAGCGAGACACAGTGACCGAGAGAGAGACAGGGACAAAGTGAGACACAGGGACCGAGAGAGACTCAGAGAGCAAGAGAGAGAGAGACAGGGACCGAGAAAGAGACACCGGGACCGAGAGAGACACAGGGACCGAGAGAGAGACAGGGACCGAGAGAGAGACTCAGAGACTGAGAGAGAGACAGGGACTGAGAGAGTCACAGGGACCGAGTAAGACACAGGGACCGAGAGAGACACAGGGACCGAGAGAGAGACACAGGGACTGAGAGAGAGACAGGGACCGAGAGAGACACAGGGATCGAGAGAGACACAGGGACTGAGACAGAGTCAGGTACCGAGTGAGAAATACAGGGACCGAGTGAGACACAGTGACCAAGAGAGAGACACAGGGACCAAGAGAGACATAGTGACCGAGAGAGAGAGACAGGGACCGAGAGAGAGACAGAGGGACCGACAGAGAGACACAGTGACCAAGAGAGAGACACAGGGACCGAGAGAGAGACAGGGACCGAGTGAGACACAGGGACCCAGAGAGAGACACAGGGACCGAGAGAGAGACACAGGGACCGAGAGAGACATCGGGACCGAGAGAGGCACAGGGACCGAGAGAGAGACACAGGGACCGAGAGAGAGACACAGGAATGGAGAGAGAGACACAGGGACCGAGAGTGATACACAGGGACCGAGAGAGACACAGGGACTGAGAGAGACACAGGGACCAAGAGAGAGACACAGGGTCTGAAAGAGAGGCACAGGGACCGAGAGGGAGACAGGGACCGAGTGAGACACAGGGACTGAGAGAGTGACAGGGACCGTGAGAGAGACAGGGACCGAGAGAGAATCCGGGACAGAGAGAGACATGGGGTGAAAGAGAGACACAGGGAATGAGAGAGAGACAGGGACCGAGAGAGACTCCGGGACAGAGAGAGACATGGGGTGAAAGAGAGACACAGGGAATGAGAGAGACACAGGGACCGAGAGAGACAACGGGACCGAGAGAGTCACAAGGACCGAGAGAGAGACAGGGACCGAGAGAGAGACATAGGGACCGAGAGAGAGACACAGGGACCGAGAGAGACACAGGGACCGAGAGAGACACCGGGACCGAGAGAGAGACAGGGACCGAGAGAGAGATTCAGAGACTGAGAGAGAGACAGGGACTGAGAGAGTCACAGGAACCAAGTAAGACACAGGGACCGAGAGAGACACAGGGACCGAGAGAGAGACACAGGGACCAAGAGAGACACAGCGTCCGAGAGAGACACAGGGACCGAGAGAGTCACAGGGATTGAGCGAGTCACAGGGACCGAGAGAGAGAGACACAGGGACCGAGAGAGAGATACAGGGACCGAGAGAGTCACAGGGATTGAGCGAGACACAGGGACCGAGACAGAGACAGGTACCGAGTGAGAAATACACGGACCGAGTGAGACACAGGGACCAAGAGAGAGACACAGGGACCAAGAGAGACACCGTGACCGAGAGAGAGAGACAGGGACCGAGAGAGAGACACAGGGACCGACGGAGAGACACAGTGACCAAGAGAGAGACACAGAGACAGAGAGAGAGACAGGGACCGAGTGAGACACAGGGACCCAGAGAGAGAGACAGGGACCGAGTGAGAGACACAGGGACCGAGAGAGACATCGGGACCGAGAGAGACATGGGTGAGAGAGAGACCCAGGGACCGAGAGAGACACAGGGACCGAGTGAGACACAGCGACCGAGAGAGACACAGGGACCGAGAGAGAGACACAGGGATGGAGAGAGAGAGACACAGGGACCGAGACAGACACAGGGACTGAGAGAGAAACAGGGTCCGAGTGAGTGACACAGGGACAGAGAGAGAGAGACACAGGGACCGAGAGAGACACCAGGACCGAGAGAGAGAGACTGCGACCGAGAGAGACAGAGGGACCAAGATAGAGACATAGAGTCTTCGAGAGAGGCACAGGGACCGAGAGGGAGACAGGGACCGAGTGAGACACAGTGACCGAGAGAGAGACACAGGGGTGAGAGAGAGACACAGAGACCGAGAGAGAGACACAGGGTCCGAGAGAGACACAGGGACCGAGAGAGAGCCACAGGGACCGAGTGAGACACAGTGACCGAGAGAGAGACACAGGGACCGCGAGAGACATAGCGACCGAGAGAGACATAGCGACCGAGAGAGACACACGGACCGAGAGAGACACAGGGGTGAGAGAGAGACACAGGGACCGAGAGAGACACAGGGACCGAGAGAGATACACAGGGACCGAGTGAGACACAGGGACCGAGAGAGAGCCAGGGACCGAGTGAGACACAGGGACTGAGAGAGTGACAGGGACCGTGAGAGAGACAGGGACCGAGAGAGACTCCGGGACAGAGAGAGACATGGGGTGAGAGAGAGACACAGGGACTGAGAGAGAGACAGGGACCGAGAGAGACACAGATAGTAAGATAGAGAGACAGGGACCGAGAGAGACAGCGGGACCGAGAGAGTCACAGGGACCGAGAGAGAGACAGGGACCGAGAGAGAGACATAGGGACTGAGAGAGAGACACAGACCGAGAGAGACACAGGGATCGAGAGAGACACAGGAACGAGAGAGAGACACAGGGTCCGAGAGAGAAACCGGGACCGAGAGAGACACAGGTGTGTGAGAGAGAGACACAGGGACAGAGAGAGACACAGGGAACGAGTGAGACACAGTGACCGAGAGAGACACAGGGACCGACAGAGAGAGATAGGGACCGAGAGAGAGACAGGGACCGAGAGAGAGACACAGGGACCGAGAGAAAGACACAGGGACCGAGAGCGAGACACAGGGACCGAGAGAGACACAGGGACCGAGAGAGAGACACAGGGACCGAGAAAGAGACGCAGGGACTGAGAGAGAGACAGGGACCGAGAGAGAGACAGGGACCGAGAGAGAGACACAGGGACCGAGAGAAAGACACAGGGACCGAGAGCGAGACACAGGGACCGAGAGAGACACAGGGACCGAGAGAGAGACACAGGGACCGAGAAAGAGACGCAGGGACTGAGAGAGAGACACAGGGACCGAGAGAGACACAGGGACAGAGAGAGACACCGGGACAAAAGAGACACAGGGACCGAGAGCGAGACACAGTGACCGAGAGAGAGACAGGGACAAAGTGAGACACAGGGACCGAGAGAGACGCAG
Organism: Prionace glauca; assembly: GCA_037974335.1. Taxonomy (NCBI): domain Eukaryota; kingdom Metazoa; phylum Chordata; class Chondrichthyes; order Carcharhiniformes; family Carcharhinidae; genus Prionace; species Prionace glauca. The sequence goes on from JBBMRE010000174.1 coordinate 392,923, forward strand.
AGAGCAAGAGAGAGAGAGACAGGGACCGAGAAAGAGACACCGGGACCGAGAGAGACACAGGGACCGAGAGAGAGACAGGGACCGAGAGAGAGACTCAGAGACTGAGAGAGAGACAGGGACTGAGAGAGTCACAGGGACCGAGTAAGACACAGGGACCGAGAGAGACACAGGGACCGAGAGAGAGACACAGGGACTGAGAGAGAGACAGGGACCGAGAGAGACACAGGGATCGAGAGAGACACAGGGACCGAGACAGAGTCAGGTACCGAGTGAGAAATACAGGGACCGAGTGAGACACAGTGACCAAGAGAGAGACACAGGGACCAAGAGAGACATAGTGACCGAGAGAGAGAGACAGGGACCGAGAGAGAGACAGAGGGACCGACAGAGAGACACAGTGACCAAGAGAGAGACACAGGGACCGAGAGAGAGACAGGGACCGAGTGAGACACAGGGACCCAGAGAGAGACACAGGGACCGAGAGAGAGACACAGGGACCGAGAGAGACATCGGGACCGAGAGAGGCACAGGGACCGAGAGAGAGACACAGGGACCGAGAGAGAGACACAGGAATGGAGAGAGAGACACAGGGACCGAGAGTGATACACAGGGACCGAGAGAGACACAGGGACTGAGAGAGACACAGGGACCAAGAGAGAGACACAGGGTCTTAGAGAGAGGCACAGGGACCGAGAGGGAGACAGGGACCGAGTGAGACACAGGGACTGAGAGAGTGACAGGGACCGTGAGAGAGACAGGGACCGAGAGAGACTCCGGGACAGAGAGAGACATGGGGTGAAAGAGAGACACAGGGAATGAGAGAGAGACAGGGACCGAGAGAGACTCCGGGACAGAGAGAGACATGGGGTGAAAGAGAGACACAGGGAATGAGAGAGACACAGGGACCGAGAGAGACAACGGGACCGAGAGAGTCACAAGGACCGAGAGAGAGACAGGGACCGAGAGAGAGACATAGGGACCGAGAGAGAGACACAGGGACCGAGAGAGACACAGGGACCGAGAGAGACACCGGGACCGAGAGAGAGACAGGGACCGAGAGAGAGATTCAGAGACTGAGAGAGAGACAGGGACTGAGAGAGTCACAGGAACCAAGTAAGACACAGGGACCGAGAGAGACACAGGGACCGAGAGAGAGACACAGGGACCAAGAGAGACACAGCGTCCGAGAGAGACACAGGGACCGAGAGAGTCACAGGGATTGAGCGAGTCACAGGGACCGAGAGAGAGAGACACAGGGACCGAGAGAGAGATACAGGGACCGAGAGAGTCACAGGGATTGAGCGAGACACAGGGACCGAGACAGAGACAGGTACCGAGTGAGAAATACACGGACCGAGTGAGACACAGGGACCAAGAGAGAGACACAGGGACCAAGAGAGACACCGTGACCGAGAGAGAGAGACAGGGACCGAGAGAGAGACACAGGGACCGACGGAGAGACACAGTGACCAAGAGAGAGACACAGAGACAGAGAGAGAGACAGGGACCGAGTGAGACACAGGGACCCAGAGAGAGAGACAGGGACCGAGTGAGAGACACAGGGACCGAGAGAGACATCGGGACCGAGAGAGACATGGGTGAGAGAGAGACCCAGGGACCGAGTGAGACACAGCGACCGAGAGAGACACAGGGACCGAGAGAGAGACACAGGGATGGAGAGAGAGAGACACAGGGACCGAGACAGACACAGGGACTGAGAGAGAAACAGGGTCCGAGTGAGTGACACAGGGACAGAGAGAGAGAGACACAGGGACCGAGAGAGACACCAGGACCGAGAGAGAGAGACTGCGACCGAGAGAGACAGAGGGACCAAGATAGAGACATAGAGTCTTCGAGAGAGGCACAGGGACCGAGAGGGAGACAGGGACCGAGTGAGACACAGTGACCGAGAGAGAGACACAGGGGTGAGAGAGAGACACAGAGACCGAGAGAGAGACACAGGGTCCGAGAGAGACACAGGGACCGAGAGAGAGCCACAGGGACCGAGTGAGACACAGTGACCGAGAGAGAGACACAGGGACCGCGAGAGACATAGCGACCGAGAGAGACATAGCGACCGAGAGAGACACACGGACCGAGAGAGACACAGGGGTGAGAGAGAGACACAGGGACCGAGAGAGACACAGGGACCGAGAGAGATACACAGGGACCGAGTGAGACACAGGGACCGAGAGAGAGACACAGGGATTGAGCGAGTCACTGGGACCGAGGGAGACACAGGGACCGAGAGAGAGACAGGGACCGAGAGAGACTCCGGGACAGAGAGAGACATGGGGTGAGAGAGAGACACAGGGACTGAGAGAGAGACAGGGACCGAGAGAGACACAGATAGTAAGATAGAGAGACAGGGACCGAGAGAGACAGCGGGACCGAGAGATTCACAGGGACCGAGAGAGAGACAGGGACCGAGAGAGAGACATAGGGACTGAGAGAGAGACACAGACCGAGAGAGACACAGGGATCGAGAGAGACACAGGAACGAGAGAGAGACACAGGGTCCGAGAGAGAAACCGGGACCGAGAGAGACACAGGTGTGTGAGAGAGAGACACAGGGACAGAGAGAGACACAGGGAACGAGTGAGACACAGTGACCGAGAGAGACACAGGGACCGACAGAGAGAGATAGGGACCGAGAGAGAGACAGGGACCGAGAGAGAGACACAGGGACCGAGAGAAAGACACAGGGACCGAGAGCGAGACACAGGGACCGAGAGAGACACAGGGACCGAGAGAGAGAGACACAGGGACCGAGAAAGAGACGCAGGGACTGAGAGAGAGACAGGGACCGAGAGAGAGACAGGGACCGAGAGAGAGACACAGGGACCGAGAGAAAGACACAGGGACCGAGAGCGAGACACAGGGACCGAGAGAGACACAGGGACCGAGAGAGAGACACAGGGACCGAGAAAGAGACGCAGGGACTGAGAGAGAGACAGGGACCGAGAGAGACACCGGGACCAAAAGAGACACAGGGACCGAGAGCGAGACACAGTGACCGAGAGAGAGACAGGGACAAAGTGAGACACAGGGACCGAGAGAGACGCAGAGAGCAAGAGAGAGAGAGACAGGGACCGAGAAAGAGACACCGGGACCGAGAGAGACACAGGGACCGAGAGAGAGACAGGGACCGAGAGAGAGACTCAGAGACTGAGAGAGAGACAGGGACTGAGAGAGTCACAGGGACCGAGTAAGACACAGGGACCGAGAGAGACACAGGGACCGAGAGAGAGACACAGGGACTGAGAGAGAGACAGGGACCGAGAGAGACACAGGGATCGAGAGAGACACAGGGACCGAGACAGAGTCAGGTACCGAGTGAGAAATACAGGGACCGAGTGAGACACAGTGACCAAGAGAGAGACACAGGGACCAAGAGAGACATAGTGACCGAGAGAGAGAGACAGGGACCGAGAGAGAGACAGAGGGACCGACATAGAGACACAGTGACCAAGAGAGAGACACAGGGACCGAGAGAGAGACAGGGACCGAGTGAGACACAGGGACCCAGAGAGAGACACAGGGACCGAGAGAGAGACACAGGGACCGAGAGAGACATCGGGACCGAGAGAGGCACAGGGACCGAGAGAGAGACACAGGGACCGAGAGAGAGACACAGGAATGGAGAGAGAGACACAGGGACCGAGAGTGATACACAGGGACCGAGAGAGACACAGGGACTGAGAGAGACACAGGGACCAAGAGAGAGACACAGGGTCTTAGAGAGAGGCACAGGGACCGAGAGGGAGACAGGGACCGAGTGAGACACAGGGACTGAGAGAGTGACAGGGACCGTGAGAGAGACAGGGACCGAGAGAGACTCCGGGACAGAGAGAGACATGGGGTGAAAGAGAGACACAGGGAATGAGAGAGAGACAGGGACCGAGAGAGACTCCGGGACAGAGAGAGACATGGGGTGAAAGAGAGACACAGGGAATGAGAGAGACACAGGGACCGAGAGAGACAACGGGACCGAGAGAGTCACAAGGACCGAGAGAGAGACAGGGACCGAGAGAGAGACATAGGGACCGAGAGAGAGACACAGGGACCGAGAGAGACACAGGGACCGAGAGAGACACCGGGACCGAGAGAGAGACAGGGACCGAGAGAGAGATTCAGAGACTGAGAGAGAGACAGGGACTGAGAGAGTCACAGGAACCAAGTAAGACACAGGGACCGAGAGAGACACAGGGACCGAGAGAGAGACACAGGGACCAAGAGAGACACAGCGTCCGAGAGAGACACAGGGACCGAGAGAGTCACAGGGATTGAGCGAGTCACAGGGACCGAGAGAGAGAGACACAGGGACCGAGAGAGAGATACAGGGACCGAGAGAGTCACAGGGATTGAGCGAGACACAGGGACCGAGACAGAGACAGGTACCGAGTGAGAAATACACGGACCGAGTGAGACACAGGGACCAAGAGAGGGACACAGGGACCAAGAGAGACACCGTGACCGAGAGAGAGAGACAGGGACCGAGAGAGAGACACAGGGACCGACGGAGAGACACAGTGACCAAGAGAGAGACACAGAGACAGAGAGAGAGACAGGGACCGAGTGAGACACAGGGACCCAGAGAGAGAGACAGGGACCGAGTGAGAGACACAGGGACCGAGAGAGACATCGGGACCGAGAGAGACATGGGTGAGAGAGAGACCCAGGGACCGAGAGAGACACAGGGACCGAGTGAGACACAGCGACCGAGAGAGACACAGGGACCGAGAGAGAGACACAGGGATGGAGAGAGAGAGACACAGGGACCGAGACAGACACAGGGACTGAGAGAGAAACAGGGTCCGAGTGAGTGACACAGGGACAGAGAGAGAGAGACACAGGGACCGAGAGAGACACCAGGACCGAGAGAGAGAGACTGCGACCGAGAGAGACAGAGGGACCAAGATAGAGACATAGAGTCTTCGAGAGAGGCACAGGGACCGAGAGGGAGACAGGGACCGAGTGAGACACAGTGACCGAGAGAGAGACACAGGGGTGAGAGAGAGACACAGAGACCGAGAGAGAGACACAGGGTCCGAGAGAGACACAGGGACCGAGAGAGAGCCACAGGGACCGAGTGAGACACAGTGACCGAGAGAGAGACACAGGGACCGCGAGAGACATAGCGACCGAGAGAGACATAGCGACCGAGAGAGACACACGGACCGAGAGAGACACAGGGGTGAGAGAGAGACACAGGGACCGAGAGAGACACAGGGACCGAGAGAGATACACAGGGACCGAGTGAGACACAGGGACCGAGAGAGAGCCAGGGACCGAGTGAGACACAGGGACTGAGAGAGTGACAGGGACCGTGAGAGAGACAGGGACCGAGAGAGACTCCGGGACAGAGAGAGACATGGGGTGAGAGAGAGACACAGGGACTGAGAGAGAGACAGGGACCGAGAGAGACACAGATAGTAAGATAGAGAGACAGGGACCGAGAGAGACAGCGGGACCGAGAGAGTCACAGGGACCGAGAGAGAGACAGGGACCGAGAGAGAGACATAGGGACTGAGAGAGAGACACAGACCGAGAGAGACACAGGGATCGAGAGAGACACAGGAACGAGAGAGAGACACAGGGTCCGAGAGAGAAACCGGGACCGAGAGAGACACAGGTGTGTGAGAGAGAGACACAGGGACAGAGAGAGACACAGGGAACGAGTGAGACACAGTGACCGAGAGAGACACAGGGACCGACAGAGAGAGATAGGGACCGAGAGAGAGACAGGGACCGAGAGAGAGACACAGGGACCGAGAGAAAGACACAGGGACCGAGAGCGAGACACAGGGACCGAGAGAGACACAGGGACCGAGAGAGAGACACAGGGACCGAGAAAGAGACGCAGGGACTGAGAGAGAGACAGGGACCGAGAGAGAGACAGGGACCGAGAGAGAGACACAGGGACCGAGAGAAAGACACAGGGACCGAGAGCGAGACACAGGGACCGAGAGAGACACAGGGACCGAGAGAGAGACACAGGGACCGAGAAAGAGACGCAGGGACTGAGAGAGAGACACAGGGACCGAGAGAGACACAGGGACAGAGAGAGACACCGGGACAAAAGAGACACAGGGACCGAGAGCGAGACACAGTGACCGAGAGAGAGACAGGGACAAAGTGAGACACAGGGACCGAGAGAGACGCAGAGAGCAAGAGAGAGAGAGACAGGGACCGAGAAAGAGACACCGGGACCGAGAGAGACACAGGGACCGAGAGAGAGACAGGGACCGAGAGAGAGACTCAGAGACTGAGAGAGAGACAGGGACTGAGAGAGTCACAGGGACCGAGTAAGACACAGGGACCGAGAGAGACACAGGGACCGAGAGAGAGACACAGGGACTGAGAGAGAGACAGGGACCGAGAGAGACACAGGGATCGAGAGAGACACAGGGACCGAGACAGAGTCAGGTACCGAGTGAGAAATACAGGGACCGAGTGAGACACAGTGACCAAGAGAGAGACACAGGGACCAAGAGAGACATAGTGACCGAGAGAGAGAGACAGGGACCGAGAGAGAGACAGAGGGACCGACAGAGAGACACAGTGACCAAGAGAGAGACACAGGGACCGAGAGAGAGACAGGGACCGAGTGAGACACAGGGACCCAGAGAGAGACACAGGGACCGAGAGAGAGACACAGGGACCGAGAGAGACATCGGGACCGAGAGAGGCACAGGGACCGAGAGAGAGACACAGGGACCGAGAGAGAGACACAGGAATGGAGAGAGAGACACAGGGACCGAGAGTGATACACAGGGACCGAGAGAGACACAGGGACTGAGAGAGACACAGGGACCAAGAGAGAGACACAGGGTCTTAGAGAGAGGCACAGGGACCGAGAGGGAGACAGGGACCGAGTGAGACACAGGGACTGAGAGAGTGACAGGGACCGTGAGAGAGACAGGGACCGAGAGAGACTCCGGGACAGAGAGAGACATGGGGTGAAAGAGAGACACAGGGAATGAGAGAGAGACAGGGACCGAGAGAGACTCCGGGACAGAGAGAGACATGGGGTGAAAGAGAGACACAGGGAATGAGAGAGACACAGGGACCGAGAGAGACAACGGGACCGAGAGAGTCACAAGGACCGAGAGAGAGACAGGGACCGAGAGAGAGACATAGGGACCGAGAGAGAGACACAGGGACCGAGAGAGACACAGGGACCGAGAGAGACACCGGGACCGAGAGAGAGACAGGGACCGAGAGAGAGATTCAGAGACTGAGAGAGAGACAGGGACTGAGAGAGTCACAGGAACCAAGTAAGACACAGGGACCGAGAGAGACACAGGGACCGAGAGAGAGACACAGGGACCAAGAGAGACACAGCGTCCGAGAGAGACACAGGGACCGAGAGAGTCACAGGGATTGAGCGAGTCACAGGGACCGAGAGAGAGAGACACAGGGACCGAGAGAGAGATACAGGGACCGAGAGAGTCACAGGGATTGAGCGAGACACAGGGACCGAGACAGAGACAGGTACCGAGTGAGAAATACACGGACCGAGTGAGACACAGGGACCAAGAGAGAGACACAGGGACCAAGAGAGACACCGTGACCGAGAGAGAGAGACAGGGACCGAGAGAGAGACACAGGGACCGACGGAGAGACACAGTGACCAAGAGAGAGACACAGAGACAGAGAGAGAGACAGGGACCGAGTGAGACACAGGGACCCAGAGAGAGAGACAGGGACCGAGTGAGAGACACAGGGACCGAGAGAGACATCGGGACCGAGAGAGACATGGGTGAGAGAGAGACCCAGGGACCGAGTGAGACACAGCGACCGAGAGAGACACAGGGACCGAGAGAGAGACACAGGGATGGAGAGAGAGAGACACAGGGACCGAGACAGACACAGGGACTGAGAGAGAAACAGGGTCCGAGTGAGTGACACAGGGACAGAGAGAGAGAGACACAGGGACCGAGAGAGACACCAGGACCGAGAGAGAGAGACTGCGACCGAGAGAGACAGAGGGACCAAGATAGAGACATAGAGTCTTCGAGAGAGGCACAGGGACCGAGAGGGAGACAGGGACCGAGTGAGACACAGTGACCGAGAGAGAGACACAGGGGTGAGAGAGAGACACAGAGACCGAGAGAGAGACACAGGGTCCGAGAGAGACACAGGGACCGAGAGAGAGCCACAGGGACCGAGTGAGACACAGTGACCGAGAGAGAGACACAGGGACCGCGAGAGACATAGCGACCGAGAGAGACATAGCGACCGAGAGAGACACACGGACCGAGAGAGACACAGGGGTGAGAGAGAGACACAGGGACCGAGAGAGACACAGGGACCGAGAGAGATACACAGGGACCGAGTGAGACACAGGGACCGAGAGAGAGACACAGGGATTGAGCGAGTCACTGGGACCGAGGGAGACACAGGGACCGAGAGAGAGCCAGGGACCGAGTGAGACACAGGGACTGAGAGAGTGACAGGGACCGTGAGAGAGACAGGGACCGAGAGAGACTCCGGGACAGAGAGAGACATGGGGTGAGAGAGAGACACAGGGACTGAGAGAGAGACAGGGACCGAGAGAGACACAGATAGTAAGATAGAGAGACAGGGACCGAGAGAGACAGCGGGACCGAGAGAGTCACAGGGACCGAGAGAGAGACAGGGACCGAGAGAGAGACATAGGGACTGAGAGAGAGACACAGACCGAGAGAGACACAGGGATCGAGAGAGACACAGGAACGAGAGAGAGACACAGGGTCCGAGAGAGAAACCGGGACCGAGAGAGACACAGGTGTGTGAGAGAGAGACACAGGGACAGAGAGAGACACAGGGAACGAGTGAGACACAGTGACCGAGAGAGACACAGGGACCGACAGAGAGAGATAGGGACCGAGAGAGAGACAGGGACCGAGAGAGAGACACAGGGACCGAGAGAAAGACACAGGGACCGAGAGCGAGACACAGGGACCGAGAGAGACACAGGGACCGAGAGAGAGAGACACAGGGACCGAGAAAGAGACGCAGGGACTGAGAGAGAGACAGGGACCGAGAGAGAGACAGGGACCGAGAGAGAGACACAGGGACCGAGAGAAAGACACAGGGACCGAGAGCGAGACACAGGGACCGAGAGAGACACAGGGACCGAGAGAGAGACACAGGGACCGAGAAAGAGACGCAGGGACTGAGAGAGAGACAGGGACCGAGAGAGACACCGGGACCAAAAGAGACACAGGGACCGAGAGCGAGACACAGTGACCGAGAGAGAGACAGGGACAAAGTGAGACACAGGGACCGAGAGAGACGCAGAGAGCAAGAGAGAGAGAGACAGGGACCGAGAAAGAGACACCGGGACCGAGAGAGACACAGGGACCGAGAGAGAGACAGGGACCGAGAGAGAGACTCAGAGACTGAGAGAGAGACAGGGACTGAGAGAGTCACAGGGACCGAGTAAGACACAGGGACCGAGAGAGACACAGGGACCGAGAGAGAGACACAGGGACTGAGAGAGAGACAGGGACCGAGAGAGACACAGGGATCGAGAGAGACACAGGGACCGAGACAGAGTCAGGTACCGAGTGAGAAATACAGGGACCGAGTGAGACACAGTGACCAAGAGAGAGACACAGGGACCAAGAGAGACATAGTGACCGAGAGAGAGAGACAGGGACCGAGAGAGAGACAGAGGGACCGACATAGAGACACAGTGACCAAGAGAGAGACACAGGGACCGAGAGAGAGACAGGGACCGAGTGAGACACAGGGACCCAGAGAGAGACACAGGGACCGAGAGAGAGACACAGGGACCGAGAGAGACATCGGGACCGAGAGAGGCACAGGGACCGAGAGAGAGACACAGGGACCGAGAGAGAGACACAGGAATGGAGAGAGAGACACAGGGACCGAGAGTGATACACAGGGACCGAGAGAGACACAGGGACTGAGAGAGACACAGGGACCAAGAGAGAGACACAGGGTCTTAGAGAGAGGCACAGGGACCGAGAGGGAGACAGGGACCGAGTGAGACACAGGGACTGAGAGAGTGACAGGGACCGTGAGAGAGACAGGGACCGAGAGAGACTCCGGGACAGAGAGAGACATGGGGTGAAAGAGAGACACAGGGAATGAGAGAGAGACAGGGACCGAGAGAGACTCCGGGACAGAGAGAGACATGGGGTGAAAGAGAGACACAGGGAATGAGAGAGACACAGGGACCGAGAGAGACAACGGGACCGAGAGAGTCACAAGGACCGAGAGAGAGACAGGGACCGAGAGAGAGACATAGGGACCGAGAGAGAGACACAGGGACCGAGAGAGACACAGGGACCGAGAGAGACACCGGGACCGAGAGAGAGACAGGGACCGAGAGAGAGATTCAGAGACTGAGAGAGAGACAGGGACTGAGAGAGTCACAGGAACCAAGTAAGACACAGGGACCGAGAGAGACACAGGGACCGAGAGAGAGACACAGGGACCAAGAGAGACACAGCGTCCGAGAGAGACACAGGGACCGAGAGAGTCACAGGGATTGAGCGAGTCACAGGGACCGAGAGAGAGAGACACAGGGACCGAGAGAGAGATACAGGGACCGAGAGAGTCACAGGGATTGAGCGAGACACAGGGACCGAGACAGAGACAGGTACCGAGTGAGAAATACACGGACCGAGTGAGACACAGGGACCAAGAGAGGGACACAGGGACCAAGAGAGACACCGTGACCGAGAGAGAGAGACAGGGACCGAGAGAGAGACACAGGGACCGACGGAGAGACACAGTGACCAAGAGAGAGACACAGAGACAGAGAGAGAGACAGGGACCGAGTGAGACACAGGGACCCAGAGAGAGAGACAGGGACCGAGTGAGAGACACAGGGACCGAGAGAGACATCGGGACCGAGAGAGACATGGGTGAGAGAGAGACCCAGGGACCGAGAGAGACACAGGGACCGAGTGAGACACAGCGACCAATAGAGACACAGGGACCGAGAGAGAGACACAGGGATGGAGAGAGAGAGACACAGGGACCGAGACAGACACAGGGACTGAGAGAGAAACAGGGTCCGAGTGAGTGACACAGGGACAGAGAGAGAGAGACACAGGGACCGAGAGAGACACCAGGACCGAGAGAGAGAGACTGCGACCGAGAGAGACAGAGGGACCAAGATAGAGACATAGAGTCTTCGAGAGAGGCACAGGGACCGAGAGGGAGACAGGGACCGAGTGAGACACAGTGACCGAGAGAGAGACACAGGGGTGAGAGAGAGACACAGAGACCGAGAGAGAGACACAGGGTCCGAGAGAGACACAGGGACCGAGAGAGAGCCACAGGGACCGAGTGAGACACAGTGACCGAGAGAGAGACACAGGGACCGCGAGAGACATAGCGACCGAGAGAGACATAGCGACCGAGAGAGACACACGGACCGAGAGAGACACAGGGGTGAGAGAGAGACACAGGGACCGAGAGAGACACAGGGACCGAGAGAGATACACAGGGACCGAGTGAGACACAGGGACCGAGAGAGAGACACAGGGATTGAGCGAGTCACTGGGACCGAGGGAGACACAGGGACCGAGAGAGAGACACAGGGACCGAGAGAGAGACACAGGGACCGAGAGAGAGACACAGGTACCGAGAGAGACACAGGGACCGAGAGAGTCACAGGGACCAAGAGAGACACAGGGACCGAGAGAGAGTCACAGGGACTGAGAGACACACAGGGACCGAGAGAGAAACACAGGTACCAAGGGGGACACAGGGACTGAGAGAGACACAGGGTCCGAGAGAGAGACATAGGCACCGAGAGAGAGACACAGACCGAGAGAGAGGCACAGTGACCGAGAGAGACACAGCCACCGAGAGAGAGACACAGGGACCGAGAGAGACACCGGGACCGAGAGAGAGACAGGGACCGAGAGAGAGACAGGGACCGAGAGAGACACAGGGACCGAGAGAGAGACACAGTGACCGAGAGAGACATAGGGACCGAGAGAGAGACACAGGGACCGAGAGAGACACGGACTGAGAGAGACACAGGGACCGAGAGAGAGACACAGTGACCGAGAGAGACACAGGGACCGAGAGTGAGACACAGGGACCGAGAGAGACACAGGGACCGAGAGAGATACAGGGACTGAGAGAGACACAAGGGCGGGGAGAGAGACACAGGGACCGAGAGAGAGACACAGGGTCTTAGAGAGAGCCACAGGGACCGAGAGGGAGACAGGGACCGAGTCAGACACAGGGACTGAGAGAGTGACAGGGACCGAGAGAGAGACAGGGACCGAGAGAGAGAGACAGAGGGACTGATAGCGACACTGGGACCGAGAGAGACACAGGGACCGAGAGAGACACAGGGACCGAGAGAGACACAGTGTCCGAGAGAGAGAGACAGGGACTGAGAGAGAGACACAGGGACCGAGAGAGAGAGAGTCAAAGGGACCGAGAGAGACACAGGGACCGAGAGAGAGACACAGGTACCGAGAGAGACATAGGGACTGAGAGAGACACAGGGACCGAGAGAGAGACACAGGTACAGAGAGAGAGACACAGTGACCGAGAGAGAGACACAGGGACCGAGAGAGAGACACAGGGACCGATAGAGAGGCAGAGGGACCGAGAGAGAGAGACACAGGGACCGAGTGAGACACAGGGACTGAGATAGTGACAGGGACCGAGAGAGAGACAGGGACCGAGAGAGACACAGGGACCGAGAGAGAGACACAGGGACCGAGTGAGAGACATAGGGACTGAGCAAGTCACAGGGACCGAGAGAAACACAGTGACCGAGAGAGAGAGACAGGGACCGAGAGAGAGAGACAGGTACAGAGAGAGAGACACAGTGACCGAGAGAGAGACACAGGGACCGAGAGAGAGACACAGGGACCGATAGAGAGGCAGAGGGACCGAGAGAGAGAGACACAGGGACCGGGTGAGACACAGGGACTGAGATAGTGACAGGGACCGAGAGAGAGACAGGGACCGAGAGAGACACAGGGACCGAGAGAGAGATACAGGCACCGAGACAGAGACACAGGGACCGAGATAGACACAGGCACCGAGACAGAGACACAAGGAACGAGGGAGACACATGGACCGAGAGAGAGACACAGGTTCCGAGAGAGAGTCACAGGTACCGAGAGAGATACAGGGACTGAGAAAGACACAGGGACCGAGAGAGAGACACAGGGACCGAGTGAGAGACAAAGGGACCGAGAGAGACACAGTGACCGAGAGAGAGAGACAGGGACCGAGAGAGAGAGACAGGGACCGAGAGAGTGACACAGGGATCGGGAGAGACACAGGGACCGAGAAAGACACAGGGAGCAAGAGAGTGACACAGGGACCGAGAGAGAGACACAGGGACCGAGAGAAACACAGTGACCGAGGGAGAGAGACAGGGACCGAGAGAGAGAGACAGAGACCGAGAGAGACACAGTGACTGAGAGAGAGACACAGGGAACGAGAGAAACACAGGGACCGAGTGAGACACAGGGGTGAGAGGGAGACACAGTGACCGATAGTGACACAGGGACCGAGAGAGAGAGACACAGGGACCGAGAGAGAGACACAGGGACCGAGAGAGACACAGGGACTGAGAGAGACACAGGGACAAAGAGAGAAACAGGGACCGAGTGAGACACAGGGACCGAGAGAGACACAGGGACTGAGAGAGAGACAGTGACCGAGAGAGACACAGGGACTGAAAGAGAGAGACACAGGGACCGAGAGAGAGACACAAGGACTGAGAGAGACACAGGGACCGAGTGAGGCGCAGGGACCGAGAGAGACACAGGGACCGAGAGAGACACAGGGACCGAGGGAGAGACACAGGGACTGAGAGAGAGAGACACAGGGACCGAGAGAGAGAGACACAAGGACCGAGAGAGACACAGGGACCGAGTGAGACACAGTGGTGAGAAGGAGACACAGGGACCGAGCGAGACACAGGGACCGAGTGAGACACAGCGTCCGAGAGAGACACTGGGACCGAGAGAGGGAGATAAAGGGACCGAGTGAGAGACACAGGGACTGAGCGAGTCACCGGGTCCGAGAGAGACACAGGGACCGAGAGAGAGACAGGGACCGGGGGAGAGAGACACAGGGACCGAGAGAGACACACAGGGACCGAGTGAGAGACACAGGGACTGAGCGAGTCACAGGGACCGAGAGAGACACAGGGACCGAGAGAGAGACACAGGGACCGAGAGAGACAGAGGGACCGAGTGAGACACAGCGACCGAGAGAGACACAAGGACCGAGAGTGAGACACAGGGATGGAGAGAGAGACACAGGGACCGAGAGAGACACAGGGACTGAGAGAGAAACAGGGTCCGAGTGAGTGACACAGGGACAGAGAGAGAGACACAGGGATCGAGAGAGACACCAGGACCGAGAGAGAGAGACTGGGACCGAGAGAGACACAGGGACCAAGATAGAGACACAGAATCTTAGAGAGAGTCACAGGGACCGAGAGGGAGACAGGGACCGAGTGAGACACAGGGACTGAGAAAGTGACAGGGACCGTGAGAGAGACGGACCGAGAGAGACACCGGGACAGAGAGAGACACAGGGGTGAGAGAGAGACACAGAGACCGAGAGAGAGACACAGGGACCGAGAGAGACACAGGGACCGAGAGAGAGACACAGGGACCGAGTGAGACACAGGGACCGAGAGAGAGACACAGGGATTGAGCGAGTCACAGGGACCGAGGGAGACACAGGGACCGAGAGAGAGACACAGGGACCGAGAGAGAGACACAGTGACCAAGAGAGAGACACAGGGACCAAGTGAGACATAGTGACCGAGAGAGAGAGACAGGGACCGAGAGAGAGACAGAGGGACCGACAGAGAGACACAGTGACCAAGAGAGAGACACAGGGACCGAGAGAGAGACAGGGACCGAGTGAGACACAGGGACCGAGAGAGAGACACAGGGACCGAGAGAGAGAGACACAGGGACCGAGAGTGAGACACAGGGATCGAGAGAGACACAGGGACTGAGAGAGACACAGGGACCAAGAGAGAGACACAGGGTCTTAGAGAGAGGCACAGGGACCGAGAGGGAGCCAGGGACCGAGTGAGACACAGGGACTGAGAGAGTGACAGGGACCGTGAGAGAGACAGGGACCGAGAGAGACTCCGGGACAGAGAGAGACATGGGGTGAGAGAGAGACACAGGGACCGAGAGAGACACAGATAGTAAGATAGAGAGACAGGGACCGAGAGAGACAGCGGGACCGAGAGAGTCACAGGGACCGAGAGAGAGACAGGGACCGAGAGAGAGACATAGGGACTGAGAGAGAGACACAGACCGAGAGAGACACAGGGTCCGAGAGAGAAACCGGGACCGAGAGAGACACAGGTGTGTGAGAGAGAGACACAGGGACAGAGAGAGACACAGGGAACGAGTGAGACACAGTGACCGAGAGAGACACAGGGACCGACAGAGAGATACAGGGACCGAGAGAGAGACAGGGACCGAGAGAGAGACTCAGGGACCGAGAGAAAGACACAGGGACCGAGAGCGAGACACAGGGACCGAGAGAGACACAGGGACCAAGAGAGAGACACAGGGACCGAGAAAGAGACACAGGGACTGAGAGAGAGACAGGGACCGAGAGAGACACCGGGACCAAAAGAGACACAGGGACTGAGAGCGAGACACAGTGACCGAGAGAGAGACAGGGACAAAGTGAGACACAGGGACCGAGAGAGACGCAGAGAGCAAGAGAGAGAGAGACAGGGACCGAGAAAGAGACACCGGGACCGAGAGAGACACAGGGACCGAGAGAGAGACAGGGACCGAGAGAGAGACTCAGAGACTGAGAGAGAGACAGGGACTGAGAGAGTCACAGGGACCGAGTAAGACACAGGGACCGAGAGAGACACAGGGACCGAGAGAGAGACACAGGGACTGAGAGAGAGACAGGGACCGAGAGAGACACAGGGATCGAGAGAGACACAGGGACCGAGACAGAGTCAGGTACCGAGTGAGAAATACAGGGACCGAGTGAGACACAGTGACCAAGAGAGAGACACAGGGACCAAGAGAGACATAGTGACCGAGAGAGAGAGACAGGGACCGAGAGAGAGACAGAGGGACCGACAGAGAGACACAGTGACCAAGAGAGAGACACAGGGACCGAGAGAGAGACAGGGACCGAGTGAGACACAGGGACCCAGAGAGAGACACAGGGACCGAGAGAGAGACACAGGGACCGAGAGAGACATCGGGACCGAGAGAGGCACAGGGACCGAGAGAGAGACACAGGGACCGAGAGAGAGACACAGGAATGGAGAGAGAGACACAGGGACCGAGAGTGATACACAGGGACCGAGAGAGACACAGGGACTGAGAGAGACACAGGGACCAAGAGAGAGACACAGGGTCTTAGAGAGAGGCACAGGGACCGAGAGGGAGACAGGGACCGAGTGAGACACAGGGACTGAGAGAGTGACAGGGACCGTGAGAGAGACAGGGACCGAGAGAGACTCCGGGACAGAGAGAGACATGGGGTGAAAGAGAGACACAGGGAATGAGAGAGAGACAGGGACCGAGAGAGACTCCGGGACAGAGAGAGACATGGGGTGAAAGAGAGACACAGGGAATGAGAGAGACACAGGGACCGAGAGAGACAACGGGACCGAGAGAGTCACAAGGACCGAGAGAGAGACAGGGACCGAGAGAGAGACATAGGGACCGAGAGAGAGACACAGGGACCGAGAGAGACACAGGGACCGAGAGAGACACCGGGACCGAGAGAGAGACAGGGACCGAGAGAGAGATTCAGAGACTGAGAGAGAGACAGGGACTGAGAGAGTCACAGGAACCAAGTAAGACACAGGGACCGAGAGAGACACAGGGACCGAGAGAGAGACACAGGGACCAAGAGAGACACAGCGTCCGAGAGAGACACAGGGACCGAGAGAGTCACAGGGATTGAGCGAGTCACAGGGACCGAGAGAGAGAGACACAGGGACCGAGAGAGAGATACAGGGACCGAGAGAGTCACAGGGATTGAGCGAGACACAGGGACCGAGACAGAGACAGGTACCGAGTGAGAAATACACGGACCGAGTGAGACACAGGGACCAAGAGAGAGACACAGGGACCAAGAGAGACACCGTGACCGAGAGAGAGAGACAGGGACCGAGAGAGAGACACAGGGACCGACGGAGAGTCACAGTGACCAAGAGAGAGACACAGAGACAGAGAGAGAGACAGGGACCGAGTGAGACACAGGGACACAGAGAGAGAGACAGGGACCGAGTGAGAGACACAGGGACCGAGAGAGACATCGGGACCGAGAGAGACATGGGTGAGAGAGAGACCCAGGGACCGAGAGAGACACAGGGACCGAGTGAGACACAGCGACCGAGAGAGACACAGGGACCGAGAGAGAGACACAGGGATGGAGAGAGAGAGACACAGGGACCGAGAGAGACACAGGGACTGAGAGAGAAACAGGGTCCGAGTGAGTGACACAGGGACAGAGAGAGAGAGACACAGGGACCGAGAGAGACACCAGGACCGAGAGAGAGAGACTGCGACCGAGAGAGACACAGGGACCAAGATAGAGACATAGAGTCTTCGAGAGAGGCACAGGGACCGAGAGGGAGACAGGGACCGAGTGAGACACAGTGACCGAGAGAGAGACACAGGGGTGAGAGAGAGACACAGAGACCGAGAGAGAGACACAGGGTCCGAGAGAGACATAGGGACCGAGAGAGAGCCACAGGGACCGAGTGAGACACAGTGACCGAGAGAGAGACACAGGGACCGCGAGAGACATAGCGACCGAGAGAGACATAGCGACCGAGAGAGACACACGGACCGAGAGAGACACAGGGGTGAGAGAGAGACACAGGGACCGAGAGAGACACAGGGACCGAGAGAGATACACAGGGACCGAGTGAGACACAGGGACCGAGAGAGAGACACAGGGATTGAGCGAGTCACTGGGACCGAGGGAGACACAGGGACCGAGAGAGAGACACAGGGACCGAGAGAGAGACACAGGTACCGAGAGAGACACAGGGACCGAGAGAGTCACAGGGACCAAGAGAGACACAGGGACCGAGAGAGAGTCACAGGGACTGAGAGACACACAGGGACCGAGAGAGAAACACAGGTACCAAGGGGGACACAGGGACTGAGAGAGACACAGGGTCCGAGAGAGAGACATAGGCACCGAGAGAGAGACACAGACCGAGAGAGAGACACAGGGACCAAGAGAGACACAGGGACCGAGAGAGAGACACAGGGACCGAGAGAGAGACACCGGGACAGAGAGAGAGACAGGGACCGAGTGAGACACAGGAACTGAGAGAGAGAGACAGGGACCGAGTGAGACAAAGGGACTGAGAGAGGCACAGTGACCGAGAGAGACACAGGGACCGAGAGAGAGACAGGGACCGAGAGAGAGACAGGGACCGAGAGAGACACAGGGACCGAGAGAGAGACACAGTGACCGAGAGAGACATAGGGACCGAGAGAGAGACACAGGGACCGAGAGAGACACGGACTGAGAGAGACACAGGGACCGAGAGAGAGACACAGTGACCGAGAGAGACACAGGGACCGAGAGTGAGACACAGGGACCGAGAGAGACACAGGGACCGAGAGAGATACAGGGACTGAGAGAGACACAAGGGCGGGGAGAGAGACACAGGGACCGAGAGAGAGACACAGGGTCTTA
The DNA here is from genome assembly GCA_037974335.1 of Prionace glauca. NCBI lineage: Eukaryota > Metazoa > Chordata > Chondrichthyes > Carcharhiniformes > Carcharhinidae > Prionace > Prionace glauca. Next base: position 411,604 of record JBBMRE010000174.1, read on the forward strand.
GAGAGAGCCACAGGGACCGAGAGGGAGACAGGGACCGAGTGAGACACAGGGACTGAGAGAGTGACAGGGACCGAGAGAGAGACAGGGACCGAGAGAGAGAGACAGAGGGACTGAGAGCGACACTGGGACCGAGAGAGACACAGGGACCGAGAGAGACACAGGGACCGAGAGAGACACAGGGTCCGAGAGAGAGAGAGTCAAAGGGACCGAGAGAGACAGAGGGACCGAGAGAGAGACACAGGTACCGAGAGAGACATAGGGACTGAGAGAGACACAGGGACCGAGAGAGAGACACAGGTACAGAGAGAGAGACACAGTGACCGAGAGAGAGACACAGGGACCGAGAGAGAGACACAGGGACCGATAGAGAGGCAGAGGGACCGAGAGAGAGAGACACAGGGACCGAGTGAGACACAGGGACTGAGATAGTGACAGGGACCGAGAGAGAGACAGGGACCGAGAGAGACACAGGGACCGAGAGAGAGATACAGGCACCGAGACAGAGACACAGGGACCGAGATAGACACAGGCACCGAGACAGAGACACAGGGAACGAGGGAGACACATGGACCGAGAGAGAGACACAGGTTCCGAGAGAGAGCCACAGGGACCGAGAGAGATACAGGGACTGAGAAAGACACAGGGACCGAGAGAGAGACACAGGGACCGAGTGAGAGACATAGGGACTGAGCAAGTCACAGGGACCGAGAGAAACACAGTGACCGAGAGAGAGAGACAGGGACCGAGAGAGAGAGACAGGTACAGAGAGAGAGACACAGTGACCGAGAGAGAGACACAGGGACCGAGAGAGAGAAACAGGGACCGATAGAGAGGCAGAGGGACCGAGAGAGAGAGACACAGGGACCGGGTGAGACACAGGGACTGAGATAGTGACAGGGACCGAGAGAGGGACAGGGACCGAGAGAGACACAGGGACCGAGAGAGAGATACAGGCACCGAGACAGAGACACAGGGACCGAGATAGACACAGGCACCGAGACAGAGACACAAGGAACGAGGGAGACACATGGACCGAGAGAGAGACACAGGTTCCGAGAGAGAGTCACAGGTACCGAGAGAGATACAGGGACTGAGAAAGACACAGGGACCGAGAGAGAGACACAGGGACCGAGTGAGAGACAAAGGGACCGAGAGAGACACAGTGACCGAGAGAGAGAGACAGGGACCGAGAGAGAGAGACAGGGACCGAGAGAGTGACACAGGGATCGGGAGAGACACAGGGACCGAGAAAGACACAGGGAGCAAGAGAGTGACACAGGGACCGAGAGAGAGACACAGGGACCGAGAGAAACACAGTGACCGAGGGAGAGAGACAGGGACCGAGAGAGAGAGACAGAGACCGAGAGAGACACAGTGACTGAGAGAGAGACACAGGGAACGAGAGAAACACAGGGACCGAGTGAGACACAGGGGTGAGAGGGAGACACAGGGACCGATAGTGACACAGGGACCGAGAGAGAGAGACACAGGGACCGAGTGAGACACAGGGACCGAGGGAGAGAGACACAGGGACCGAGAGAGAGAGACACAGGGACCGAGAGAGAGACACAGGGACCGAGAGAGACACAGGGACTGAGAGAGACACAGGGACAAAGAGAGAAACAGGGACCGAGTGAGACACAGGGACCGAGAGAGACACAGGGACTGAGAGAGAGACAGTGACCGAGAGAGACACAGGGACTGAAAGAGAGAGACACAGGGACCGAGAGAGAGACACAAGGACTGAGAGAGACACAGGGACCGAGTGAGGCACAGGGACCGAGAGAGACACAGGGACCGAGAGAGACACAGGGACCGAGGGAGAGAGACACAAGGACCGAGAGAGACACAGGGACCGAGTGAGACACAGTGGTGAGAAGGAGACACAGGGACCGAGCGAGACACAGGGACCGAGTGAGACACAGCGTCCGAGAGAGACACTGGGACCGAGAGAGGGAGATAAAGGGACCGAGTGAGAGACACAGGGACTGAGCGAGTCACCGGGTGCGAGAGAGACACAGGGACCGAGAGAGAGACAGGGACCGGGGGAGAGAGACACAGGGACCGAGAGAGACACACAGGGACCGAGTGAGAGACACAGGGACTGAGCGAGTCACAGGGACCGAGAGAGACACAGGGACCGAGAGAGAGACACAGGGACCGAGAGAGAGACAAAGGGACCGAGAGAGACACAGGGACCGAGTGAGACACAGAGACCGAGAGAGACACAGGGACCGAGAGAGAAACAGTGACCGAGAGAGACACAGGGACCGAGAGAGAGACACAGGGACCGAGAGAGAGACACAAGGACCAAGAGAATCACAGGGACCGAGTGAGACACAGGGACTGAGAGAGACAATGACCGAGAGAGGCACAGGGACCGAGAGAGACACAGGGAGCTAGAGAGAGACAGTGACCGAGAGAGACACAGGGACTGAGAGAGAGAGAGAGACAGCGACCGAGAGAGAGATACAAGGACCGAGAGAGACACAGGGACCGAGAGGGAGACACAGGGACCGAGCAGACACAGGGACCGAGAGAGAGACACAGAGACCGCGAGAGAGACACAGGGACCGTGAGAGAGACACAGGGAACAAGAGAGACACAGGTACTGAGTGAGAGACACAGGGACCGAGAGAGACACACAGGGACCGAGAGAGAGACACAGGGACTGAGAGAGACAGAGGGACTGAGCGAGTCACAGGGACCGAGAGAGACACAGGGACCGAGAGGGAGACAGAGGGACATAGCAGACACAGGGACCGAGAGAGAGACACAGAGACCGAGAGAGAGAAACAGGGACCGAGAGAGAGACAGGGACCGAGAGATAGACACAGGAACTGAGAGAGAGACACAGGGACTGAGAGAGAGACACAGGAACTGAGAGAGAGACAGAGGGACTGAGAGAGAGACACAGGGACCAAGAGAGACACCAGAACCGAGAGAGACACAGGGGTGAGAGAGAGATACAGGGACCGAGAGAGACACAGTGACCGAGTGAGACACAGAAACCGAGAGAGAGACAGTGACCGAGAGAGATACAGGGACTGGGAGAGAGAGACACAGGGACCGAGAGAGAGACACAAGGACCGAGAGAGACACAGGTACCGAGTGAGACACAGGGTCTGAGAGAGACACAGGGACCGAGAGAGACACAGGGACCGAGAGAGACACAGGCACCGAGAGAGACGCAGGGACTGAGGGAGAGAGAGACACAGGGACCGAGTGAGACACAGGGACTGAGAGAGAGACACAGGGAATGAGAGAGAGACACAGGGACTGAGAGAGAGAGAGACACAGGCAACGAGAGAGAGACACAGGGACTGAGAGAGAGACACAGGGACTGAGAGAGAGAGACACAGGGACCAAGAGAGACACCAGGACCGAGAGAGACACAGGGGTGAGAGAGAGATACAGGGACCGAGAGAGACACAGGGAACGAGTGAGACACACGGACCGAGGGATACACAGGGTCCGAGAGAGAGACACAAGGACCGAGAGAGAGACACAGGGACTGAGAGAGAGAGACAGGGACCGAGAGAGAGACAGGGACCGAGAGAGACACAGTGACCGAGTGAGACACAGAGACCGAGAGAGACACAGGGACCGAGAGAGAGACACAAGGACCGAGAAAGACACAGGCACCGAGTGAGACAAAGGGACTGAGAGAGACACAGGGACCGAGAGAGACACAGGGACCGAGAAAGACACAGGGAGCAAGAGAGAGAGACACAGGGACCGAGAGAAACACCGGGACCGAGAGAGACACAGGGGTGAGAGAGAGATACAGGGACCGAGAGAGACACAGTGACCGAGTGAGACACAGAGACCGAGAGAGAGACAGTGACCGAGAGAGACACAGGGACTGGGAGAGAGAGACACAGGGACCGAGAGAGAGACACAAGGACCGAGAGAGACACAGGTACCGAGTGAGACACAGGGACTGAGAGAGACACAGGGACCGAGAGAGACACAGGGACCGAGAGAGACACAGGGACTGAGAGAGAGACACAGGGAATGATAGAGAGACACAGGGACTGAGAGAGAGAGAGACACAGGCAACGAGAGAGAGACACAGGGACTGAGAGAGAGACACAGGGACTGAGAGAGAGAGACACAGGGACCAAGAGAGACACCAGGACCGAGAGAGACACAGGGGTGAGAGAGAGATACAGGGACCGAGAGAGACACAGGGAACGAGTGAGACACACGGACCGAGGGATACACAGGGTCCGAGAGAGAGACACAAGGACCGAGAGAGAGACACAGGGACTGAGAGAGAGAGACAGGGACCGAGAGAGAGACAGGGACCGAGAGAGACACAGTGACCGAGTGAGACACAGAGACCGAGAGAGACACAGGGACCGAGAGAGAGACACAAGGACCGAGAGAGACACAGGCACCGAGTGAGACACAGGGACTGAGAGAGACACAGGGACCGAGAGAGACACAGGGACCGAGAAAGACACAGGGAGCAAGAGAGAGAGACACAGGGACCGAGAGAGACACCGGGACCGAGAGAGACACAGTGACCGAGTGAGACACAGAGACCGAGAGAGACACAGGGACCGAGAGAGAGACACAAGGACCGAGAGAGACACAGGCACCGAGTGAGACACAGGGACTGAGAGAGACACAGGGACCGAGAGAGACACAGGCACCGAGTGAGACACAGGGACTGAGAGAGACACAGGGACCGAGAGAGAGACACAGGGACCGAGAGAGAGAGACAGGGACCGAGAGAGACATTGACCGAGAGAGACACAGGGACTGAGGGAGAGAGAGACACAGCGACCGAGTGAGAGACAGAAGGACCGAGAGAAACACCGTGAGGGAGAGAGACAGGGACCGAGAGAGACACAGGGACCGAGTGAGACACAGGGACTGAGAGAGACACAGGGACCGAGAGAGAGACACAGGGACCGAGAGAGACAGTGACCGAGAGAGACACAGGGACCGAGAGAGAGAGACAGGTACCGAGAGAAACACAGTGAGGGAGAGAGACAGGGACCGAGAGAGAGAGACAGGGACCGAGAGAGAGACACAGGGAACGAGAGAAACACAGGGACCTAGTGAGACACAGGGGTGAGAGGGAGACACAGGGACCGATAGTGACACAGGGACCGAGAGAGAGAGACACAGGGACCAAGTGAGATACAGGGACCGAGGGAGAGAGAAACAGGGGCCGAGAGAGAGACAGTAACCGAGAGAGACACAGGGACTGAGAGAGAGAGACACAGGGACCGAGAGAGAGACACAAGGACCGAGAGAGAGACAGGGACTGAGAGAGACACAGGGACAGAAAGAGAGACACAGGGACCGAGAGAGAGACACAGGGACCGAGAGAGTCACAGGGACCGAGAGAGAGACAGGGACCGAGAGAGAGACACAGTCACCGAGAGAGAGACACAGGGACTGAGAGAGTCAGAGGGACCGAGAGAGAGACACAGGCACCGAGAGAGAGAGACACAGGGACTGAGAGAGAGACACAGGGACTCAGAGAGAGACACCAGGACCGAGAGAGACACAGGGACCGAGGGAGAGAGACACAGGGACCGAGGGAGAGAGACACAGGGACCGAGAGAGACACAGGGACCGAGGGAGAGAGACACAGGGACCGAGAGAGAAACACAGGGACTGAGAGAGTCACAGGGACCGAGAGAGAGACACAGGGACCCAGAGTGCGACACAGGGACCGAGTGAGACACAGGGACTGAGAGAGAGACACAGGGACTGAGAGAGAGACACAGGGACTGAGAGAGAGAGACACAGGCAACGAGAGAGAGACACAGGGACTGAGAGAGAGACACCAGGACCGAGAGAGACACAGGGGTGAGAGAGAGATACAGGGACCGAGAGAGACACAGGGAACGAGTGAGACACACGGACCGAGGGAGACACAGGGACCGAGAGAGAGACACAAGGACCGAGAGAGAGACACAGGGACTGAGAGGGAGAGACAGGGACCGGGAGAGACACAGGGACCGAGAAAGACACAGGGAGCAAGAGAGAGACACCGGGACCGAGTGAGACACAGGGACTGAGACAGAGAGACACAGGGACCGAGAGAGAGACACAGGGACCGAGAGAAACACAGTGACCGAGGGAGAGAGACAGGGACCGAGAGAGAGAGACAGGGACCGAGAGAGACACAGGGACCGAGAGGGACACAGGGACTGAGAGAGAGACACAGGGACCGATAGTGACACAGGGACCGAGAGAGAGAGACACAGGGACCGAGAGAGAGAGACACAGGGACCGAGAGAGAGACACAGGGACCGAGAGAGACACAGGGACTGAGAGAGACACAGGGGCAAAGAGAGACACAGGGACCGAGTGAGGCACAGGGACCGAGAGAGACACAGGGACTGAGAGAGAGACAGTGACCGAGAGAGACACAGGGACTGAAAGAGAGAGACACAGGGACCGAGAGAGAGAGACACAAGGACCGAGAGAGACACAGGGACCGAGTGAGGCACAGGGACCGAGAGAGACACAGGGACCGAGGGAGAGACACAGGGACTGAGAGAGAGAGACACAGGGACCGAGAGAGACACAGGGACCGAGTGAGGCACAGGGACCGACAGAGACACAGGGACCGAGGGAGAGACACAGGACCGAGAGAGAGACACAGGGACCGAGAGAGAGAGACACAGGACCGAGAGAGACACAGGGACTGAGTGAGTCACAGTGGTGCGAAGGAGACACAGGGACCGAGCGAGACACAGGGACCGAGTGAGACACAGCGTCCGAGAGAGACACTGGGACCGAGAGAGGGAGATAAAGGGACCGAGTGAGAGACACAGGGACTGAGCGAGTCACCGGGTCCGAGAGAGACACAGGGACCGAGAGAGAGACAGGGACCGGGGGAGAGAGACACAGGGACCGAGAGAGACACACAGGGACCGAGTGAGAGACACAGGGACTGAGCGAGTCACAGGGACCGAGAGAGACACAGGGACCGAGAGAGAGACACAGGGACCGAGAGAGAGACAAAGGGACCGAGAGAGACACAGGGACCGAGTGAGACACAGAAACCGAGAGAGACACAGGGACCGAGAGAGAAACAGTGACCGAGAGAGACTCAGGGACTGGGAGAGAGAGACACAGGGACCGAGAGAGAGACACAAGGACCAAGAGAATCACAGGGACCGAGTGAGACACATGGACTGAGAGAGACAGTGACCGAGAGAGGCACAGGGACCGAGAGAGACACAGGGAGCTAGAGAGAGACAGTGACCGAGAGAGACACAGGGACTGAGAGAGAGAGAGAGACAGCGACCGAGAGAGAGACACAAGGACCGAGAGAGACACAGGGACCGAGAGGGAGACATAGGGACCGAGCAGACACAGGGACCGAGAGAGAGACACAGAGACCGCGAGAGAGACACAGGGACCATGAGAGAGACACAGGAAACAAGAGAGACACAGGTACTGAGTGAGAGACACAGGGACCGAGAGGGAGACACAGGGACCGAGAGAGAGAGACACAGGGACTGAGAGAGACAGAGGGACTGAGCGAGTCACAGGGACCGAGAGAGACACAGGGACCGAGAGGGAGACAGAGGGACATAGCAGACACAGGGACCGAGAGAGAGACACAGAGACCGAGAGAGAGAAATAGGGACCGAGAGAGAGACAGGGACCGAGAGAGAGACACAGGAACTGAGAGAGAGACACAGGGACTGAGAGAGAGACACAGGGACTGAGAGAGAGAGACACAGGCAACGAGAGAGAGACACAGGGACTGAGAGAGAGACACAGGGACTGAGAGAGAGAGACACAGGGACTGAGAGAGAGACACAGGGACCAAGAGAGACACCAGGACCGAGAGAGACACAGGGGTGAGAGAGAGATACAGGGACCGAGAGAGTCACAGTGACCGAGTGAGACACAGAGACCGAGAGAGAGACAGTGACCGAGAGAGACACAGGGACTGGGAGAGAGAGAGACACAGGGACCGAGAGAAAGACACAAGGACCGAGAGAGACACAGGGACCGAGTGAGACAGAGGGACTGAGAGAGACACAGGGACCGAGAGAGACACAGGGAACGAGTGAGGCACACGGACCGAGGGATACACAGGGTCCGAAAGAGATACACAAGGACCGAGAGAGAGACACAGGGACTGAGAGAGAGAGACAGGGACCGAGAGAGAGACAGGGACCGAGAGAGACACAGTGACCGAGTGAGACACAGAGACCGAGAGAGACACAGGGACCGAGAGAGAGACACAAGGACCGAGAGAGACACAGGCACCGAGTGAGACACAGGGACTGAGAGAGACACAGGGACCGAGAGAGACACAGGGACCGAGAAAGACACAGGGAGCAAGAGAGAGACACAGGGACCGAGAGAGACACCGGGACCGAGAGAGACACAGTGACCGAGTGAGACACAGAGACCGAGAGAGACACAGGGACCGAGAGAGAGCCACAAGGACCGAGAGAGACACAGGCACCGAGTGAGATACAGGGACTGAGAGAGACACAGGGACCGAGAGAGAGACACAGGGACCGAGAGAGACATTGACCGAGAGAGACACAGGGACTGAGGGAGAGAGAGACACAGCAACCGAGTGAGAGACACAAGGACCGAGAGAAACACAGTGAGGGAGAGAGACAGTGACCGAGAGAGACACAGGGACTGAGGGAGAGAGAGACACAGCGACCGAGAGAGAGACACAAGGACCGAGAGAGACACAGGGGTGAGAGGGAGAAAGAGGGACCGAGAGAGACACAAGGACCGATTGAGACACAGGGACCGAGAGAGAGACAGGGACCGAGAGAGACACAGGGACCGAGACAGAGAGACACAGGGACCGAGAAAGACACAGTGACCGAGTGTGAGACAGGGACTGAGCGAGTCACAGGGACCGAAAGAGAGACAGGGACCGAGTGAGACACAGGAACTGAGAGAGAGAGACAGGGACCGAGTGAGACAAAGGGACTGAGAGAGGCACAGTGACCGAGAGAGACACAGGGACCGAGAGAGAGACAGGGACCGAGAGAGAGACAGGGACCGAGAGAGACACAGGGACCGAGAGAGAGACACAGTGACCGAGAGAGACATAGGGACCGAGAGAGAGACACAGGGACCGAGAGAGACACGGACTGAGAGAGACACAGGGACCGAGAGAGAGACACAGTGACCGAGAGAGACACAGGGACCGAGAGTGAGACACAGGGACCGAGAGAGACACAGGGACCGAGAGAGATACAGGGACTGAGAGAGACACAAGGGCGGGGAGAGAGACACAGGGACCGAGAGAGAGACACAGGGTCTTAGAGAGAGCCACAGGGACCGAGAGGGAGACAGGGACCGAGTGAGACACAGGGACTGAGAGAGTGACAGGGACCGAGAGAGAGACAGGGACCGAGAGAGAGAGACAGAGGGACTGAGAGCGACACTGGGACCGAGAGAGACACAGGGACCGAGAGAGACACAGGGACCGAGAGAGACACAGGGTCCGAGAGAGAGACAGGGACTGAGAGAGAGACACAGGGATCGAGAGAGAGAGAGTCAAAGGGACCGAGAGAGACACAGGGACCGAGAGAGAGACACAGGTACCGAGAGAGACATAGGGACTGAGAGAGACACAGGGACCGAGAGAGAGACACAGGTACAGAGAGAGAGACACAGTGACCGAGAGAGAGACACAGGGACCGAGAGAGAGACACAGGGACCGATAGAGAGGCAGAGGGACCGAGAGAGAGAGACACAGGGACCGAGTGAGACACAGGGACTGAGATAGTGACAGGGGACCGAGAGAGAGACAGGGACCGAGAGAGACACAGGGACCGAGAGAGAGATACAGGCACCGAGACAGAGACACAGGGACCGAGATAGACACAGGCACCGAGACAGAGACACAGGAACGAGGGAGACACATGGACCGAGAGAGAGACACAGGTTCCGAGAGAGAGTCACAGGGACCGAGAGAGATACAGGGACTGAGAAAGACACAGGGACCGAGAGAGAGACACAGGGACCGAGTGAGAGACATAGGCACTGAGCAAGTCACAGGGACCGAGAGAAACACAGTGACCGAGAGAGAGAGACAGGGACCGAGAGAGAGAGACAGGTACAGAGAGAGAGACACAGTGACCGAGAGAGAGACACAGGGACCGAGAGAGAGACACAGGGACCGAGTGAGACACAGAAACCGAGAGAGACACAGGGACCGAGAGAGAAACAGTGACCGAGAGAGACTCAGGGACTGGGAGAGAGAGACACAGGGACCGAGAGAGAGACACAAGGACCAAGAGAATCACAGGGACCGAGTGAGACACATGGACTGAGAGAGACAGTGACCGAGAGAGGCACAGGGACCGAGAGAGACACAGGGAGCTAGAGAGAGACAGTGACCGAGGAGAGACACAGGGACTGAGAGAGAGAGAGAGACAGCGACCGAGAGAGAGACACAAGGACCGAGAGAGACACAGGGACCGAGAGGGAGACATAGGGACCGAGCAGACACAGGGACCGAGAGAGAGACACAGAGACCGCGAGAGAGACACAGGGACCATGAGAGAGACACAGGAAACAAGAGAGACACAGGTACTGAGTGAGAGACACAGGGACCGAGAGGGAGACACAGGGACCGAGAGAGAGAGACACAGGGACTGAGAGAGACAGAGGGACTGAGCGAGTCACAGGGACCGAGAGAGACACAGGGACCGAGAGGGAGACAGAGGGACATAGCAGACACAGGGACCGAGAGAGAGACACAGAGACCGAGAGAGAGAAATAGGGACCGAGAGAGAGACAGGGACCGAGAGAGAGACACAGGAACTGAGAGAGAGACACAGGGACTGAGAGAGAGACACAGGGACTGAGAGAGAGAGACACAGGCAACGAGAGAGAGACACAGGGACTGAGAGAGAGACACAGGGACTGAGAGAGAGAGACACAGGGACTGAGAGAGAGACACAGGGACCAAGAGAGACCGTGCTCACTGTGTAGATACAGGGACCGAGAGAGTCACAGTGACCGAGTGAGACACAGAGACCGAGAGAGAGACAGTGACCGAGAGAGACACAGGGACTGGAGAGAGAGAGACACAGGGACCGAGAGAAAGACACAAGGACCGAGAGAGACACAGGGACCGAGTGAGACAGAGGGACTGAGAGAGACACAGGGACCGAGAGAGACACAGGGAACGAGTGAGGCACACGGACCGAGGGATACACAGGGTCCGAAAGAGATACACAAGGACCGAGAGAGAGACACAGGGACTGAGAGAGAGAGACAGGGACCGAGAGAGAGACAGGGACCGAGAGAGACACAGTGACCGAGTGAGACACAGAGACCGAGAGAGACACAGGGACCGAGAGAGAGACACAAGGACCGAGAGAGACACAGGCACCGAGTGAGACACAGGGACTGAGAGAGACACAGGACCGAGAGAGACACAGGGACCGAGAAAGACACAGGGAGCAAGAGAGAGACACAGGGACCGAGAGAGACACCGGACCGAGAGAGACACAGTGACCGAAGTGAGACACAGAGACCGAGAGAGACACAGGGACCGAGAGAGAGCCACAAGGACGAGAGAGACACAGGCACCGAGTGAGATACAGGGACTGAGAGAGACACAGGGACCGAGAGAGAGACACAGGGACCGAGAGAGACATTGACCGAGAGAGACACAGGGACTGAGGGAGAGAGAGACACAGCGACCGAGTGAGAGACACAAGGACCGAGAGAAACACAGTGAGGGAGAGAGACAGTGACCGAGAGAGACACAGGGACTGAGGGAGAGAGAGACACAGCGACCGAGAGAGAGACACAAGGACCGAGAGAGACACAGGGGTGAGAGGGAGAAAGAGGGACCGAGAGAGACACAAGGACCGATTGAGACACAGGGACCGAGAGAGAGACAGGGACCGAGAGAGACACAGGGACCGAGACAGAGAGACACAGGGACCGAGAAAGACACAGTGACCGAGTGTGAGACAGGGACTGAGCGAGTCACAGGGACCGAAAGAGAGACAGGGACCGAGTGAGACACAGGAACTGAGAGAGAGAGACAGGGACCGAGTGAGACAAAGGGACTGAGAGAGGCACAGTGACCGAGAGAGACACAGGGACCGAGAGAGAGACAGGGACCGAGAGAGAGACAGGGACCGAGAGAGACACAGGGACCGAGAGAGAGACACAGTGACCGAGAGAGACATAGGGACCGAGAGAGAGACACAGGGACCGAGAGAGACACGGACTGAGAGAGACACAGGGACCGAGAGAGAGACACAGTGACCGAGAGAGACACAGGGACCGAGAGTGAGACACAGGGACCGAGAGAGACACAGGGACCGAGAGAGATACAGGGACTGAGAGAGACACAAGGGCGGGGAGAGAGACACAGGGACCGAGAGAGAGACACAGGGTCTTAGAGAGAGCCACAGGGACCGAGAGGGAGACAGGGACCGAGTGAGACACAGGGACTGAGAGAGTGACAGGGACCGAGAGAGAGACAGGGACCGAGAGAGAGAGACAGAGGGACTGAGAGCGACACTGGGACCGAGAGAGACACAGGGACCGAGAGAGACACAGGGACCGAGAGAGACACAGGGTCCGAGAGAGAGACAGGGACTGAGAGAGAGACACAGGGATCGAGAGAGAGAGAGTCAAAGGGACCGAGAGAGACACAGGGACCGAGAGAGAGACACAGGTACCGAGAGAGACATAGGGACTGAGAGAGACACAGAGGACCGGAGAGGGACACTGTTGAAGAGAGAGAGACACAGGTACAGAGAGAGAGACACAGTGACCGAGAGAGAGACACAGGGACCGAGAGAGAGACACAGGGACCGATAGAGAGGCAGAGGGACGAGAGAGAGAGACACAGGGACCGAGTGAGACACAGGGACTGAGATAGTGACAGGGACCGAGAGAGAGACAGGGACCGAGAGAGACACAGGGACCGAGAGAGAGATACAGGCACCGAGACAGAGACACAGGGACCGAGATAGACACAGGCACCGAGACAGAGACACAGGGAACGAGGGAGACACATGGACCGAGAGAGAGACACAGGTTCCGAGAGAGAGTCACAGGGACCGAGAGAGATACAGGGACTGAGAAAGACACAGGGACGAGAGAGAGACACAGGGACCGAGAGAGACAGGACCGGTGAGAGACATAGGCACTGAGCAAGTCACAGGGACCGAGAGAAACACAGTGACCGAGAGAGAGAGACAGGGACCGAGAGAGAGAGACAGGTACAGAGAGAGAGACACAGTGACCGAGAGAGAGACACAGGGACCGAGAGAGAGACACAGGGGACCGATAGAGAGGCAGAGGGACCGAGAGAGAGAGACACAGGGACCGGGTGAGACACAGGGACTGAGATAGTGACAGGGACCGAGAGAGAGACAGGGACCGAGAGAGACACAGGGACCGAGAGAGAGATACAGGCACCGAGACAGAGACACAGGGACCGAGATAGACACAGCACCGAGACAGAGACACAAGGAACGAGGGAGACACATGGACCGAGAGAGAGACACAGGTCCGAGAGAGAGTCACAGGTACCGAGAGAGATACAGGGACTGAGAAAGACACAGGGACCGAGAGAGAGACACAGGGACCGAGTGAGAGACAAAGGGACCGAGAGAGACACAGTGACCGAGAGAGAGAGACAGGGACCGAGAGAGAGAGACAGGGACCGAGAGAGTGACACAGGGACCGGGAGAGCACACAGGGACGAGAAAGACACAGGAGCAAGAGAGTGACACAGGGACCGAGAGAGAGACACAGGGACCGAGAGAAACACAGTGACCGAGGGAGAGAGACAGGGACCGAGAGAGAGAGACAGAGACCGAGAGAGACACAGTGACTGAGAGAGAGACACAGGGAACGAGAGAAACACAGGGACCGAGTGAGACACAGGGGTGAGAGGGAGACACAGGGACCGATAGTGACACAGGGACCGAGAGAGAGAGACACAGGGACCGAGTGAGACACAGGGACCGAGGGAGAGAGACACAGGGACCGAGAGAGAGAGACACAAGGACCGAGAGAGAGACACAGGGACCGAGAGAGACACAGGGACTGAGAGAGACACAGGGACAAAGAGAGAAACAGGGACCGAGTGAGACACAGGGACCGAGAGAGACACAGGGACTGAGAGAGAGACAGTGACCGAGAGAGACACAGGGACTGAAAGAGAGAGACACAGGGACCGAGAGAGAGACACAAGGACTGAGAGAGACACAGGGACCGAGTGAGGCACAGGGACCGAGAGAGACACAGGGACCGAGAGAGACACAGGGACCGAGGGAGAGAGACACAAGGACCGAGAGAGACACAGGACCGAGTGAGACACAGTGGTGAGAAGGAGACACAGGGACCGAGCGAGACACAGGGACCGAGTGAGACACAGCGTCCGAGAGAGACACTGGGACCGAGCAGAGGGAGATAAAGGGACCGAGTGAGAGACACAGGGACTGAGCGAGTCACCGGGTGCGAGAGAGACACAGGGATCAAGAGAGAGAGACAGGGACCGGGGGAGAGAGGACACAGGGACCGAGAGAGACACACAGGGACCGAGTGAGAGACACAGGGACTGAGCGAGTCACAGGGACCGAGAGAGACACAGGGACCGAGAGAGAGACACAGGGACCGAGAGAGAGACAAAGGGACCGAGAGAGACACAGGGACCGAGTGAGACACAGAGACCGAGAGAGACACAGGGACCGAGAGAGAAACAGTGACCGAGAGAGACAGAGGGACCGAAGAGAGAGACACAAGGACCAAGAGAATCACAGGGACCGAGTGAGACACAGGGACTGAGAGAGACAGTGACCGAGAGAGGCACAGGGACCGAGAGAGACACAGGGAGCTAGAGAGAGACAGTGACCGAGAGAGACACAGGGACTGAGAGAGAGAGAGAGACAGCGACCGAGAGAGAGATACAAGGACCGAGAGAGACACAGGGACCGAGAGGGAGACACAGGGACCGAGCAGACACAGGGACCGAGAGAGAGACACAGAGACCGCGAGAGAGACACAGGGACCTGTGAGAGAGACACAGGGAACAAGAGAGACACAGGTACTGAGTGAGAGAAACAGGGACCGAGAGAGAGACACAGGGACCGAAGAGAGAGACACAGGGACTGAGAGAGACAGAGGGACTGAGCGAGTCACAGGGACCGAGAGAGACACAGGGACCGAGAGGGAGACAGAGGGACATAGCAGACACAGGGACCGAGAGAGAGACACAGAGACCGAGAGAGAGAAACAGGGACCGAGAGAGAGACAGGGACCGAGAGAGAGACACAGGAACTGAGAGAGAGACACAGGGACTGAGAGAGAGACACAGGAACTGAGAGAGAGACACAGGGACTGAGAGAGAGACACAGGGACCAAGAGAGAGACACAGGGTCTTAGAGAGAGGCACAGGGACCGAGAG
This sequence comes from Prionace glauca, assembly GCA_037974335.1. Taxonomy (NCBI): domain Eukaryota; kingdom Metazoa; phylum Chordata; class Chondrichthyes; order Carcharhiniformes; family Carcharhinidae; genus Prionace; species Prionace glauca. Next base: position 427,019 of record JBBMRE010000174.1, read on the forward strand.
GGAGACAGGGACCGAGTGAGACACAGGACTGAGAGAGTGACAGGGACCGTGAGAGAGACAGGGACCGAGAGAGACTCCGGGACAGAGAGAGACATGGGGTGAAAGAGAGACACAGGGAATGAGAGAGAGACAGGGACCGAGAGAGACTCCGGGACAGAGAGAGACATGGGGTGAAAGAGAGACACAGGGAATGAGAGAGACACAGGGACCGAGAGAGACAACGGGACCGAGAGAGTCACAAGGACCGAGAGAGAGACAGGGACCGAGAGAGAGACATAGGGACCGAGAGAGAGACACAGGGACCGAGAGAGACACAGGGACCGAGAGAGACACCGGGACCGAGAGAGAGACAGGGACCGAGAGAGAGATTCAGAGACTGAGAGAGAGACAGGGACTGAGAGAGTCACAGGAACCAAGTAAGACACAGGGACCGAGAGAGACACAGGGACCGAGAGAGAGACACAGGGACCAAGAGAGACACAGCGTCCGAGAGAGACACAGGGACCGAGAGAGTCACAGGGATTGAGCGAGTCACAGGGACCGAGAGAGAGAGACACAGGGACCGAGAGAGAGATACAGGGACCGAGAGAGTCACAGGGATTGAGCGAGACACAGGGACCGAGACAGAGACAGGTACCGAGTGAGAAATACACGGACCGAGTGAGACACAGGGACCAAGAGAGGGACACAGGGACCAAGAGAGACACCGTGACCGAGAGAGAGAGACAGGGACCGAGAGAGAGACACAGGGACCGACGGAGAGACACAGTGACCAAGAGAGAGACACAGAGACAGAGAGAGAGACAGGGACCGAGTGAGACACAGGGACCCAGAGAGAGAGACAGGGACCGAGTGAGAGACACAGGGACCGAGAGAGACATCGGGACCGAGAGAGACATGGGTGAGAGAGAGACCCAGGGACCGAGAGAGACACAGGGACCGAGTGAGACACAGCGACCGAGAGAGACACAGGGACCGAGAGAGAGACACAGGGATGGAGAGAGAGAGACACAGGGACCGAGACAGACACAGGGACTGAGAGAGAAACAGGGTCCGAGTGAGTGACACAGGGACAGAGAGAGAGAGACACAGGGACCGAGAGAGACACCAGGACCGAGAGAGAGAGACTGCGACCGAGAGAGACAGAGGGACCAAGATAGAGACATAGAGTCTTCGAGAGAGGCACAGGGACCGAGAGGGAGACAGGGACCGAGTGAGACACAGTGACCGAGAGAGAGACACAGGGGTGAGAGAGAGACACAGAGACCGAGAGAGAGACACAGGGTCCGAGAGAGACACAGGGACCGAGAGAGAGCCATAGGGACCGAGTGAGACACAGTGACCGAGAGAGAGACACAGGGACCGCGAGAGACATAGCGACCGAGAGAGACATAGCGACCGAGAGAGACACACGGACCGAGAGAGACACAGGGGTGAGAGAGAGACACAGGGACCGAGAGAGACACAGGGACCGAGAGAGATACACAGGGACCGAGTGAGACACAGGGACCGAGAGAGAGACACAGGGATTGAGCGAGTCACTGGGACCGAGGGAGACACAGGGACCGAGAGAGAGACACAGGGACCGAGAGAGAGACACAGGGACCGAGAGAGAGACACAGGGATTGAGCGAGTGACAGGGACCGAGAGAGAGACACAGGGACCGAGAGAGAGACACAGGTACCGAGAGAGACACAGGGACCGAGAGAGTCACAGGGACCAAGAGAGACACAGGGACCGAGAGAGAGTCACAGGGACTGAGAGACACACAGGGACCGAGAGAGAAACACAGGTACCAAGGGGGACACAGGGACTGAGAGAGACACAGGGTCCGAGAGAGAGACATAGGCACCGAGAGAGAGACACAGACCGAGAGAGAGGCACAGTGACCGAGAGAGACACAGCCACCGAGAGAGAGACACAGGGACCGAGAGAGACACCGGGACCGAGAGAGAGACAGGGACCGAGAGAGAGACAGGGACCGAGAGAGACACAGGGACCGAGAGAGAGACACAGTGACCGAGAGAGACATAGGGACCGAGAGAGAGACACAGGGACCGAGAGAGACACGGACTGAGAGAGACACAGGGACCGAGAGAGAGACACAGTGACCGAGAGAGACACAGGGACCGAGAGTGAGACACAGGGACCGAGAGAGACACAGGGACCGAGAGAGATACAGGGACTGAGAGAGACACAAGGGCGGGGAGACAGACACAGGGACCGAGAGAGAGACACAGGGTCTTAGAGAGAGCCACAGGGACCGAGAGGGAGACAGGGACCGAGTCAGACACAGGGACTGAGAGAGTGACAGGGACCGAGAGAGAGACAGGGACCGAGAGAGAGAGACAGAGGGACTGATAGCGACACTGGGACCGAGAGAGACACAGGGACCGAGAGAGACACAGGGACCGAGAGAGACACAGTGTCCGAGAGAGAGAGACAGGGACTGAGAGAGAGACACAGGGACCGAGAGAGAGAGAGTCAAAGGGACCGAGAGAGACACAGGGACCGAGAGAGAGACACAGGTACCGAGAGAGACATAGGGACTGAGAGAGACACAGGGACCGAGAGAGAGACACAGGTACAGAGAGAGAGACACAGTGACCGAGAGAGAGACACAGGTACCGAGAGAGAGACACAGGGACCGATAGAGAGGCAGAGGGACCGAGAGAGAGAGACACAGGGACCGAGTGAGACACAGGGACTGAGATAGTGACAGGGACCGAGAGAGAGACAGGGACCGAGAGAGACACAGGGACCGAGAGAGAGACACAGGGACCGAGTGAGAGACATAGGGACTGAGCAAGTCACAGGGACCGAGAGAAACACAGTGACCGAGAGAGAGAGACAGGGACCGAGAGAGAGAGACAGGTACAGAGAGAGAGACACAGTGACCGAGAGAGAGACACAGGGACCGAGAGAGAGACACAGGGACCGATAGAGAGGCAGAGGGACCGAGAGAGAGAGACACAGGGACCGGGTGAGACACAGGGACTGAGATAGTGACAGGGACCGAGAGAGAGACAGGGACCGAGAGAGACACAGGGACCGAGAGAGAGATACAGGCACCGAGACAGAGACACAGGGACCGAGATAGACACAGGCACCGAGACAGAGACACAAGGAACGAGGGAGACACATGGACCGAGAGAGAGACACAGGTTCCGAGAGAGAGTCACAGGTACCGAGAGAGATACAGGGACTGAGAAAGACACAGGGACCGAGAGAGAGACACAGGGACCGAGTGAGAGACAAAGGGACCGAGAGAGACACAGTGACCGAGAGAGAGAGAGAGGGACCGAGAGAGAGAGACAGGGACCGAGAGAGTGACACAGGGATCGGGAGAGACACAGGGACCGAGAAAGACACAGGGAGCAAGAGAGTGACACAGGGACCGAGAGAGAGACACAGGGACCGAGAGAAACACAGTGACCGAGGGAGAGAGACAGGGACCGAGAGAGAGAGACAGAGACCGAGAGAGACACAGTGACTGAGAGAGAGACACAGGGAACGAGAGAAACACAGGGACCGAGTGAGACACAGGGGTGAGAGGGAGACACAGTGACCGATAGTGACACAGGGACCGAGAGAGAGAGACACAGGGACCGAGAGAGAGACACAGGGACCGAGAGAGACACAGGGACTGAGAGAGACACAGGGACAAAGAGAGAAACAGGGACCGAGTGAGACACAGGGACCGAGAGAGACACAGGGACTGAGAGAGAGACAGTGACCGAGAGAGACACAGGGACTGAAAGAGAGAGACACAGGGACCGAGAGAGAGACACAAGGACTGAGAGAGACACAGGGACCGAGTGAGGCACAGGGACCGAGAGAGACACAGGGACCGAGAGAGACACAGGGACCGAGGGAGAGACACAGGGACTGAGAGAGAGAGACACAGGGACCGAGAGAGAGAGACACAAGGACCGAGAGAGACACAGGGACCGAGTGAGACACAGTGGTGAGAAGGAGACACAGGGACCGAGCGAGACACAGGGACCGAGTGAGACACAGCGTCCGAGAGAGACACTGGGACCGAGAGAGGGAGATAAAGGGACCGAGTGAGAGACACAGGGACTGAGCGAGTCACCGGGTCCGAGAGAGACACAGGGACCGAGAGAGAGACAGGGACCGGGGGAGAGAGACACAGGGACCGAGAGAGACACACAGGGACCGAGTGAGAGACACAGGGACTGAGCGAGTCACAGGGACCGAGAGAGACACAGGGACCGAGAGAGAGACACAGGGACCGAGAGAGACAGAGGGACCGAGTGAGACACAGCGACCGAGAGAGACACAAGGACCGAGAGTGAGACACAGGGATGGAGAGAGAGACACAGGGACCGAGAGAGACACAGGGACTGAGAGAGAAACAGGGTCCGAGTGAGTGACACAGGGACAGAGAGAGAGACACAGGGATCGAGAGAGACACCAGGACCGAGAGAGAGAGACTGGGACCGAGAGAGACACAGGGACCAAGATAGAGACACAGAATCTTAGAGAGAGTCACAGGGACCGAGAGGGAGACAGGGACCGAGTGAGACACAGGGACTGAGAAAGTGACAGGGACCGTGAGAGAGACGGACCGAGAGAGACACCGGGACAGAGAGAGACACAGGGGTGAGAGAGAGACACAGAGACCGAGAGAGAGACACAGGGACCGAGAGAGACACAGGGACCGAGAGAGAGACACAGGGACCGAGTGAGACACAGGGACCGAGAGAGAGACACAGGGATTGAGCGAGTCACAGGGACCGAGGGAGACACAGGGACCGAGAGAGAGACACAGGGACCGAGAGAGAGACACAGTGACCAAGAGAGAGACACAGGGACCAAGTGAGACATAGTGACCGAGAGAGAGAGACAGGGACCGAGAGAGAGACAGAGGGACCGACAGAGAGACACAGTGACCAAGAGAGAGACACAGGGACCGAGAGAGAGACAGGGACCGAGTGAGACACAGGGACCGAGAGAGAGACACAGGGACCGAGAGAGAGAGAGACACAGGGACCGAGAGTGAGACACAGGGATCGAGAGAGACACAGGGACTGAGAGAGACACAGGGACCAAGAGAGAGACACAGGGTCTTAGAGAGAGGCACAGGGACCGAGAGGGAGCCAGGGACCGAGTGAGACACAGGGACTGAGAGAGTGACAGGGACCGTGAGAGAGACAGGGACCGAGAGAGACTCCGGGACAGAGAGAGACATGGGGTGAGAGAGAGACACAGGGACCGAGAGAGACACAGATAGTAAGATAGAGAGACAGGGACCGAGAGAGACAGCGGGACCGAGAGAGTCACAGGGACCGAGAGAGAGACAGGGACCGAGAGAGAGACATAGGGACTGAGAGAGAGACACAGACCGAGAGAGACACAGGGATCGAGAGAGACACAGGGACCGAGAGAGAGACACAGGGTCCGAGAGAGAAACCGGGACCGAGAGAGACACAGGTGTGTGAGAGAGAGACACAGGGACAGAGAGAGACACAGGGAACGAGTGAGACACAGTGACCGAGAGAGACACAGGGACCGACAGAGAGATACAGGGACCGAGAGAGAGACAGGGACCGAGAGAGAGACTCAGGGACCGAGAGAAAGACACAGGGACCGAGAGCGAGACACAGGGACCGAGAGAGACACAGGGACCAAGAGAGAGACACAGGGACCGAGAAAGAGACACAGGGACTGAGAGAGAGACAGGGACCGAGAGAGACACCGGGACCAAAAGAGACACAGGGACTGAGAGCGAGACACAGTGACCGAGAGAGAGACAGGGACAAAGTGAGACACAGGGACCGAGAGAGACGCAGAGAGCAAGAGAGAGAGAGACAGGGACCGAGAAAGAGACACCGGGACCGAGAGAGACACAGGGACCGAGAGAGAGACAGGGACCGAGAGAGAGACTCAGAGACTGAGAGAGAGACAGGGACTGAGAGAGTCACAGGGACCGAGTAAGACACAGGGACCGAGAGAGACACAGGGACCGAGAGAGAGACACAGGGACTGAGAGAGAGACAGGGACCGAGAGAGACACAGGGATCGAGAGAGACACAGGGACCGAGACAGAGTCAGGTACCGAGTGAGAAATACAGGGACCGAGTGAGACACAGTGACCAAGAGAGAGACACAGGGACCAAGAGAGACATAGTGACCGAGAGAGAGAGACAGGGACCGAGAGAGAGACAGAGGGACCGACAGAGAGACACAGTGACCAAGAGAGAGACACAGGGACCGAGAGAGAGACAGGGACCGAGTGAGACACAGGGACCCAGAGAGAGACACAGGGACCGAGAGAGAGACACAGGGACCGAGAGAGACATCGGGACCGAGAGAGGCACAGGGACCGAGAGAGAGACACAGGGACCGAGAGAGAGACACAGGAATGGAGAGAGAGACACAGGGACCGAGAGTGATACACAGGGACCGAGAGAGACACAGGGACTGAGAGAGACACAGGGACCAAGAGAGAGACACAGGGTCTTAGAGAGAGGCACAGGGACCGAGAGGGAGACAGGGACCGAGTGAGACACAGGGACTGAGAGAGTGACAGGGACCGTGAGAGAGACAGGGACCGAGAGAGACTCCGGGACAGAGAGAGACATGGGGTGAAAGAGAGACACAGGGAATGAGAGAGAGACAGGGACCGAGAGAGACTCCGGGACAGAGAGAGACATGGGGTGAAAGAGAGACACAGGGAATGAGAGAGACACAGGGACCGAGAGAGACAACGGGACCGAGAGAGTCACAAGGACCGAGAGAGAGACAGGGACCGAGAGAGAGACATAGGGACCGAGAGAGAGACACAGGGACCGAGAGAGACACAGGGACCGAGAGAGACACCGGGACCGAGAGAGAGACAGGGACCGAGAGAGAGATTCAGAGACTGAGAGAGAGACAGGGACTGAGAGAGTCACAGGAACCAAGTAAGACACAGGGACCGAGAGAGACACAGGGACCGAGAGAGAGACACAGGGACCAAGAGAGACACAGCGTCCGAGAGAGACACAGGGACCGAGAGAGTCACAGGGATTGAGCGAGTCACAGGGACCGAGAGAGAGAGACACAGGGACCGAGAGAGAGATACAGGGACCGAGAGAGTCACAGGGATTGAGCGAGACACAGGGACCGAGACAGAGACAGGTACCGAGTGAGAAATACACGGACCGAGTGAGACACAGGGACCAAGAGAGAGACACAGGGACCAAGAGAGACACCGTGACCGAGAGAGAGAGACAGGGACCGAGAGAGAGACACAGGGACCGACGGAGAGTCACAGTGACCAAGAGAGAGACACAGAGACAGAGAGAGAGACAGGGACCGAGTGAGACACAGGGACACAGAGAGAGAGACAGGGACCGAGTGAGAGACACAGGGACCGAGAGAGACATCGGGACCGAGAGAGACATGGGTGAGAGAGAGACCCAGGGACCGAGAGAGACACAGGGACCGAGTGAGACACAGCGACCGAGAGAGACACAGGGACCGAGAGAGAGACACAGGGATGGAGAGAGAGAGACACAGGGACCGAGAGAGACACAGGGACTGAGAGAGAAACAGGGTCCGAGTGAGTGACACAGGGACAGAGAGAGAGAGACACAGGGACCGAGAGAGACACCAGGACCGAGAGAGAGAGACTGCGACCGAGAGAGACACAGGGACCAAGATAGAGACATAGAGTCTTCGAGAGAGGCACAGGGACCGAGAGGGAGACAGGGACCGAGTGAGACACAGTGACCGAGAGAGAGACACAGGGGTGAGAGAGAGACACAGAGACCGAGAGAGAGACACAGGGTCCGAGAGAGACATAGGGACCGAGAGAGAGCCACAGGGACCGAGTGAGACACAGTGACCGAGAGAGAGACACAGGGACCGCGAGAGACATAGCGACCGAGAGAGACATAGCGACCGAGAGAGACACACGGACCGAGAGAGACACAGGGGTGAGAGAGAGACACAGGGACCGAGAGAGACACAGGGACCGAGAGAGATACACAGGGACCGAGTGAGACACAGGGACCGAGAGAGAGACACAGGGATTGAGCGAGTCACTGGGACCGAGGGAGACACAGGGACCGAGAGAGAGGCACAGGGACCGAGAGAGAGACACAGGGACCGAGAGAGAGACACAGGTACCGAGAGAGACACAGGGACCGAGAGAGTCACAGGGACCAAGAGAGACACAGGGACCGAGAGAGAGTCACAGGGACTGAGAGACACACAGGGACCGAGAGAGAAACACAGGTACCAAGGGGGACACAGGGACTGAGAGAGACACAGGGTCCGAGAGAGAGACATAGGCACCGAGAGAGAGACACAGACCGAGAGAGAGACACAGGGACCAAGAGAGACACAGGGACCGAGAGAGAGACACAGGGACCGAGAGAGAGACACCGGGACAGAGAGAGAGACAGGGACCGAGTGAGACACAGGAACTGAGAGAGAGAGACAGGGACCGAGTGAGACAAAGGGACTGAGAGAGGCACAGTGACCGAGAGAGACACAGGGACCGAGAGAGAGACAGGGACCGAGAGAGAGACAGGGACCGAGAGAGACACAGGGACCGAGAGAGAGACACAGTGACCGAGAGAGACATAGGGACCGAGAGAGAGACACAGGGACCGAGAGAGACACGGACTGAGAGAGACACAGGGACCGAGAGAGAGACACAGTGACCGAGAGAGACACAGGGACCGAGAGTGAGACACAGGGACCGAGAGAGACACAGGGACCGAGAGAGATACAGGGACTGAGAGAGACACAAGGGCGGGGAGAGAGACACAGGGACCGAGAGAGAGACACAGGGTCTTAGAGAGAGCCACAGGGACCGAGAGGGAGACAAGGACCGAGTGAGACACAGGGACTGAGAGAGTGACAGGGACCGAGAGAGAGACAGGGTCCGAGAGAGAGAGACAGAGGGACTGAGAGCGACACTGGGACCGAGAGAGACACAGGGACCGAGAGAGACACAGGGACCGAGAGAGACACAGGGTCCGAGAGAGAGAGAGTCAAAGGGACCGAGAGAGACAGAGGGACCGAGAGAGAGACACAGGTACCGAGAGAGACATAGGGACTGAGAGAGACACAGGGACCGAGAGAGAGACACAGGTACAGAGAGAGAGACACAGTGACCGAGAGAGAGACACAGGGACCGAGAGAGAGACACAGTGACCGAGAGAGACATAGGGACCGAGAGAGAGACACAGGGACCGAGAGAGACACGGACTGAGAGAGACACAGGGACCGAGAGAGAGACACAGTGACCGAGAGAGACACAGGGACCGAGAGTGAGACACAGGGACCGAGAGAGACACAGGGACCGAGAGAGATACAGGGACTGAGAGAGACACAAGGGCGGGGAGAGAGACACAGGGACCGAGAGAGAGACACAGGGTCTTAGAGAGAGCCACAGGGACCGAGAGGGAGACAGGGACCGAGTGAGACACAGGGACTGAGAGAGTGACAGGGACCGAGAGAGAGACAGGGACCGAGAGAGAGAGACAGAGGGACTGAGAGCGACACTGGGACCGAGAGAGACACAGGGACCGAGAGAGACACAGGGACCGAGAGAGACACAGGGTCCGAGAGAGAGAGAGTCAAAGGGACCGAGAGAGACAGAGGGACCGAGAGAGAGACACAGGTACCGAGAGAGACATAGGGACTGAGAGAGACACAGGGACCGAGAGAGAGACACAGGTACAGAGAGAGAGACACAGTGACCGAGAGAGAGACACAGGGACCGAGAGAGAGACACAGGGACCGATAGAGAGGCAGAGGGACCGAGAGAGAGAGACACAGGGACCGAGTGAGACACAGGGACTGAGATAGTGACAGGGACCGAGAGAGAGACAGGGACCGAGAGAGACACAGGGACCGAGAGAGAGATACAGGCACCGAGACAGAGACACAGGGACCGAGATAGACACAGGCACCGAGACAGAGACACAGGGAACGAGGGAGACACATGGACCGAGAGAGAGACACAGGTTCCGAGAGAGAGCCACAGGGACCGAGAGAGATACAGGGACTGAGAAAGACACAGGGACCGAGAGAGAGACACAGGGACCGAGTGAGAGACATAGGGACTGAGCAAGTCACAGGGACCGAGAGAAACACAGTGACCGAGAGAGAGAGACAGGGACCGAGAGAGAGAGACAGGTACAGAGAGAGAGACACAGTGACCGAGAGAGAGACACAGGGACCGAGAGAGAGAAACAGGGACCGATAGAGAGGCAGAGGGACCGAGAGAGAGAGACACAGGGACCGGGTGAGACACAGGGACTGAGATAGTGACAGGGACCGAGAGAGAGACAGGGACCGAGAGAGACACAGGGACCGAGAGAGAGATACAGGCACCGAGACAGAGACACAGGGACCGAGATAGACACAGGCACCGAGACAGAGACACAAGGAACGAGGGAGACACATGGACCGAGAGAGAGACACAGGTTCCGAGAGAGAGTCACAGGTACCGAGAGAGATACAGGGACTGAGAAAGACACAGGGACCGAGAGAGAGACACAGGGACCGAGTGAGAGACAAAGGGACCGAGAGAGACACAGTGACCGAGAGAGAGAGACAGGGACCGAGAGAGAGAGACAGGGACCGAGAGAGTGACACAGGGATCGGGAGAGACACAGGGACCGAGAAAGACACAGGGAGCAAGAGAGTGACACAGGGACCGAGAGAGAGACACAGGGACCGAGAGAAACACAGTGACCGAGGGAGAGAGACAGGGACCGAGAGAGAGAGACAGAGACCGAGAGAGACACAGTGACTGAGAGAGAGACACAGGGAACGAGAGAAACACAGGGACCGAGTGAGACACAGGGGTGAGAGGGAGACACAGGGACCGATAGTGACACAGGGACCGAGAGAGAGAGACACAGGGACCGAGTGAGACACAGGGACCGAGGGAGAGAGACACAGGGACCGAGAGAGAGAGACACAGGGACCGAGAGAGAGACACAGGGACCGAGAGAGACACAGGGACTGAGAGAGACACAGGGACAAAGAGAGAAACAGGGACCGAGTGAGACACAGGGACCGAGAGAGACACAGGGACTGAGAGAGAGACAGTGACCGAGAGAGACACAGGGACTGAAAGAGAGAGACACAGGGACCGAGAGAGAGACACAAGGACTGAGAGAGACACAGGGACCGAGTGAGGCACAGGGACCGAGAGAGACACAGGGACCGAGAGAGACACAGGGACCGAGGGAGAGAGACACAAGGACCGAGAGAGACACAGGGACCGAGTGAGACACAGTGGTGAGAAGGAGACACAGGGACCGAGCGAGACACAGGGACCGAGTGAGACACAGCGTCCGAGAGAGACACTGGGACCGAGAGAGGGAGATAAAGGGACCGAGTGAGAGACACAGGGACTGAGCGAGTCACCGGGTGCGAGAGAGACACAGGGACCGAGAGAGAGACAGGGACCGGGGGAGAGAGACACAGGGACCGAGAGAGACACACAGGGACCGAGTGAGAGACACAGGGACTGAGCGAGTCACAGGGACCGAGAGAGACACAGGGACCGAGAGAGAGACACAGGGACCGAGAGAGAGACAAAGGGACCGAGAGAGACACAGGGACCGAGTGAGACACAGAGACCGAGAGAGACACAGGGACCGAGAGAGAAACAGTGACCGAGAGAGACACAGGGACCGAGAGAGAGACACAGGGACCGAGAGAGAGACACAAGGACCAAGAGAATCACAGGGACCGAGTGAGACACAGGGACTGAGAGAGACAATGACCGAGAGAGGCACAGGGACCGAGAGAGACACAGGGAGCTAGAGAGAGACAGTGACCGAGAGAGACACAGGGACTGAGAGAGAGAGAGAGACAGCGACCGAGAGAGAGATACAAGGACCGAGAGAGACACAGGGACCGAGAGGGAGACACAGGGACCGAGCAGACACAGGGACCGAGAGAGAGACACAGAGACCGCGAGAGAGACACAGGGACCGTGAGAGAGACACAGGGAACAAGAGAGACACAGGTACTGAGTGAGAGACACAGGGACCGAGAGAGACACACAGGGACCGAGAGAGAGACACAGGGACTGAGAGAGACAGAGGGACTGAGCGAGTCACAGGGACCGAGAGAGACACAGGGACCGAGAGGGAGACAGAGGGACATAGCAGACACAGGGACCGAGAGAGAGACACAGAGACCGAGAGAGAGAAACAGGGACCGAGAGAGAGACAGGGACCGAGAGATAGACACAGGAACTGAGAGAGAGACACAGGGACTGAGAGAGAGACACAGGAACTGAGAGAGAGACACAGGGACTGAGAGAGAGACACAGGGACCAAGAGAGACACCAGAACCGAGAGAGACACAGGGGTGAGAGAGAGATACAGGGACCGAGAGAGACACAGTGACCGAGTGAGACACAGAAACCGAGAGAGAGACAGTGACCGAGAGAGATACAGGGACTGGGAGAGAGAGACACAGGGACCGAGAGAGAGACACAAGGACCGAGAGAGACACAGGTACCGAGTGAGACACAGGGTCTGAGAGAGACACAGGGACCGAGAGAGACACAGGGACCGAGAGAGACACAGGCACCGAGAGAGACGCAGGGACTGAGGGAGAGAGAGACACAGGGACCGAGTGAGACACAGGGACTGAGAGAGAGACACAGGGAATGAGAGAGAGACACAGGGACTGAGAGAGAGAGAGACACAGGCAACGAGAGAGAGACACAGGGACTGAGAGAGAGACACAGGGACTGAGAGAGAGAGACACAGGGACCAAGAGAGACACCAGGACCGAGAGAGACACAGGGGTGAGAGAGAGATACAGGGACCGAGAGAGACACAGGGAACGAGTGAGACACACGGACCGAGGGATACACAGGGTCCGAGAGAGAGACACAAGGACCGAGAGAGAGACACAGGGACTGAGAGAGAGAGACAGGGACCGAGAGAGAGACAGGGACCGAGAGAGACACAGTGACCGAGTGAGACACAGAGACCGAGAGAGACACAGGGACCGAGAGAGAGACACAAGGACCGAGAGAGACACAGGCACCGAGTGAGACAAAGGGACTGAGAGAGACACAGGGACCGAGAGAGACACAGGGACCGAGAAAGACACAGGGAGCAAGAGAGAGAGACACAGGGACCGAGAGAAACACCGGGACCGAGAGAGACACAGGGGTGAGAGAGAGATACAGGGACCGAGAGAGACACAGTGACCGAGTGAGACACAGAGACCGAGAGAGAGACAGTGACCGAGAGAGACACAGGGACTGGGAGAGAGAGACACAGGGACCGAGAGAGAGACACAAGGACCGAGAGAGACACAGGTACCGAGTGAGACACAGGGACTGAGAGAGACACAGGGACCGAGAGAGACACAGGGACCGAGAGAGACACAGGGACTGAGAGAGAGACACAGGGAATGATAGAGAGACACAGGGACTGAGAGAGAGAGAGACACAGGCAACGAGAGAGAGACACAGGGACTGAGAGAGAGACACAGGGACTGAGAGAGAGAGACACAGGGACCAAGAGAGACACCAGGACCGAGAGAGACACAGGGGTGAGAGAGAGATACAGGGACCGAGAGAGACACAGGGAACGAGTGAGACACACGGACCGAGGGATACACAGGGTCCGAGAGAGAGACACAAGGACCGAGAGAGAGACACAGGGACTGAGAGAGAGAGACAGGGACCGAGAGAGAGACAGGGACCGAGAGAGACACAGTGACCGAGTGAGACACAGAGACCGAGAGAGACACAGGGACCGAGAGAGAGACACAAGGACCGAGAGAGACACAGGCACCGAGTGAGACACAGGGACTGAGAGAGACACAGGGACCGAGAGAGACACAGGGACCGAGAAAGACACAGGGAGCAAGAGAGAGAGACACAGGGACCGAGAGAGACACCGGGACCGAGAGAGACACAGTGACCGAGTGAGACACAGAGACCGAGAGAGACACAGGGACCGAGAGAGAGACACAAGGACCGAGAGAGACACAGGCACCGAGTGAGACACAGGGACTGAGAGAGACACAGGGACCGAGAGAGACACAGGCACCGAGTGAGACACAGGGACGAGAGAGACACAGGGACCGAGAGAGAGACACAGGGACCGAGAGAGAGAGACAGGGACCGAGAGAGACATTGACCGAGAGAGACACAGGGACTGAGGGAGAGAGAGACACAGCGACCGAGTGAGAGACAGAAGGACCGAGAGAAACACCGTGAGGGAGAGAGACAGGGACCGAGAGAGACACAGGGACCGAGTGAGACACAGGGACTGAGAGAGACACAGGGACCGAGAGAGAGACACAGGGACCGAGAGAGACAGTGACCGAGAGAGACACAGGGACCGAGAGAGAGAGACAGGTACCGAGAGAAACACATGAGGGAGAGAGACAGGGACCGAGAGAGAGAGACAGGGACCGAGAGAGAGACACAGGGAACGAGAGAAACACAGGGACCTAGTGAGACACAGGGGTGAGAGGGAGACACAGGGACCGATAGTGACACAGGGACCGAGAGAGAGAGACACAGGGACCAAGTGAGATACAGGGACCGAGGGAGAGAGAAACAGGGGCCGAGAGAGAGACAGTAACCGAGAGAGACACAGGGACTGAGAGAGAGAGACACAGGGACCGAGAGAGAGACACAAGGACCGAGAGAGAGACAGGGACTGAGCGAGTCACAGGGACCGAGAGAGAGACAGGGACCGAGAGAGAGACACAGGGACTGAGAGAGAGACACAGGGACTCAGAGAGAGACACCAGGACCGAGAGAGACACAGGGACCGAGGGAGAGAGACACAGGGACCGAGGGAGAGAGACACAGGGACCGAGAGAGACACAGGGACCGAGGGAGAGAGACACAGGGACCGAGAGAGAAACACAGGGACTGAGAGAGTCACAGGGACCGAGAGAGAGACACAGGGACCCAGAGTGCGACACAGGGACCGAGGGAGAGAGACACAGGGACCGAGAGAGAAACACAGGGACCGAGAGAGACACAGGGACTGAGAGAGAGACACAGGGACTGAGAGAGAGACACAGGGACTGAGAGAGAGAGACACAGGCAACGAGAGAGAGACACAGGGACTGAGAGAGATACAGGGACCGAGAGAGACACAGGGAACGAGTGAGACACACGGACCGAGGGAGACACAGGGACCGAGAGAGAGACACAAGGACCGAGAGAGAGACACAGGGACTGAGAGGGAGAGACAGGGACCGGGAGAGACACAGGGACCGAGAAAGACACAGGGAGCAAGAGAGAGACACAGGGACCGAGAGAGACACCGGGACCGAGTGAGACACAGGGACTGAGACAGAGAGACACAGGGACCGAGAGAGAGACACAGGGACCGAGAGAAACACAGTGACCGAGGGAGAGAGACAGGGACCGAGAGAGAGAGACAGGGACCGAGAGAGACACAGGGACCGAGAGGGACACAGGGACCGAGAGAGAGAGACACAGGGACCGATAGTGACACAGGGACCGAGAGAGAGAGACACAGGGACCGAGAGAGAGAGACACAGGGACCGAGAGAGAGACACAGGGACCGAGAGAGACACAGGGACTGAGAGAGACACAGGGGCAAAGAGAGACACAGGGACCGAGTGAGGCACAGGGACCGAGAGAGACACAGGGACTGAGAGAGAGACAGTGACCGAGAGAGACACAGGGACTGAAAGAGAGAGACACAGGGACCGAGAGAGAGAGACACAAGGACCGAGAGAGACACAGGGACCGAGTGAGGCACAGGGACCGAGAGAGACACAGGGACCGAGGGAGAGACACAGGGACTGAGAGAGAGAGACACAGGGACCGAGAGAGACACAGGGACCGAGTGAGGCACAGGGACCGACAGAGACACAGGGACCGAGGGAGAGACACAGGACCGAGAGAGAGACACAGGGACCGAGAGAGAGAGACACAGGACCGAGAGAGACACAGGGACTGAGTGAGACACAGTGGTGCGAAGGAGACACAGGGACCGAGCGAGACACAGGGACCGAGTGAGACACAGCGTCCGAGAGAGACACTGGGACCGAGAGAGGGAGATAAAGGGACCGAGTGAGAGACACAGGGACTGAGCGAGTCACCGGGTCCGAGAGAGACACAGGGACCGAGAGAGAGACAGGGACCGGGGGAGAGAGACACAGGGACCGAGAGAGACACACAGGGACCGAGTGAGAGACACAGGGACTGAGCGAGTCACAGGGACCGAGAGAGACACAGGGACCGAGAGAGAGACACAGGGACCGAGAGAGAGACAAAGGGACCGAGAGAGACACAGGGACCGAGTGAGACACAGAGACCGAGAGAGACACAGGGACCGAGAGAGAAACAGTGACCGAGAGAGACTCAGGGACTGGGAGAGAGAGACACAGGGACCGAGAGAGAGACACAAGGACCAAGAGAATCACAGGGACCGAGTGAGACACATGGACTGAGAGAGACAGTGACCGAGAGAGGCACAGGGACCGAGAGAGACACAGGGAGCTAGAGAGAGACAGTGACCGAGAGAGACACAGGGACTGAGAGAGAGAGAGAGACAGCGACCGAGAGAGAGACACAAGGACCGAGAGAGACACAGGGACCGAGAGGGAGACATAGGGACCGAGCAGACACAGGGACCGAGAGAGAGACACAGAGACCGCGAGAGAGACACAGGGACCATGAGAGAGACACAGGAAACAAGAGAGACACAGGTACTGAGTGAGAGACACAGGGACCGAGAGGGAGACACAGGGACCGAGAGAGAGAGACACAGGGACTGAGAGAGACAGAGGGACTGAGCGAGTCACAGGGACCGAGAGAGACACAGGGACCGAGAGGGAGACAGAGGGACATAGCAGACACAGGGACCGAGAGAGAGACACAGAGACCGAGAGAGAGAAATAGGGACCGAGAGAGAGACAGGGACCGAGAGAGAGACACAGGAACTGAGAGAGAGACACAGGGACTGAGAGAGAGACACAGGGACTGAGAGAGAGAGACACAGGCAACGAGAGAGAGACACAGGGACTGAGAGAGAGACACAGGGACTGAGAGAGAGAGACACAGGGACTGAGAGAGAGACACAGGGACCAAGAGAGACACCAGGACCGAGAGAGACACAGGGGTGAGAGAGAGATACAGGGACCGAGAGAGTCACAGTGACCGAGTGAGACACAGAGACCGAGAGAGAGACAGTGACCGAGAGAGACACAGGGACTGGGAGAGAGAGAGACACAGGGACCGAGAGAAAGACACAAGGACCGAGAGAGACACAGGGACCGAGTGAGACAGAGGGACTGAGAGAGACACAGGGACCGAGAGAGACACAGGGAACGAGTGAGGCACACGGACCGAGGGATACACAGGGTCCGAAAGAGATACACAAGGACCGAGAGAGAGACACAGGGACTGAGAGAGAGAGACAGGGACCGAGAGAGAGACAGGGACCGAGAGAGACACAGTGACCGAGTGAGACACAGAGACCGAGAGAGACACAGGGACCGAGAGAGAGACACAAGGACCGAGAGAGACACAGGCACCGAGTGAGACACAGGGACTGAGAGAGACACAGGGACCGAGAGAGACACAGGGACCGAGAAAGACACAGGGAGCAAGAGAGAGACACAGGGACCGAGAGAGACACCGGGACCGAGAGAGACACAGTGACCGAGTGAGACACAGAGACCGAGAGAGACACAGGGACCGAGAGAGAGCCACAAGGACCGAGAGAGACACAGGCACCGAGTGAGACACAGGGACTGAGAGAGACACAGGGACCGAGAGAGAGACACAGGGACCGAGAGAGACATTGACCGAGAGAGACACAGGGACTGAGGGAGAGAGAGACACAGCGACCGAGTGAGAGACACAAGGACCGAGAGAAACACAGTGAGGGAGAGAGACAGTGACCGAGAGAGACACAGGGACTGAGGGAGAGAGAGACACAGCGACCGAGAGAGAGACACAAGGACCGAGAGAGACACAGGGGTGAGAGGGAGAAAGAGGGACCGAGAGAGACACAAGGACCGATTGAGACACAGGGACCGAGAGAGAGACAGGGACCGAGAGAGACACAGGGACCGAGACAGAGAGACACAGGGACCGAGAAAGACACAGTGACCGAGTGTGAGACAGGGACTGAGCGAGTCACAGGGACCGAAAGAGAGACAGGGACCGAGTGAGACACAGGAACTGAGAGAGAGAGACAGGGACCGAGTGAGACAAAGGGACTGAGAGAGGCACAGTGACCGAGAGAGACACAGGGACCGAGAGAGAGACAGGGACCGAGAGAGAGACAGGGACCGAGAGAGACACAGGGACCGAGAGAGAGACACAGTGACCGAGAGAGACATAGGGACCGAGAGAGAGACACAGGGACCGAGAGAGACACGGACTGAGAGAGACACAGGGACCGAGAGAGAGACACAGTGACCGAGAGAGACACAGGGACCGAGAGTGAGACACAGGGACCGAGAGAGACACAGGGACCGAGAGAGATACAGGGACTGAGAGAGACACAAGGGCGGGGAGAGAGACACAGGGACCGAGAGAGAGACACAGGGTCTTAGAGAGAGCCACAGGGACCGAGAGGGAGACAGGGACCGAGTGAGACACAGGGACTGAGAGAGTGACAGGGACCGAGAGAGAGACAGGGACCGAGAGAGAGAGACAGAGGGACTGAGAGCGACACTGGGACCGAGAGAGACACAGGGACCGAGAAGACACAGGGACCGAGAGAGACACAGGGTCCGAGAGAGAGACAGGGACTGAGAGAGAGACACAGGGATCGAGAGAGAGAGAGTCAAAGGGACCGAGAGAGACACAGGGACCGAGAGAGAGACACAGGTACCGAGAGAGACATAGGGACTGAGAGAGACACAGGGACCGAGAGAGAGACACAGGTACAGAGAGAGAGACACAGTGACCGAGAGAGAGACACAGGGACCGAGAGAGAGACACAGGGACCGATAGAGAGGCAGAGGGACCGAGAGAGAGAGACACAGGGACCGAGTGAGACACAGGGACTGAGATAGTGACAGGGACCGAGAGAGAGACAGGGACCGAGAGAGACACAGGGACCGAGAGAGAGATACAGGCACCGAGACAGAGACACAGGGACCGAGATAGACACAGGCACCGAGACAGAGACACAGGGAACGAGGGAGACACATGGACCGAGAGAGAGACACAGGTTCCGAGAGAGAGTCACAGGGACCGAGAGAGATACAGGGACTGAGAAAGACACAGGGACCGAGAGAGAGACACAGGGACCGAGTGAGAGACATAGGGACTGAGCAAGTCACAGGGACCGAGAGAAACACAGTGACCGAGAGAGAGAGACAGGGACCGAGAGAGAGAGACAGGTACAGAGAGAGAGACACAGTGACCGAGAGAGAGACACAGGGACCGAGAGAGAGACACAGGGACCGATAGAGAGGCAGAGGGACCGAGAGAGAGAGACACAGGGACCGGGTGAGACACAGGGACTGAGATAGTGACAGGGACCGAGAGAGAGACAGGGACCGAGAGAGACACAGGGACCGAGAGAGAGATACAGGCACCGAGACAGAGACACAGGGACCGAGATAGACACAGGCACCGAGACAGAGACACAAGGAACGAGGGAGACACATGGACCGAGAGAGAGACACAGGTTCCGAGAGAGAGTCACAGGTACCGAGAGAGATACAGGGACTGAGAAAGACACAGGGACCGAGAGAGAGACACAGGGACCGAGTGAGAGACAAAGGGACCGAGAGAGACACAGTGACCGAGAGAGAGAGACAGGGACCGAGAGAGAGAGACAGGGACCGAGAGAGTGACACAGGGACCGGGAGAGACATTGACCGAGAGAGACACAGGGACTGAGGGAGAGAGAGACACAGCGACCGAGTGAGAGACACAAGGACCGAGAGAAACACAGTGAGGGAGAGAGACAGTGACCGAGAGAGACACAGGGACTGAGGGAGAGAGAGACACAGCGACCGAGAGAGAGACACAAGGACCGAGAGAGACACAGGGGTGAGAGGGAGAAAGAGGGACCGAGAGAGACACAAGGACCGATTGAGACACAGGGACCGAGAGAGAGACAGGGACCGAGAGAGACACAGGGACCGAGACAGAGAGACACAGGGACCGAGAAAGACACAGTGACCGAGTGTGAGACAGGGACTGAGCGAGTCACAGGGACCGAAAGAGAGACAGGGACCGAGTGAGACACAGGAACTGAGAGAGAGAGACAGGGACCGAGTGAGACAAAGGGACTGAGAGAGGCACAGTGACCGAGAGAGACACAGGGACCGAGAGAGAGACAGGGACCGAGAGAGAGACAGGGACCGAGAGAGACACAGGGACCGAGAGAGAGACACAGTGACCGAGAGAGACATAGGGACCGAGAGAGAGACACAGGGACCGAGAGAGACACGGACTGAGAGAGACACAGGGACCGAGAGAGAGACACAGTGACCGAGAGAGACACAGGGACCGAGAGTGAGACACAGGGACCGAGAGAGACACAGGGACCGAGAGAGATACAGGGACTGAGAGAGACACAAGGGCGGGGAGAGAGACACAGGGACCGAGAGAGAGACACAGGGTCTTAGAGAGAGCCACAGGGACCGAGAGGGAGACAGGGACCGAGTGAGACACAGGGACTGAGAGAGTGACAGGGACCGAGAGAGAGACAGGGACCGAGAGAGAGAGACAGAGGGACTGAGAGCGACACTGGGACCGAGAGAGACACAGGGACCGAGAGAGACACAGGGACCGAGAGAGACACAGGGTCCGAGAGAGAGACAGGGACTGAGAGAGAGACACAGGGATCGAGAGAGAGAGAGTCAAAGGGACCGAGAGAGACACAGGGACCGAGAGAGAGACACAGGTACCGAGAGAGACATAGGGACTGAGAGAGACACAGGGACCGAGAGAGAGACACAGGTACAGAGAGAGAGACACAGTGACCGAGAGAGAGACACAGGGACCGAGAGAGAGACACAGGGACCGATAGAGAGGCAGAGGGACCGAGAGAGAGAGACACAGGGACCGAGTGAGACACAGGGACTGAGATAGTGACAGGGACCGAGAGAGAGACAGGGACCGAGAGAGACACAGGGACCGAGAGAGAGATACAGGCACCGAGACAGAGACACAGGGACCGAGATAGACACAGGCACCGAGACAGAGACACAGGGAACGAGGGAGACACATGGACCGAGAGAGAGACACAGGTTCCGAGAGAGAGTCACAGGGACCGAGAGAGATACAGGGACTGAGAAAGACACAGGGACCGAGAGAGAGACACAGGGACCGAGTGAGAGACATAGGGACTGAGCAAGTCACAGGGACCGAGAGAAACACAGTGACCGAGAGAGAGAGACAGGGACCGAGAGAGAGAGACAGGTACAGAGAGAGAGACACAGTGACCGAGAGAGAGACACAGGGACCGAGAGAGAGACACAGGGACCGATAGAGAGGCAGAGGGACCGAGAGAGAGAGACACAGGGACCGGGTGAGACACAGGGACTGAGATAGTGACAGGGACCGAGAGAGAGACAGGGACCGAGAGAGACACAGGGACCGAGAGAGAGATACAGGCACCGAGACAGAGACACAGGGACCGAGATAGACACAGGCACCGAGACAGAGACACAAGGAACGAGGGAGACACATGGACCGAGAGAGAGACACAGGTTCCGAGAGAGAGTCACAGGTACCGAGAGAGATACAGGGACTGAGAAAGACACAGGGACCGAGAGAGAGACACAGGGACCGAGTGAGAGACAAAGGGACCGAGAGAGACACAGTGACCGAGAGAGAGAGACAGGGACCGAGAGAGAGAGACAGGGACCGAGAGAGTGACACAGGGACCGGGAGAGACACAGGGACCGAGAAAGACACAGGGAGCAAGAGAGTGACACAGGGACCGAGAGAGAGACACAGGGACCGAGAGAAACACAGTGACCGAGGGAGAGAGACAGGGACCGAGAGAGAGAGACAGAGACCGAGAGAGACACAGTGACTGAGAGAGAGACACAGGGAACGAGAGAAACACAGGGACCGAGTGAGACACAGGGGTGAGAGGGAGACACAGGGACCGATAGTGACACAGGGACCGAGAGAGAGAGACACAGGGACCGAGTGAGACACAGGGACCGAGGGAGAGAGACACAGGGACCGAGAGAGAGAGACACAGGGACCGAGAGAGAGACACAGGGACCGAGAGAGACACAGGGACTGAGAGAGACACAGGGACAAAGAGAGAAACAGGGACCGAGTGAGACACAGGGACCGAGAGAGACACAGGGACTGAGAGAGAGACAGTGACCGAGAGAGACACAGGGACTGAAAGAGAGAGACACAGGGACCGAGAGAGAGACACAAGGACTGAGAGAGACACAGGGACCGAGTGAGGCACAGGGACCGAGAGAGACACAGGGACCGAGAGAGACACAGGGACCGAGGGAGAGAGACACAAGGACCGAGAGAGACACAGGGACCGAGTGAGACACAGTGGTGAGAAGGAGACACAGGGACCGAGCGAGACACAGGGACCGAGTGAGACACAGCGTCCGAGAGAGACACTGGGACCGAGAGAGGGAGATAAAGGGACCGAGTGAGAGACACAGGGACTGAGCGAGTCACCGGGTGCGAGAGAGACACAGGGACCGAGAGAGAGACAGGGACCGGGGGAGAGAGACACAGGGACCGAGAGAGACACACAGGGACCGAGTGAGAGACACAGGGACTGAGCGAGTCACAGGGACCGAGAGAGACACAGGGACCGAGAGAGAGACACAGGGACCGAGAGAGAGACAAAGGGACCGAGAGAGACACAGGGACCGAGTGAGACACAGAGACCGAGAGAGACACAGGGACCGAGAGAGAAACAGTGACCGAGAGAGACAGAGGGACCGAGAGAGAGACACAAGGACCAAGAGAATCACAGGGACCGAGTGAGACACAGGGACTGAGAGAGACAGTGACCGAGAGAGGCACAGGGACCGAGAGAGACACAGGGAGCTAGAGAGAGACAGTGACCGAGAGAGACACAGGGACTGAGAGAGAGAGAGAGACAGCGACCGAGAGAGAGATACAAGGACCGAGAGAGACACAGGGACCGAGAGGGAGACACAGGGACCGAGCAGACACAGGGACCGAGAGAGAGACACAGAGACCGCGAGAGAGACACAGGGACCGTGAGAGAGACACAGGGAACAAGAGAGACACAGGTACTGAGTGAGAGAAACAGGGACCGAGAGAGAGACACAGGGACCGAGAGAGAGACACAGGGACTGAGAGAGACAGAGGGACTGAGCGAGTCACAGGGACCGAGAGAGACACAGGGACCGAGAGGGAGACAGAGGGACATAGCAGACACAGGGACCGAGAGAGAGACACAGAGACCGAGAGAGAGAAACAGGGACCGAGAGAGAGACAGGGACCGAGAGAGAGACACAGGAACTGAGAGAGAGACACAGGGACTGAGAGAGAGACACAGGAACTGAGAGAGAGACACAGGGACTGAGAGAGAGACACAGGGACCAAGAGAGACACCAGAACCGAGAGAGACACAGGGGTGAGAGAGAGATACAGGGACCGAGAGAGACACAGTGACCGAGTGAGACACATAGACCGAGAGAGAGACAGTGACCGAGAGAGACACAGGGACTGGGAGAGAGAGACACAGGGACCGAGAGAGAGACACAAGGACCGAGAGAGACACAGGTACCGAGTGAGACACAGGGACTGAGAGAGACACAGGGACCGAGAGAGACACAGGGACCGAGAGAGACACAGGCACCGAGAGAGACGCAGGGACTGAGGGAGAGAGAGACACAGGGACCGAGTGAGACACAGGGACTGAGAGAGAGACACAGGGAATGAGAGAGAGACACAGGGACTGAGAGAGAGAGAGACACAGGCAACGAGAGAGAGACACAGGGACTGAGAGAGAGACACAGGGACTGAGAGAGAGAGACACAGGGACCAAGAGAGACACCAGGACCGAGAGAGACACAGGGGTGAGAGAGAGATACAGGGACCGAGAGAGACACAGGGAACGAGTGAGACACACGGACCGAGGGATACACAGGGTCCGAGAGAGAGACACAAGGACCGAGAGAGAGACACAGGGACTGAGAGAGAGAGACAGGGACCGAGAGAGAGACAGGGACCGAGAGAGACACAGTGACCGAGTGAGACACAGAGACCGAGAGAGACACAGGGACCGAGAGAGAGACACAAGGACCGAGAGAGACACAGGCACCGAGTGAGACACAGGGACTGAGAGAGACACAGGGACCGAGAGAGACACAGGGACCGAGAAAGACACAGGGAGCAAGAGAGAGAGACACAGGGACCGAGAGAGACACCGGGACCGAGAGAGACACAGTGACCGAGTGAGACACAGAGACCGAGAGAGACACAGGGACCGAGAGAGAGACACAAGGACCGAGAGAGACACAGGCACCGAGTGAGACACAGGGACTGAGAGAGACACAGGGACCGAGAGAGACACAGGCACCGAGTGAGACACAGGGACTGAGAGAGACACAGGGACCGAGAGAGAGACACAGGGACTGAGAGAGAGAGACAGGGACCGAGAGAGAGACACAGGGACCGAGTGAGACACAGGGACTGAGAGAGACACAGGGACCGAGAGAGAGACACAGGGACCGAGAGAGACAGTGACCGAGAGAGACACAGGGACTGAGGGAGAGAGAGACACAGCGACCGAGAGAGAGACACAAGGACCGAGAGAAACACAGTGAGGGAGAGAGACAGGGACCGAGAGAGAGAGACAGGGACCGAGAGAGAGACACAGGGAACGAGAGAAACATAGGGACCGAGAGAGAGACACAGGGACCAAGAGAGAGAGACACAGGGACCAAGTGAGATACAGGGACCGAGGGAGAGAGAAACAGGGGCCGAGAGAGAGACAGTGACCGAGAGAGACACAGGGACCGAGAGAGAGACACAAGGACCGATTGAGACACAGGGACCGAGAGAGAGACAGGGACTGAGCGAGTCACAGGGACCGAGAGAGAGACAGGGACCGAGAGAGAAACACAGTCACCGAGAGAGAGACACAGGGACTGAGAGAGTCAGAGGGACCGAGAGAGAGACACAGGCACCGAGAGAGAGAGACACAGGGACTGAGAGAGAGACACAGGGACTCAGAGAGAGACACAGGGACCAAGAGAGACACCAGGACCGAGAGAGACACAGGGACCGAGGGAGAGAGACACAGGGACCGAGGGAGAGAGACACAGGGACCGAGAGAGACACAGGGACCGAGGGAGAGAGACACAGGGACCGAGAGAGAAACACAGGGACTGAGAGAGTCACAGGGACCGAGAGAGAGACACAGGGACCCAGAGTGCGACACAGGGACCGAGTGAGACACAGGGACTGAGAGAGAGACACAGGGACTGAGAGAGAGACACAGGGACTGAGAGAGAGAGACACAGGCAACGAGAGAGAGACACAGGGACTGAGAGAGAGACACCAGGACCGAGAGAGACACAGGGGTGAGAGAGAGATACAGGGACCGAGAGAGACACAGGGAACGAGTGAGACACACGGACCGAGGGAGACACAGGGACCGAGAGAGAGACACAAGGACCGAGAGAGAGACACAGGGACTGAGAGGGAGAGACAGGGACCGGGAGAGACACAGGGACCGAGAGAGAGACACAGGGACCGAGAGAAACACAGTGACCGAGGGAGAGAGACAGGGACCGAGAGAGAGAGACAGGGACCGAGAGAGACACAGGGACCGAGAGGGACACAGGGACTGAGAGAGAGACACAGGGACCGATAGTGACACAGGGACCGAGAGAGAGAGACACAGGGACCGAGAGAGAGAGACACAGGGACCGAGAGAGAGACACAGGGACCGAGAGAGACACAGGGACTGAGAGAGACACAGGGGCAAAGAGAGACACAGGGACCGAGTGAGGCACAGGGACCGAGAGAGACACAGGGACTGAGAGAGAGACAGTGACCGAGAGAGACACAGGGACTGAAAGAGAGAGACACAGGGACCGAGAGAGAGAGACACAAGGACCGAGAGAGACACAGGGACCGAGTGAGGCACAGGGACCGAGAGAGACACAGGGACCGAGGGAGAGACACAGGGACTGAGAGAGAGAGACACAGGGACCGAGAGAGACACAGGGACCGAGTGAGGCACAGGGACCGACAGTGACACAGGGACCGAGGGAGAGACACAGGACCGAGAGAG
The DNA here is from genome assembly GCA_037974335.1 of Prionace glauca. Lineage (NCBI taxonomy): Eukaryota > Metazoa > Chordata > Chondrichthyes > Carcharhiniformes > Carcharhinidae > Prionace > Prionace glauca. The sequence goes on from JBBMRE010000174.1 coordinate 453,268, forward strand.
AGACACAGGGACCGAGAGAGAGAGACACAGGACCGAGAGAGACACAGGGACTGAGTGAGACACAGTGGTGCGAAGGAGACACAGGGACCGAGCGAGACACAGGGACCGAGTGAGACACAGCGTCCGAGAGAGACACTGGGACTGAGAGAGGGAGATAAAGGGACCGAGTGAGAGACACAGGGACTGAGCGAGTCACCGGGTCCGAGAGAGACACAGGGACCGAGAGAGAGACAGGGACCGGGGGAGAGAGACACAGGGACCGAGAGAGACACACAGGGACCGAGTGAGAGACACAGGGACTGAGCGAGTCACAGGGACCGAGAGAGACACAGGGACCGAGAGAGAGACACAGGGACCGAGAGAGAGACAAAGGGACCGAGAGAGACACAGGGACCGAGTGAGACACAGAGACCGAGAGAGACACAGGGACCGAGAGAGAAACAGTGACCGAGAGAGACTCAGGGACTGGGAGAGAGAGACACAGGGACCGAGAGAGAGACACAGGGACTGAGAGAGACATTGACCGAGAGAGGCACAGGGACCGAGAGAGACACAGGGAGCTAGAGAGAGACAGTGACCGAGAGAGACACAGGGACTGAGAGAGAGAGAGAGACAGCGACCGAGAGAGAGACACAAGGACCGAGAGAGACACAGGGACCGAGAGGGAGACATAGGGACCGAGCAGACACAGGGACCGAGAGAGAGACACAGGGACCGAGAGAGACACAGGGAACGAGTGAGGCACACGGACCGAGGGATACACAGGGTCCGAGAGAGAGACACAAGGACTGAGAGAGAGACACAGGGACTGAGAGAGAGAGACAGGGACCGAGAGAGAGACAGGGACCGAGAGAGACACAGTGACCGAGTGAGACACAGAGACCGAGAGAGACACAGGGACCGAGAGAGAGACACAAGGACCGAGAGAGACACAGGCACCGAGTGAGACACAGGGACTGAGAGAGACACAGGGACCGAGAGAGACACAGGGACCGAGAAAGACACAGGGAGCAAGAGAGAGACACAGGGACCGAGAGAGACACCGGGACCGAGAGAGACACAGTGACCGAGTGAGACACAGAGACCGAGAGAGACACAGGGACCGAGAGAGAGACACAAGGACCGAGAGAGACACAGGCACCGAGTGAGACACAGGGACTGAGAGAGAGACACAAGGACCGAGAGAGACACAGGCACCGAGTGAGACACAGGGACTGAGAGAGACACAGGGACCGAGAGAGAGACACAGGGACCGAGAGAGACATTGACCGAGAGAGACACAGGGACTGAGGGAGAGAGAGACACAGCGACCGAGTGAGAGACACAAGGACCGAGAGAAACACAGTGAGGGAGAGAGACAGGGACCGAGAGAGAGAGACAGGGACCGAGAGAGTGACACAGGGACCGAGTGAGACACAGGGACCGAGTGAGACACAGGGACTGAGAGAGACACAGGGACCGAGAGAGAGACAGAGGGACCGAGAGAGACAGTGACCGAGAGAGACACAGGGACTGAGGGAGAGAGGGAGACACAGCGACCGAGAGAGAGACACAAGGACCGAGAGAGACACAGGGGTGAGAGGGAGAAAGAGGGACCGAGAGAGACACAAGGACCGATTGAGACACAGGGACCGAGAGAGAGACAGGGACCGAGAGAGACACAGGGACCGAGACAGAGAGACACAGGGACCGAGAAAGACACAGTGACCGAGTGTGAGACAGGGACTGAGCGAGTCACAGGGACCGAAAGAGAGAGAGGGACCGAGAGAGAGACACAGTCACCGAGAGAGAGACACAGGGACTGAGAGAGTCAGAGGGACCGAGAGAGAGACAGGCACCGAGAGAGAGAGACACAGGGACTGAGAGAGAGACACAGGGACTGCGAGAGAGACACAGGGACCAAGAGAGACACCAGGACCGAGAGAGACACAGGGACCGAGGGAGAGAGACACAGGGACCGAGTGAGACACAGGGACCGAGAGAGACACAGGGACCGAGGGAGAGAGACACAGGGACCGAGAGAGAAACACAGGGACTGAGAGAGTCACAGGGACCGAGAGAGAGACACAGGGACCGTGTGAGACACAGGGACTGAGAGAGAGACACAGGGACTGAGAGAGAGAGACACAGGCAACGAGAGAGAGACACAGGGACTGAGAGAGAGACACCAGGACCGAGAGAGACACAGGGGTGAGAGAGACATACAGGGACCGAGAGAGACACAGGGAACGAGTGAGACACACGGACCGAGGGAGACATAGGGACCGAGAGAGAGACACAAGGACCGAGAGAGAGACACAGGGACTGAGAGGGAGAGACAGGGACCGGGAGAGACACAGGGACCGAGAAAGACACAGGGAGCAAGAGAGAGACACAGGGACCGAGAGAGACACCGGGACTGAGTGAGACACAGAGACCGAGAGAGAGACAGTGACCGAGAGAGACACAGGGACTGGGAGAGAGAGACACAGGGACCGAGAGAGAGACACAAGGACCGAGAGAGACACAGGCACCGAGTGAGACACAGGGACTGAGAGAGACACAGGGACCGAGAGAGACACAGGCACCGAGAGAGACACAGGGACTGAGGGAGAGAGAGACACAGGGACCGAGTGAGACACAGGGAATGAGAGAGAGACACAGGGACTGAGAGAGAGACACAGGGACTGAGAGAGAGAGACACAGGCAACGAGAGAGAGACACAGGGACTGAGAGAAAGACACAGGGACTGAGAGAGAGAGACACAGGGACCAAGAGAGACACCAGGACCGAGAGAGACACAGGGGTGAGAGAGATATACAGGGACCGAGAGAGACACAGGGAACGAGTGAGACACACGGACCGAGGGATACACAGGGACCGAGAGAGAGACACAAGGACCGAGAGAGAGACACAGGGACTGAGAGAGAGAGAGACAGGGACCGGGCAGACACAGGGGCCGAGAAAGACACAGGGAGCAAGAGAGAGACACAGGGACCGAGAGAGACACCGGGACCGAGAGAGACACAGTGACCGAGTGAGACACAGAGACCGAGAGAGACACAGGGACCGAGAGAGAGACACAAGGACCGAGAGAGACACAGGCACCGAGTGAGACACAGGGACTGAGAGAGACACAGGGACCGAGAGAGACACCGGGACCGAGAGAGACACAGTGACCGAGAGAGACAGAGACCGAGAGAGACACAGGGACCGAGAGAGAGACACAAGGACTGAGAGAGACACAGGCACCGAGTGAGACACAGGGACTGAGAGAGACACAGGGACCGAGAGAGAGACACAGGGTCCGAGAGAGAAACACAGGGACCGAGAGGGAGACACAGGGACCGAGAGAGACACAGGGACTGAGCCAGTCACAGGGACCGAGAGAGACACAGGGACCGAGAGAGAGACACAGGGACCGAGAGAGAGACACAGGGACCGAGAGAGAGCGACACAGGGACCGAGTGAGAGACACAGGGTCTGAGCGAGTCACAGGGACCGAGAGAGACACAGGAACCGAGAGAGAGTCTCTGGGACTGAGAGAGAGACACACAAGGACCGACAGAGAGACACAGGGACCCAGTGAGACACAGGGACCGAGAGAGAGACACAGGGACCGAGAGAGACACAGGGTCCGACAGAGAGACAGTGACCGAGAGAGACACAGGGACCGAGAGAGAGACACAGGGACCGACAGAGAGACAGTGACCAAGAGAGACACTGGGACCGAGAGAGAGAAACAGGGACCGAGAGAGAGACACAGGGACCGAGAGAGAGACACTGGGACCGAGAGAGACACAGGGTCCGAGAGAGAGTCACAGGGACCGAGAGAGATTCACAGGGTCCAAGAGAGACACAGGGACCGAGAGAGAGACACAGGGACCGAGAGAGAGACACAGGGAGCGAGAGGGAGACACAGGGACCGAGAGAGAAACACAGGGAGCGAGAGGGAGACACAGGGACCGAGAGAGAGACACAGGGACCGAGAGAGAGTCACAGGGACCGAGAGAGATTCACAGGGTCCAAGAGAGACACAGGGACCGAGAGAGAGACACCGGGATAGAGAGAGTTAGGGACCGAGAGAGAGACACAGGGACCGAGTGAGACACACGGACCGAGGGAGACACAGGAACCGAGAGAGAGACACAGGGACCAAGAGAGACAGGGACCGAGAGAGAGACACAGTGACCGAGAGAGAGACACCGGGATATAGAGAGTTAGGGGCCGAGAGAGAGACACAGGGACCGAGAGAGAGACACAGGGACTGAGAGAGAGAGACAGGGACCGAGAGAGACACCGGGACCGATAGAGACACATGGAGCGAGACAGAGACAGGTATCGAGTGAGAGACACAGGTACCGAAAGGGACACAGGGACCGAGAGAGAGACACAGGGACCGAGAGAGAGACACAGGGACAGAGAGAGAGACACAGGGACCGAGTGAGAGACACAGGGACTAAGAGAGACACAGGGACCGAGAGAGAGACACAGGGACCGAGAGAGAGACACAGGGACTGAGAGAGACACAGGGACCGAGAGAGAGAAACAGGGACCGAGTGAGACGCAGGGACCGAGTGAGACACAGGGGTAAGGTAGACACAGGGACCGAGAGAGACACAGGGACCGAGTGAGACACAGCGACCGAGAGAGACACAGGGACCGAGAGAGAGAGACACAGGGACCGAGAGAGAGACACAGGGACCGAGAGAAACACAGTGACCGAGGGAGAGAGACAGGGACCGAGAGAGAGAGACAGGGACCGAGAGAGACACAGGGACCGAGAGGGACACAGGGACTGAGAGAGAGACACAGGGACCGATAGTGACACAGGGACTGAGAGAGACACAGGGGCAAAGAGAGACACAGGGACCGAGTGAGGCACAGGGACCGAGAGAGACACAGGGACTGAGAGAGAGACAGTGACCGAGAGAGACACAGGGACTGAAAGAGAGAGACACAGGGACCGAGAGAGAGAGACACAAGGACCGAGAGAGACACAGGGACCGAGTGAGGCACAGGGACCGAGAGAGACACAGGGACCGAGGGAGAGACACAGGGACTGAGAGAGAGAGACACAGGGACCGAGAGAGACACAGGGACCGAGTGAGGCACAGGGTCCGACAGTGACACAGGGACCGAGGGAGAGACACAGGACCGAGAGAGAGACACAGGGACCGAGAGAGAGAGACACAGGACCGAGAGAGACACAGGGACTGAGTGAGACACAGTGGTGCGAAGGAGACACAGGGACCGAGCGAGACACAGGGACCGAGTGAGACACAGCGTCCGAGAGAGACACTGGGACCGAGAGAGGGAGATAAAGGGACCGAGTGAGAGACACAGGGACTGAGCGAGTCACCGGGTCCGAGAGAGACACAGGGACCGAGAGAGAGACAGGGACCGGGGGAGAGAGACACAGGGACCGAGAGAGACACGCAGGGACCGAGTGAGAGACACAGGGACTGAGCGAGTCACAGGGACCGAGAGAGACACAGGGACCGAGAGAGAGACACAGGGACTGAGAGAGAGACAAAGGGACCGAGAGAGACACAGGGACCGAGTGAGACACAGAGACCGAGAGAGACACAGGGACCGAGAGAGAAACAGTGACCGAGAGAGACTCAGGGACTGGGAGAGAGAGACACAGGGACCGAGAGAGAGACACAAGGACCAAGAGAATCACAGGGACCGAGAGAGACACATGGACTGAGAGAGACATTGACCGAGAGAGGCACAGGGACCGAGAGAGACACAGGGAGCTAGAGAGAGACAGTGACCGAGAGAGACACAGGGACTGAGAGAGAGAGAGAGACAGCGACCGAGAGAGAGACACAAGGACCGAGAGAGACACAGGGACCGAGAGGGAGACATAGGGACCGAGCAGACACAGGGACCGAGAGAGAGACACAGGGACCGAGAGAGACACAGGGAACGAGTGAGGCACACGGACCGAGGGATACACAGGGTCCGAGAGAGAGACACAAGGACCGAGAGAGAGACACAGGGACTGAGAGAGAGAGACAGGGACCGAGAGAGACACAGGGACCGAGAGAGAGACACAAGGACCGAGAGAGACACAGGCACCGAGTGAGACACAGGGACTGAGAGAGACACAGGGACCGAGAGAGACACAGGGACCGAGAAAGACACAGGGAGCAAGAGAGAGACACAGGGACCGAGAGAGACACCGGGACCGAGAGAGACACAGTGACCGAGTGAGACACAGAGACCGAGAGAGACACAGGGACCGAGAGAGAGACACAAGGACCGAGAGAGACACAGGCACCGAGTGAGACACAGGGACTGAGAGAGAGACACAAGGACCGAGAGAGACACAGGCACCGAGTGAGACACAGGGACTGAGAGAGACACAGGGACCGAGAGAGAGACACAGGGACCGAGAGAGACATTGACCGAGAGAGACACAGGGACTGAGGGAGAGAGAGACACAGCGACCGAGTGAGAGACACAAGGACCGAGAGAAACACAGTGAGGGAGAGAGACAGGGACCGAGAGAGAGAGACAGGGACCGAGAGAGTGACACAGGGACCGAGTGAGACACAGGGACCGAGTGAGACACAGGGACTGAGAGAGACACAGGGACCGAGAGAGAGACACAGGGACCAAGAGAGAGAGTGACCGAGAGAGACACAGGGACTGAGGGAGAGAGAGAGACACAGCGACCGAGAGAGAGACACAAGGACCGAGAGAGACACAGGGGTGAGAGGGAGAAAGAGGGACCGAGAGAGACACAAGGACCGATTGAGACACAGGGACCGAGAGAGAGACAGGGACCGAGAGAGACACAGGGACCGAGACAGAGAGACACAGGGACCGAGAAAGACACAGTGACCGAGTGTGAGACAGGGACTGAGCGAGTCACAGGGACCGAAAGAGAGAGAGGGACCGAGAGAGAGACACAGTCACCGAGAGAGAGACACAGGGACTGAGAGAGTCAGAGGGACCGAGAGAGAGACAGGCACCGAGAGAGAGAGACACAGGGACTGAGAGAGAGACACAGGGACTGCGAGAGAGACACAGGGACCAAGAGAGACACCAGGACCGAGAGAGACACAGGGACCGAGGGAGAGAGACACAGGGACCGAGTGAGACACAGGGACCGAGAGAGACACAGGGACCGATGGAGACACAGGGACTGAGAGAGTCACAGGGACCGAGAGAGAGACACAGGGACCCAGAGTGCGACACAGGGACCGTGTGAGACACAGGGACTGAGAGAGAGACACAGGGACTGAGAGAGAGACACAGGGACTGAGAGAGAGAGACACAGGCAACGAGAGAGAGACACAGGGACTGAGAGAGAGACACCAGGACCGAGAGAGACACAGGGGTGAGAGAGACATACAGGGACCGAGAGAGACACAGGGAACGAGTGAGACACACGGACCGAGGGAGACGTAGGGACCGAGAGAGAGACACAAGGACCGAGAGAGAGACACAGGGACTGAGAGGGAGAGACAGGGACCGGGAGAGACACAGGGACCGAGAAAGACACAGGGAGCAAGAGAGAGACACAGGGACCGAGAGAGACACCGGGACTGAGTGAGACACAGAGACCGAGAGAGAGACAGTGACCGAGAGAGACACAGGGACTGGGAGAGAGAGACACAGGGACCGAGAGAGAGACACAAGGACCGAGAGAGACACAGGCACCGAGTGAGACACAGGGACTGAGAGAGACACAGGGACCGAGAGAGACACAGGCACCGAGAGAGACACAGGGACTGAGGGAGAGAGAGACACAGGGACCGAGTGAGACACAGGGAATGAGAGAGAGACACAGGGACTGAGAGAGAGACACAGGGACTGAGAGAGAGAGACACAGGCAACGAGAGAGAGACACAGGGACTGAGAGAAAGACACAGGGACTGAGAGAGAGAGACACAGGGACCAAGAGAGACACCAGGACCGAGAGAGACACAGGGGTGAGAGAGATATACAGGGACCGAGAGAGACACAGGGAACGAGTGAGACACACGGACCGAGGGATACACAGGGACCGAGAGAGAGACACAAGGACCGAGAGAGAGACACAGGGACTGAGAGAGAGAGAGACAGGGACCGGGCAGACACAGGGGCCGAGAAAGACACAGGGAGCAAGAGAGAGACACAGGGACCGAGAGAGACACCGGGACCGAGAGAGACACAGTGACCGAGTGAGACACAGAGACCGAGAGAGACACAGGGACCGAGAGAGAGACACAAGGACCGAGAGAGACACAGGCACCGAGTGAGACACAGGGACTGAGAGAGACACAGGGACCGAGAGAGACACCGGGACCGAGAGAGACACAGTGACCGAGAGAGACAGAGACCGAGAGAGACACAGGGACCGAGAGAGAGACACAAGGACTGAGAGAGACACAGGCACCGAGTGAGACACAGGGACTGAGAGAGACACAGGGACCGAGAGAGAGACACAGGGTCCGAGAGAGAAACACAGGGACCGAGAGGGAGACACAGGGACCGAGAGAGACACAGGGACTGAGCCAGTCACAGGGACCGAGAGAGACACAGGGACCGAGAGAGAGACACAGGGACCGAGAGAGAGACACAGGGACCGAGAGAGAGCGACACAGGGACCGAGTGAGAGACACAGGGTCTGAGCGAGTCACAGGGACCGAGAGAGACACAGGAACCGAGAGAGAGTCTCTGGGACTGAGAGAGAGACACACCAGGACCGACAGAGAGACACAGGGACCCAGTGAGACACAGGGACCGAGAGAGAGACACAGGGACCGAGAGAGACACAGGGTCCGACAGAGAGACAGTGACCGAGAGAGACACAGGGACCGAGAGAGAGACACAGGGACCGACAGAGAGACAGTGACCAAGAGAGACACTGGGACCGAGAGAGAGACACAGGGACCGAGAGAGAGACACAGGGACCGAGAGAGAGACACTGGGACCGAGAGAGACACAGGGGCCGAGAGAGAGTCACAGGGACCGAGAGAGATTCACAGGGTCCAAGAGAGACACAGGGACCGAGAGAGAGACACAGGGACCGAGAGAGAGACACAGGGAGCGAGAGGGAGACACAGGGACCGAGAGAGAAACACAGGGAGCGAGAGGGAGACACAGGGACCGAGAGAGAGACACAGGGACCGAGAGAGAGTCACAGGGACTGAGAGAGATTCACAGGGTCCAAGAGAGACACAGGGACCGAGAGAGAGACACCGGGATAGAGAGAGTTAGGGACCGAGAGAGAGACACAGGGACCGAGTGAGACACACGGACCGAGGGAGACACAGGAACCGAGAGAGAGACACAGGGACCAAGAGAGACAGGGACCGAGAGAGAGACACAGTGACCGAGAGAGAGACACCGGGATATAGAGAGTTAGGGGCCGAGAGAGAGACACAGGGACCGAGAGAGAGACACAGGGACTGAGAGAGAGAGACAGGGACCGAGAGAGACACCGGGACCGATAGAGACACAGGGAGCGAGACAGAGACAGGTATCGAGTGAGAGACACAGGTACCGAAAGGGACACAGGGACCGAGAGAGAGACACAGGGACCGAGAGAGAGACACAGGGACAGAGAGAGAGACACAGGGACCGAGTGAGAGACACAGGGACTAAGAGAGACACAGGGACCGAGAGAGAGACACAGGGACCGAGAGAGAGACACAGGGACTGAGAGAGACACAGGGACCGAGAGAGAGAAACAGGGACCGAGTGAGACGCAGGGACCGAGTGAGACACAGGGGTAAGGTAGACACAGGGACCGAGAGAGACACAGGGACCGAGTGAGACACAGCGACCGAGAGAGACACAGGGACCGAGAGAGAGAGACACAGGGACCGAGAGAGAGACACAGGGACCGAGAGAGAGACATAGGGACCGAGTGAGAGACACAGGGACCGAGAGAGACACAGGGACCGAGAGAGAGACAGGGACCGAGAGAGACACAGGGTCCGAGAAAGAGACACAGGGACCGAGAGAGAGAGACACAGGGGCCGAGAGAGAGACACAGGGACTGAGAGAAAGACACAGGGACTGAGAGAGAGAGACACAGGGACCAAGAGAGACACCAGGACCGAGAGAGACACAGGGGTGAGAGAGAGATACAGGGACCGAGAGAGACACAGGGAACGAGTGAGACACACGGACCGAGGGATACACAGGGACCGAGAGAGAGACACAAGGACCGAGAGAGAGACACAGGGACTGAGAGAGAGAGACAGGGACCGGGCAGACACAGGGGCCGAGAAAGACACAGGGAGCAAGGGAGAGACACAGGGACCGAGAGAGACACCGGGACCGAGAGAGACACAGTGACCGAGTGAGACACAGAGACCGAGAGAGACACAGGGACCGAGAGAGAGACACAAGGACCGAGAGAGACACAGGCACCGAGTGAGACACAGGGACTGAGAGAGACACAGGGACCGAGAGAGACACCGGGACCGAGAACGACACAGTGACCGAGAGAGACAGAGACCGAGAGAGACACAGGGACCGAGAGAGAGACACAAGGACTGAGAGAGACACAGGCACCGAGTGAGACACAGGGACCGAGAGAGACACAGGGACCGAGAGAGAGACACAGGGACCGAGAGAGAGACACAGGGACCGAGAGAGAGCGACACAGGGACCGAGTGAGAGACACAGGGACTGAGCGAGTCACAGGGACCGAGAGAGACACAGGAACCGAGAGAGAGTCTCTGGGACTGAGAGAGAGACACACAAGGACCGACAGAGAGACACAGGGACCCAGTGAGACACAGGGACCGAGAGAGAGACACAGGGACCGAGAGAGACACAGGGACCGACAGAGAGACAGTGACCGAGAGAGACACAGGGACCGAGAGAGAGACACAGGGACCGACAGAGAGACAGTGACCAAGAGAGACACTGGGACCGAGAGAGAGACACAGGGACCGAGAGAGAGACACAGGGACCGAGAGAGAGACACTGGGACCGAGAGAGAGACACAGGGACCGAGAGAGTGACACAGGGACCGAGTGAGACACAGCGACCGAGAGAGTCACAGGGACCGAGAGAGAGAGACACAGGGACCGAGAGAGACACAGGGACCTAGGGAGAGAGACACAGGGACCAAGAGAGACACAGGGTCCGAGAAAGAGACACAGGGACCGAGAGAGACACAGGGACCGAGAGAGAGACACAGGGACCGAGAGAGAGACACAGGGAGCGAGAGGGAGACACAGGGACCGAGAGAGAAACACAGGGAGCGAGAGGGAGACACAGGGACCGAGAGAGAGACACAGGGACCGAGAGAGAGTCACAGGGACCGAGAGAGATTCACAGGGTCCAAGAGAGACACAGGGACCGAGAGAGAGACACCGGGATAGAGAGAGTTAGGGACCGAGAGAGAGACACAGGGACCGAGTGAGACACACGGACCGAGGGAGACACAGGAACCGAGAGAGAGACACAGGGACCAAGAGAGACAGGGACCGAGAGAGAGACACAGTGACCGAGAGAGAGACACCGGGATATAGAGAGTTAGGGACCGAGAGAGAGACACAGGGACCGAGAGAGAGACACAGGGACTGAGAGAGAGAGACAGGGACCGAGAGAGACACCGGGACCGATAGAGACACAGGGAGCGAGACAGAGACAGGTATCGAGTGAGAGACACAGGTACCGAAAGGGACACAGGGACCAAGAGAGAGACACAGGGACCGAGAGAGAGACACAGGGACAGAGAGAGAGACACAGGGACCGAGTGAGAGACACAGGGACTAAGAGAGACACAGGGACCGAGAGAGAGACACAGGGACCGAGAGAGAGACACAGGGACTGAGAGAGACACAGGGACCGAGAGAGAGAAACAGGGACCGAGTGAGACGCAGGGACCGAGTGAGACACAGGGACCGAGAGAGAGACACAGGGACCGACAGAGAGACAGTGACCAAGAGAGACACTGGGACCGAGAGAGAGACACAGGGACCGAGAGAGAGACACAGGGACCGAGAGAGAGACACTGGGACCGAGAGAGAGACACAGGGACCGAGAGAGTGACACAGGGACCGAGTGAGACACAGCGACCGAGAGAGTCACAGGGACCGAGAGAGAGAGACACAGGGACCGAGAGAGACACAGGGACCTAGGGAGAGAGACACAGGGACCAAGAGAGACACAGGGTCCGAGAAAGAGACACAGGGACCGAGAGAGAAACAGGGACCGAGAGAGAGACACAGGGACCGAGAGAGAGACACAGGGAGCGAGAGGGAGACACAGGGACCGAGAGAGAAACACAGGGAGCGAGAGGGAGACACAGGGACCGAGAGAGAGACACAGGGACCGAGAGAGAGTCACAGGGACCGAGAGAGATTCACAGGGTCCAAGAGAGACACAGGGACCGAGAGAGAGACACCGGGATAGAGAGAGTTAGGGACCGAGAGAGAGACACAGGGACCGAGTGAGACACACGGACCGAGGGAGACACAGGAACCGAGAGAGAGACACAGGGACCAAGAGAGACAGGGACCGAGAGAGAGACACAGTGACCGAGAGAGAGACACCGAGATATAGAGAGTTAGGGACCGAGAGAGAGACACAGGGACCGAGAGAGAGACACAGGGACTGAGAGAGAGAGACAGGGACCGAGAGAGACACCGGGACCGATAGAGACACAGGGAGCGAGACAGAGACAGGTATCGAGTGAGAGACACAGGTACCGAAAGGGACACAGGGACCAAGAGAGAGACACAGGGACCGAGAGAGAGACACAGGGACAGAGAGAGAGACACAGGGACCGAGTGAGAGACACAGGGACTAAGAGAGACACAGGGACCGAGAGAGAGACACAGGGACCGAGAGAGAGACACAGGGACTGAGAGAGACACAGGGACCGAGAGAGAGAAACAGGGACCGAGTGAGACGCAGGGACCGAGTGAGACACAGGGGTGAGGTAGACACAGGGACCGAGAGAGACACAGGGACCGAGTGAGACACAGCGACCGAGAGAGACACAGGGACCGAGAGAGAGAGACACAGGGACCGAGAGAGAGACACAGGGACCGAGAGAGAGACATAGGGACCGAGTGAGAGACACAGGGACCGAGAGAGACACAGGGACCGAGAGAGAGACATAGGGACCGAGTGAGAGACACAGGGACCGAGTGAGACACAGGGACTGAGCGAGTCACAGGGACCGAGTGAGACACAGGGACCGAGAGAGAGACACAGGGACCGAGAGAGAGACACAGGGACCGAGAGAGAGCGACACAGGGACCGAGGGAGAGACACAGGGACTGAGCGAGTCACAGGAACCGAGAGAGAGACACAGGGATTGAGAGAGAAACACAGGGAGCGTGAGGGAGACACAGGGACCGAGAGAGAGACACAGGGACCGAGAGAGAGTCACAGGGACCGAGAGAGATTCACAGGGTCCAAGAGAGACACAGGGACCGAGAGAGAGACACCGGGATAGAGAGAGTTAGGGACCGAGAGAGAGACACAGGGACCGAGTGAGACACACGGACCGAGGGAGACACAGGAACCGAGAGAGAGAGACAGGGACCAAGAGAGACAGGGACCGAGAGAGAGACACAGTGACCGAGAGAGAGACTCCGGGATATAGAGAGTTAGGGACCGAGAGAGAGACACAGGGACCGAGAGAGAGACACAGGGACTGAGAGAGAGAGACAGGGACCGAGAGAGTCATAGGGACCGATAGAGACACAGGGAGCGAGACAGAGACAAGTATCGAGTGAGAGACACAGGTACCGAAAGGGACACAGGGACCGAGAGAGAGACACAGGGACCGAGAGAGAGACACAGGGACAGAGAGAGAGACACAGGGACCGTTTGAGAGACACAGGGACTAAGAGAGACACAGGGACCGAGAGAGAGACACAGGGACCGAGAGAGAGACACAGGGACTGAGAGAGACACAGGGACCGAGAGAGAGAAACAGGGACCGAGTGAGACGCAGGGACCGAGTGAGACACAGGGGTGAGGTAGACACAGGGACCGAGAGAGATACAGGGACCGAGTGAGACACAGCGACCGAGAGAGACACAGGGACCGAGAGAGAGAGACACAGGGACCGAGAGAGAGACACAGGGACCGAGAGAGAGACATAGAGACCGAGTGAGAGACACAGGGACCGTGAGAGACACAGGGACCGAGAGAGAGACATAGGGACCGAGTGAGAGACACAGGGACCGAGTGAGACACAGGGACTGAGCGAGTCACAGGGACCGAGAGAGACACAGGGACCGAGAGAGAGACACAGGGACCGAGAGAGAGACACAAGGACTGAGAGAGACACAGGCACCGAGTGAGACACAGGGACTGAGAGAGACACAGGGACCGAGAGAGAGACACAGGGTCCGAGAGAGAAACACAGGGACCGAGAGGGAGACACAGGGACCGAGAGAGACACAGGGACTGAGCGAGTCACAGGGACCGAGAGAGACACAGGGACCGAGAGAGAGACACAGGGACCGAGAGAGAGACACAGGGACTGAGCGAGTCACAGGGACCGAGAGAGACACAGGAACCGAGAGAGAGTCTCTGGGACTGAGAGAGAGACACACAAGGACCGACAGAGAGACACAGTGACCCAGTGAGACACAGGGACCGAGAGAGAGACACAGGGACCGAGAGAGACACAGGGACCGACAGAGAGACAGTGACCGAGAGAGACACAGGGACCGAGAGAGAGACACAGGGACCGACAGAGAGACAGTGACCAAGAGAGACACTGGGACCGAGAGAGAGACACAGGGACCGAGAGAGAGACACAGGGACCGAGAGAGAGACACTGGGACCGAGAGAGAGACACAGGGACCGAGAGAGTGACACAGGGACCGAGTGAGACACAGCGACCGAGAGAGTCACAGGGACCGAGAGAGAGAGACACAAGGACCGAGAGAGACACAGGGACCTAGGGAGAGAGACACAGGGACCAAGAGAGACACAGGGTCCGAGAAAGAGACACAGGGACCGAGAGAGACACAGGGACCGAGAGAGAGACACAGGGACCGAGAGAGAGACACAGGGAGCGAGAGGGAGACACAGGGACCGAGAGAGAAACACAGGGAGCGAGAGGGAGACACAGGAACCGAGAGAGAGACACAGGGACCGAGAGAGAGTCACAGGGACCGAGAGAGATTCACAGGGTCCAAGAGAGACACAGGGACCGAGAGAGAGACACCGGGATAGAGAGAGTTAGGGACCGAGAGAGAGACACAGGGACCGAGTGAGACACACGGACCGAGGGAGACACAGGAACCGAGAGAGAGACACAGGGACCAAGAGAGACAGGGACCGAGAGAGAGACACAGTGACCGAGAGAGAGACACCGGGATATAGAGAGTTAGGGACCGAGAGAGAGACACAGGGACCGAGAGAGAGACACAGGGACTGAGAGAGAGAGACAGGGACCGAGAGAGACACCGGGACCGATAGAGACACAGGGAGCGAGACAGAGACAGGTATCGAGTGAGAGACACAGGTACCGAAAGGGACACAGGGACCAAGAGAGAGACACAGGGACCGAGAGAGAGACACAGGGACAGAGAGAGAGACACAGGGACCGAGTGAGAGACACAGGGACTAAGAGAGACACAGGGACCGAGAGAGAGACACAGGGACCGAGAGAGAGACACAGGGACTGAGAGAGACACAGGGACCGAGAGAGAGAAACAGGGACCGAGTGAGACGCAGGGACCGAGTGAGACACAGGGACCGAGAGAGAGAGACACAGGGACCGACAGAGAGACAGTGACCAAGAGAGACACTGGGACCGAGAGAGAGACACAGGGACCGAGAGAGAGACACAGGGACCGAGAGAGAGACACTGGGACCGAGAGAGAGACACAGGGACCGAGAGAGTGACACAGGGACCGAGTGAGACACAGCGACCGAGAGAGTCACAGGGACCGAGAGAGAGAGACACAGGGACCGAGAGAGACACAGGGACCTAGGGAGAGAGACACAGGGACCAAGAGAGACACAGGGTCCGAGAAAGAGACACAGGGACCGAGAGAGACACAGGGACCGAGAGAGAGACACAGGGACCGAGAGAGAGACACAGGGAGCGAGAGGGAGACACAGGGACCGAGAGAGAAACACAGGGAGCGAGAGGGAGACACAGGGACCGAGAGAGAGACACAGGGACCGAGAGAGAGTCACAGGGACCGAGAGAGATTCACAGGGTCCAAGAGAGACACAGGGACCGAGAGAGAGACACCGGGATAGAGAGAGTTAGGGACCGAGAGAGAGACACAGGGACCGAGTGAGACACACGGACCGAGGGAGACACAGGAACCGAGAGAGAGACACAGGGACCAAGAGAGACAGGGACCGAGAGAGAGACACAGTGACCGAGAGAGAGACACCGGGATATAGAGAGTTAGGGACCGAGAGAGAGACACAGGGACCGAGAGAGAGACACAGGGACTGAGAGAGAGAGACAGGGACCGAGAGAGACACCGGGACCGATAGAGACACAGGGAGCGAGACAGAGACAGGTATCGAGTGAGAGACACAGGTACCGAAAGGGACACAGGGACCAAGAGAGAGACACAGGGACCGAGAGAGAGACACAGGGACAGAGAGAGAGACACAGGGACCGAGTGAGAGACACAGGGACTAAGAGAGACACAGGGACCGAGAGAGAGACACAGGGACCGAGAGAGAGACACAGGGACTGAGAGAGACACAGGGACCGAGAGAGAGAAACAGGGACCGAGTGAGACGCAGGGACCGAGTGAGACACAGGGGTGAGGTAGACACAGGGACCGAGAGAGACACAGGGACCGAGTGAGACACAGCGACCAAGAGAGACACAGGGACCGAGAGAGAGAGACACAGGGACCGAGAGAGAGACACAGGGACCGAGAGAGAGACATAGGGACCGAGTGAGAGACACAGGGACCGAGAGAGACACAGGGACCGAGAGAGAGACATAGGGACCGAGTGAGAGACACAGGGACCGAGTGAGACACAGGGACTGAGCGAGTCACAGGGACCGAGTGAGACACAGGGACCGAGAGAGAGACACAGGGACCGAGAGAGAGACACAGGGACCGAGAGAGAGCGACACAGGGACCGAGGGAGAGACACAGGGACTGAGCGAGTCACAGGAACCGAGAGAGAGACACAGGGATTGAGAGAGAAACACAGGGAGCGTGAGGGAGACACAGGGACCGAGAGAGAGACACAGGGACCGAGAGAGAGTCACAGGGACCGAGAGAGATTCACAGGGTCCAAGAGAGACACAGGGACCGAGAGAGAGACACCGGGATAGAGAGAGTTAGGGACCGAGAGAGAGACACAGGGACCGAGTGAGACACACGGACCGAGGGAGACACAGGAACCGAGAGAGAGACACAGGGACCAAGAGAGACAGGGACCGAGAGAGAGACACAGTGACCGAGAGAGAGACTCCGGGATATAGAGAGTTAGGGACCGAGAGAGAGACACAGGGACCGAGAGAGAGACACAGGGACTGAGAGAGAGAGACAGGGACCGAGAGAGTCATCGGGACCGATAGAGACACAGGGAGCGAGACAGAGACAAGTATCGAGTGAGAGACACAGGTACCGAAAGGGACACAGGGACCGAGAGAGAGACACAGGGACCGAGAGAGAGACACAGGGACAGAGAGAGAGACACAGGGACCGAGTGAGAGACACAGGGACTAAGAGAGACACAGGGACCGAGAGAGAGACACAGGGACCGAGAGAGAGACACAGGGACCGAGAGAGAGACACAGGGACCGAGAGAGAGAAACAGGGACCGAGTGAGACGCAGGGACCGAGTGAGACACAGGGGTGAGGTAGACACAGGGACCGAGAGAGACACAGGGACCGAGTGAGACACAGCGACCGAGAGAGACACAGGGACCGAGAGAGAGAGACACAGGGACCGAGAGAGAGACACAGGGACCGAGAGAGAGACATAGAGACCGAGTGATTGACACAGGGACCGTGAGAGACACAGGGACCGAGAGAGAGACATAGGGACCGAGTGAGAGACACAGGGACCGAGTGAGACACAGGGACTGAGCGAGTCACAGGGACCGAGAGAGACACAGGGACCGAGAGAGAGACACAGGGACCGAGAGAGAGACACAGGGACCGAGAGAGAACGACACAGGGACCGAGGGAGAGACACAGGGACTGAGCGAGTCACAGGAACCGAGAGAGAGACACAGGGATTGAGAGAGACACAGGGACCGAGAGAGACACAGGGACCGACAGAGAGACACAGGGACCGAGAGAGACACAGGGACCGAGAGAGAGACACAGGGATTGAGAGAGAGACACAGGGATTGAGAGAGACACAGGGACCGAGAGAGACACAGGGACCGACAGAGAGACACAGGGACCGAGAGAGACATAGGGACCGAGAGAGAGACACAGGGATTGAGAGAGACACAGGGACCGAGAGAGAGACACAGGGACCGTCAGAGAGACACAGGGACCGAGAGAGAGACACTGGGACCGAGAGAGAGACACAGGGACCGAGAGAGTGACACAGGGACCGAGTGAGACACAGCGACCGAGAGAGACACAGGGACCGAGAGAGACACAGGGACCGAGAGAGAGAGACACAGGGACCGAGAGAGACACAGGGACCGAGAGAGACACAGGGTCCGAGAAAGAGACACAGGGACCGAGAGAGACACAGGGACCGAGTGAGACACAGGGACTGAGCGAGTCACAGGGACCGAGAGAGAGACACAGGGACCGAAAGTGAGACACAGGGAGCGAGAGGGAGACACAGGGACCGAGAGAGAAAAACAGGGAGCGAGAGGGAGACACAGGGACCAAGAGAGAGACACAGGGACCGAGAGAGAGTCACAGGGACCGAGAGAGATTCACAGGGACCAAGAGAGACACAGGGACCGAGAGAGAGACACCGGGATAGAGAGAGTTAGGGACCGAGAGAGAGACACAGGGACCATGAGAGTTAGGGACCGAGAGAGAGACAGGGACCGAGAGAGAGACACAGTGACCGAGAGAGAGACACCGAGATATAGAGAGTTAGGGACCGAGAGAGAGACACAGGGACCGAGAGAGAGACACAGGGACTGAGAGAGAGAGACAGGGACCGAGAGAGACACCGGGACCGATAGAGACACAGGGAGCGAGACAGAGACAGGTATCGAGTGAGAGACACAGGTACCGAAAGGGACACAGGGACCAAGAGAGAGACACAGGGACCGAGAGAGAGACACAGGGACAGAGAGAGAGACACAGGGACCGAGTGAGAGACACAGGGACTAAGAGAGACACAGGGACCGAGAGAGAGACACAGGGACCGAGAGAGAGACACAGGGACTGAGAGAGACACAGGGACCGAGAGAGAGAAACAGGGACCGAGTGAGACGCAGGGACCGAGTGAGACACAGGGGTGAGGTAGACACAGGGACCGAGAGAGACACAGGGACCGAGTGAGACACAGCGACCGAGAGAGACACAGGGACCGAGAGAGAGAGACACAGGGACCGAGAGAGAGACACAGGGACCGAGAGAGAGACATAGGGACCGAGTGAGAGACACAGGGACCGAGAGAGACACAGGGACCGAGAGAGAGACATAGGGACCGAGTGAGAGACACAGGGACCGAGTGAGACACAGGGACTGAGCGAGTCACAGGGACCGAGTGAGACACAGGGACCGAGAGAGAGACACAGGGACCGAGAGAGAGACACAGGGACCGAGAGAGAGCGACACAGGGACCGAGGGAGAGACACAGGGACTGAGCGAGTCACAGGAACCGAGAGAGAGACACAGGGATTGAGAGAGAAACACAGGGAGCGTGAGGGAGACACAGGGACCGAGAGAGAGACACAGGGACCGAGAGAGAGTCACAGGGACCGAGAGAGATTCACAGGGTCCAAGAGAGACACAGGGACCGAGAGAGAGACACCGGGATAGAGAGAGTTAGGGACCGAGAGAGAGACACAGGGACCGAGTGAGACACACGGACCGAGGGAGACACAGGAACCGAGAGAGAGAGACAGGGACCAAGAGAGACAGGGACCGAGAGAGAGACACAGTGACCGAGAGAGAGACTCCGGGATATAGAGAGTTAGGGACCGAGAGAGAGACACAGGGACCGAGAGAGAGACACAGGGACTGAGAGAGAGAGACAGGGACCGAGAGAGTCATAGGGACCGATAGAGACACAGGGAGCGAGACAGAGACAAGTATCGAGTGAGAGACACAGGTACCGAAAGGGACACAGGGACCGAGAGAGAGACACAGGGACCGAGAGAGAGACACAGGGACAGAGAGAGAGACACAGGGACCGTTTGAGAGACACAGGGACTAAGAGAGACACAGGGACCGAGAGAGAGACACAGGGACCGAGAGAGAGACACAGGGACTGAGAGAGACACAGGGACCGAGAGAGAGAAACAGGGACCGAGTGAGACGCAGGGACCGAGTGAGACACAGGGGTGAGGTAGACACAGGGACCGAGAGAGATACAGGGACCGAGTGAGACACAGCGACCGAGAGAGACACAGGGACCGAGAGAGAGAGACACAGGGACCGAGAGAGAGACACAGGGACCGAGAGAGAGACATAGAGACCGAGTGAGAGACACAGGGACCGTGAGAGACACAGGGACCGAGAGAGAGACATAGGGACCGAGTGAGAGACACAGGGACCGAGTGAGACACAGGGACTGAGCGAGTCACAGGGACCGAGAGAGACACAGGGACCGAGAGAGAGACACAGGGACCGAGAGAGAGACACAAGGACTGAGAGAGACACAGGCACCGAGTGAGACACAGGGACTGAGAGAGACACAGGGACCGAGAGAGAGACACAGGGTCCGAGAGAGAAACACAGGGACCGAGAGGGAGACACAGGGACCGAGAGAGACACAGGGACTGAGCGAGTCACAGGGACCGAGAGAGACACAGGGACCGAGAGAGAGACACAGGGACCGAGAGAGAGACACAGGGACTGAGCGAGTCACAGGGACCGAGAGAGACACAGGAACCGAGAGAGAGTCTCTGGGACTGAGAGAGAGACACACAAGGACCGACAGAGAGACACAGTGACCCAGTGAGACACAGGGACCGAGAGAGAGACACAGGGACCGAGAGAGACACAGGGACCGACAGAGAGACAGTGACCGAGAGAGACACAGGGACCGAGAGAGAGACACAGGGACCGACAGAGAGACAGTGACCAAGAGAGACACTGGGACCGAGAGAGAGACACAGGGACCGAGAGAGAGACACAGGGACCGAGAGAGAGACACTGGGACCGAGAGAGAGACACAGGGACCGAGAGAGTGACACAGGGACCGAGTGAGACACAGCGACCGAGAGAGTCACAGGGACCGAGAGAGAGAGACACAAGGACCGAGAGAGACACAGGGACCTAGGGAGAGAGACACAGGGACCAAGAGAGACACAGGGTCCGAGAAAGAGACACAGGGACCGAGAGAGACACAGGGACCGAGAGAGAGACACAGGGACCGAGAGAGAGACACAGGGAGCGAGAGGGAGACACAGGGACCGAGAGAGAAACACAGGGAGCGAGAGGGAGACACAGGAACCGAGAGAGAGACACAGGGACCGAGAGAGAGTCACAGGGACCGAGAGAGATTCACAGGGTCCAAGAGAGACACAGGGACCGAGAGAGAGACACCGGGATAGAGAGAGTTAGGGACCGAGAGAGAGACACAGGGACCGAGTGAGACACACGGACCGAGGGAGACACAGGAACCGAGAGAGAGACACAGGGACCAAGAGAGACAGGGACCGAGAGAGAGACACAGTGACCGAGAGAGAGACACCGGGATATAGAGAGTTAGGGACCGAGAGAGAGACACAGGGACCGAGAGAGAGACACAGGGACTGAGAGAGAGAGACAGGGACCGAGAGAGACACCGGGACCGATAGAGACACAGGGAGCGAGACAGAGACAGGTATCGAGTGAGAGACACAGGTACCGAAAGGGACACAGGGACCAAGAGAGAGACACAGGGACCGAGAGAGAGACACAGGGACAGAGAGAGAGACACAGGGACCGAGTGAGAGACACAGGGACTAAGAGAGACACAGGGACCGAGAGAGAGACACAGGGACCGAGAGAGAGACACAGGGACTGAGAGAGACACAGGGACCGAGAGAGAGAAACAGGGACCGAGTGAGACGCAGGGACCGAGTGAGACACAGGGACCGAGAGAGAGAGACACAGGGACCGACAGAGAGACAGTGACCAAGAGAGACACTGGGACCGAGAGAGAGACACAGGGACCGAGAGAGAGACACAGGGACCGAGAGAGAGACACTGGGACCGAGAGAGAGACACAGGGACCGAGAGAGTGACACAGGGACCGAGTGAGACACAGCGACCGAGAGAGTCACAGGGACCGAGAGAGAGAGACACAGGGACCGAGAGAGACACAGGGACCTAGGGAGAGAGACACAGGGACCAAGAGAGACACAGGGTCCGAGAAAGAGACACAGGGACCGAGAGAGACACAGGGACCGAGAGAGAGACACAGGGACCGAGAGAGAGACACAGGGAGCGAGAGGGAGACACAGGGACCGAGAGAGAAACACAGGGAGCGAGAGGGAGACACAGGGACCGAGAGAGAGACACAGGGACCGAGAGAGAGTCACAGGGACCGAGAGAGATTCACAGGGTCCAAGAGAGACACAGGGACCGAGAGAGAGACACCGGGATAGAGAGAGTTAGGGACCGAGAGAGAGACACAGGGACCGAGTGAGACACACGGACCGAGGGAGACACAGGAACCGAGAGAGAGACACAGGGACCAAGAGAGACAGGGACCGAGAGAGAGACACAGTGACCGAGAGAGAGACACCGGGATATAGAGAGTTAGGGACCGAGAGAGAGACACAGGGACCGAGAGAGAGACACAGGGACTGAGAGAGAGAGACAGGGACCGAGAGAGACACCGGGACCGATAGAGACACAGGGAGCGAGACAGAGACAGGTATCGAGTGAGAGACACAGGTACCGAAAGGGACACAGGGACCAAGAGAGAGACACAGGGACCGAGAGAGAGACACAGGGACAGAGAGAGAGACACAGGGACCGAGTGAGAGACACAGGGACTAAGAGAGACACAGGGACCGAGAGAGAGACACAGGGACCGAGAGAGAGACACAGGGACTGAGAGAGACACAGGGACCGAGAGAGAGAAACAGGGACCGAGTGAGACGCAGGGACCGAGTGAGACACAGGGGTGAGGTAGACACAGGGACCGAGAGAGACACAGGGACCGAGTGAGACACAGCGACCGAGAGAGACACAGGGACCGAGAGAGAGAGACACAGGGACCGAGAGAGAGACACAGGGACCGAGAGAGAGACATAGGGACCGAGTGAGAGACACAGGGACCGAGAGAGACACAGGGACCGAGAGAGAGACATAGGGACCGAGTGAGAGACACAGGGACCGAGTGAGACACAGGGACTGAGCGAGTCACAGGGACCGAGTGAGACACAGGGACCGAGAGAGAGACACAGGGACCGAGAGAGAGACACAGGGACCGAGAGAGAGCGACACAGGGACCGAGGGAGAGACACAGGGACTGAGCGAGTCACAGGAACCGAGAGAGAGACACAGGGATTGAGAGAGAAACACAGGGAGCGTGAGGGAGACACAGGGACCGAGAGAGAGACACAGGGACCGAGAGAGAGTCACAGGGACCGAGAGAGATTCACAGGGTCCAAGAGAGACACAGGGACCGAGAGAGAGACACCGGGATAGAGAGAGTTAGGGACCGAGAGAGAGACACAGGGACCGAGTGAGACACACGGACCGAGGGAGACACAGGAACCGAGAGAGAGACACAGGGACCAAGAGAGACAGGGACCGAGAGAGAGACACAGTGACCGAGAGAGAGACTCCGGGATATAGAGAGTTAGGGACCGAGAGAGAGACACAGGGACCGAGAGAGAGACACAGGGACTGAGAGAGAGAGACAGGGACCGAGAGAGTCATCGGGACCGATAGAGACACAGGGAGCGAGACAGAGACAAGTATCGAGTGAGAGACACAGGTACCGAAAGGGACACAGGGACCGAGAGAGAGACACAGGGACCGAGAGAGAGACACAGGACAGAGAGAGAGACACAGGGACCGAGTGAGAGACACAGGGACTAAGAGAGACACAGGGACCGAGAGAGAGACACAGGGACCGAGAGAGAGACACAGGGACCGAGAGAGAGACACAGGGACCGAGAGAGAGAAACAGGGACCGAGTGAGACGCAGGGACCGAGTGAGACACAGGGGTGAGGTAGACACAGGGACCGAGAGAGACACAGGGACCGAGTGAGACACAGCGACCGAGAGAGACACAGGGACCGAGAGAGAGAGACACAGGGACCGAGAGAGAGACACAGGGACCGAGAGAGAGACATAGAGACCGAGTGATTGACACAGGGACCGTGAGAGACACAGGGACCGAGAGAGAGACATAGGGACCGAGTGAGAGACACAGGGACCGAGTGAGACACAGGGACTGAGCGAGTCACAGGGACCGAGAGAGACACAGGGACCGAGAGAGAGACACAGGGACCGAGAGAGAGACACAGGGACCGAGAGAGAACGACACAGGGACCGAGGGAGAGACACAGGGACTGAGCGAGTCACAGGAACCGAGAGAGAGACACAGGGATTGAGAGAGACACAGGGACCGAGAGAGACACAGGGACCGACAGAGAGACACAGGGACCGAGAGAGACACAGGGACCGAGAGAGAGACACAGGGATTGAGAGAGAGACACAGGGATTGAGAGAGACACAGGGACCGAGAGAGACACAGGGACCGACAGAGAGACACAGGGACCGAGAGAGACATAGGGACCGAGAGAGAGACACAGGGATTGAGAGAGACACAGGGACCGAGAGAGAGACACAGGGACCGTCAGAGAGACACAGGGACCGAGAGAGAG
The DNA here is from genome assembly GCA_037974335.1 of Prionace glauca. Taxonomy (NCBI): domain Eukaryota; kingdom Metazoa; phylum Chordata; class Chondrichthyes; order Carcharhiniformes; family Carcharhinidae; genus Prionace; species Prionace glauca. The sequence continues at coordinate 478,158 of JBBMRE010000174.1, forward strand.
ACACTGGGACCGAGAGAGAGACACAGGGACCGAGAGAGTGACACAGGGACCGAGTGAGACACAGCGACCGAGAGAGACACAGGGACCGAGAGAGACACAGGGACCGAGAGAGAGAGACACAGGGACCGAGAGAGACACAGGGACCGAGAGAGACACAGGGTCCGAGAAAGAGACACAGGGACCGAGAGAGACACAGGGACCGAGTGAGACACAGGGACTGAGCGAGTCACAGGGACCGAGAGAGAGACACAGGGACCGAAAGTGAGACACAGGGAGCGAGAGGGAGACACACAGTGAGCACGTG